>JAQPZY010000716.1:0-361436 GCA_029931535.1 Margaritifera margaritifera | reverse complement strand
GAAGACCAATGTCCTGGTCCTTTAACAATGATAGCAGATATCTTTTTGATTTATCTCTCTTTTTCTGTTCACAGGTTTTGGACAATCTGGAGCCCAAATGTCCTATTCTGCTTGACAGATGTAAAAAGTATCGTCACTTTTATCTCTATTGACAGAGGAGGATGAGTAGTCTTTACTCTTACTGTTCGTAGTATACTTACGAATCACTGTCTGTAAATCTCTCACACAAAAAAGCAATCTGTCTTTTTGACTCTTCCATCTTTGACAGCTGTGAAAGTTCAATCAACCAAAAGAAGAAACTGATTCTGAAGGTAAGAAGCACTCTCCCTCTTTTATAATACTCTTCTGTCTCTATATAATGGTACCTGGGTGAAAAACTCAATCAGTTTCAAATCAGAGTTGAAGATGGAAAGATCACGTCCAAACCATGATAAATCAGAACCAGAACAAGAACAAACCAAGAGGCACGGCCGACGAAGGTATTCCGTGCCTCCTCGAAACACCCTTAGAGGAATTTACTGGCTCGAAGTCACATGCCAGTAGACTTTGATGACGAAATGATATTATAGTGAACAAACAACAACCTGAAACACCAAACCTTCCAAAACCAAAACCAATAGTCACTACTACAAAACTTCCAACAACTAGAACCCTACTGTCCAAGAAAGTCCTACTACTACCGCTAACCGCCTACCGTTGGCTCCTGAAAATTAACTATCGGATTCGAGAGACACAAAACATATCAGCTTCTCGAAAATTTAGGACCACGCATATAACTCACACAGTACACTTCTATAAAAGACTTCAAGGTCTCAAGTAAACCACTCCCGAGAAAGCGGCGCGGTTCATTACCTAATTTGTGGGAATACTGTTGTTACAGAACTTGGAAAACGTCATTGTGGAGCCAAAGATAGAGGATCGCTTGGAGACTGTCGTATTCAATCATGACCACTTGGAAAGAGTCCATGTTTGGATTTGATTCTAGCACACCCAGGCAGAATTAACGCCAGACAAAGTTATGTCCAAAATAGGAACATGTTGCAACAATCCTAATAGAACCAAATTTACAATCACCGATGGAGAAGGCTACACTCTCTATCATGACCCACGTTTCTCCATCCTCGATGCAAGTGGACGAAGTAGAAAACCGTTATTGGTGGACGATCCTTCGTACTACCACAAAAAACGTAGTTGTCGTCCAAAATTAACAATACAGGAAGATTCCAATGTGTTTAGCTCGAGGCTTATTGTGGTGGGGTCGTACCTATGCTAACAAGAACGAGAGCAGAAAGAAAAAAAAATATGGGGGAAAAAAGCCATGGAAAAAACATTAAATCATTCGCAAAGAACCCCAACAAGCGAAAAGAAGCAGAAATCTTGTTAAAACAAAGCGGGTGATCCCTAAAGAGACCGTGTGTGGTATTTCTCCAATTTACAGCAAACTTCAAAGATATTTTGGCATATCCTCATTATACGTTAAAAAGGTTCACGCCTCAAGAAGGTGCGCGAGCTCTACTTTTTTCGATGGTCCTGATTTTCCTGAGGGAAAATACAATTCATCTTTATCTACCATCAAGAACATTTTGATACTATTGCACCCAGTAATTACTGGATTTTTTGGATACTCTTACTACTGTGAGAAATGTAACAAAAGGCGTGGTGTAATAGTCGGGAGAAACACATTTGGTTGTGGAGCAAGATTGTCGGGGCTGTTTAGCCGACCCACCATTGCCTTCCTGAACGCACAACTTGTAACCATCACCATTTAAATTGTGAAACCTGCTTTCGAGCGCCCGTTTTGTCAGTCCTCACTTGTTACCAACAACATCGCAAGACCCAATGGTCAGAAACAAAAAATAGTTGCTTGTGAGTTATTTACAATCGTGTTCTAACGTGTGGCTAAACTCATTCGTATCCCACAACTCCCAAGAGACACGTTTGTGCTGGCAAGAAAAAAATGGTTCTATTTTGTCATCATGTCGTCGATTTTGATCATAGCCGATGTATTTTATTCAAAAGCTTGA
The DNA here is from genome assembly GCA_029931535.1 of Margaritifera margaritifera. Lineage (NCBI taxonomy): Eukaryota > Metazoa > Mollusca > Bivalvia > Unionida > Margaritiferidae > Margaritifera > Margaritifera margaritifera. The sequence continues at coordinate 359,412 of JAQPZY010000716.1, read as the reverse complement.
CAAGATTCGAGAAGAAAGAAGAAATGAAGATGAAGAAAAACAAGAAACAAAGTAGATTTCATCTTTTTTGATTTTGAATGCATGCAAGAAAACAGGCACTCACATTCCTAATATTTGTGTAGCCCATCGGGCTTGTGATTCAGATGCATTCAAGAATCGATTCATTTTCACTGTCCCTCATTGATAGTAGGAATTTTCCAGTGAGGATCGTGTGAAAAAATCTTTAGTGGAAGTGAATACTTTGTCAGAGTTTTTGCTGGAATGGGTTTTAGACCCTACCACCCACGACAGTTGGAGCGAAGAAGGACATTCATCGTTACGGGAGTTTGTCATCGGTATGCGACCCGTACATAGCTCACAAAATTTTTTCGGGATACGTTAGGACAGTTATTTACTTAATTATTATTTGAACCATGGAACCGAACGCCCTGAAGTCACCATGAATGGAAAAAAGCTCATCTACATGAAAGTAGGACAAGTTCAATTCAAAGATTCGATGAGTTATTTTGGCCATGCCTTTGAGTCGTATGCCAAAAACGTTCGGCATGACAGAAATGGCCAAAGGTTACTTTCCTCACTTCTTTAACACGGAAGCTAATCAACAGGCCGTCCTACCTCATTTACCTGACCTTCATGATTACGACCCCGATGGAATGCGACCCGAACAGCGAGAAACTTTTTCCACGCTTGGTACCGTGTTCTCACCAGAACGATCCCTTTGACTTTCAAGAAGAGATGCTCAAATATTGTCGATCGGATGTAGATATTTTAAGACGTTGTTGTGGAAAATTTCGAGAGTTATTTCTCGATAGTGCAAAGGTCGATCCTTTGAAAGAGGCATCCACCTTACCTAAAGCCTGTTCCTTAGTCTACAGACAACATTTCATGCCCGAAAACCAACTAGCCATCATTGACTCCAACACGGGAATTTTTGCTAGTCGTCAATATTCGGTCAAGCTTTACGTTGGCTTCATTACTTATGTCAAAAAGAAGACAAATGGATACAACATGCTAGAAACGGTGGAGGAGAAAAAAAGATTGGAGGTTATTATGTGGATGGTTGGGATTTAGAAAACCCGCACATTGTGTACGAGTTTCAGGGATGTTTGTTTCACGGATGCCCTATTTGTTATCCTGACCGAAACATGAAAAGCCCTATTCAGATTCTACCATGGATCAGTTATATGAACAGACTTGTCCACGACGACTTCAGTTAGAAAGTCAAGGTTACGAAGTGGTAGAAATGTGGGAACACGAGTACGATCGACGTTTGAAAATCGATCCTGATTTTAAAAACCATTACTCAAAGTTACGATGCAGCCGACATCGAACCTTTAGATCCACGTCACAGTTTATTTGGAGGACGAACCAATGCTACTCGATTATTGTACGATGTGAACGAATCCCAAGGAGAAGAAATCAAATACATCGACGTGTGTTCTTTGTATCCTTGGGTGTATAAATATGCTCGTTTTCCTACCGGACACCCTGAAATTTTAACAGAGCACATCGACGTGGAACAGATTCGTCAATACGAAGGATTGGTCAAATGTAAAGTTTTACCTCCACAAACTTGTTTCATCCCATCTTACCTTGCCATTGTCAAGGAAAATTGATGTTTCCTTTATGTCGGACGTGTGCCGAATGTGTAACCAAGATCATCCCTGTCACCACACAGAGGAAGAACGGTCAATGATAGGTACGTGGGTTAGTGCCGAATTGTTTCGGGCATTGGATCGTGGATACCGTTTATTGAACGTGTATGAAATTTGGCACTTTCCAACGACAGCCCAATACCAAAAGGACGACGCTACTCATCATCCAGCATTTTTTCGGGGTACGTGAACCAATTTCTTAAACTGAAACAAGAAGCTAGAGGTTATCCTTCGTGGTGTCAAACTCCCGAAGACAAAGTACGATTCAAAGAAGAATACCGTAACATCGAAGGCATCACTTAGAAGACATAGAAAAAAATGAAGGAAAAAGATCGTTTGCTAAAGTGATGTTGAATTGTTTGTGGGGGAAAAATGTCTCAACGTACGATCTTACCCAAAACGGAATACGTGGACAATCCTTATCGTTACTTTCAACTGGTGGACAACAAAAGTATTCTAGTCAAGCACGTTGAAATCGTCCGTGAGGATTTGATCATTGTTAATTTTGAAGATGAACCCAAGTTTGTTAAACCTGACAAGTTTAGTAACGTAGTCATTGCCGCCTACGTGACTGCTCATGCTCGTTTGAAATTGTATGACGAAGCATTAGAAGTCTTGGGAGATCGTGTTCTGTATTTTGATACTGACAGTTGCATTTACATTCATCGTCCCGGTTGCCCCCACCCTACCATTCAAGGAGATCGATTAGGAGCCTGGACAGACGAGCACCCTCAAGATACCATTTTGAGTTTTGCTAGCGGTGGTCCTAAAAATTATGGGTACCGATACCGAGATCCTCAAGGTCAACTTCACACCTCCTGTAAAGTCAAAGGATTGACTCTGAATTATCGAACTAACCAAGTCGTGAACTTTGAGGTTTTAAAAAATCCTCTGTTGTCTGGACAAGTTAAAGATTTTCAAGTAGCTACGTTAGAACCTCACAAGATTGTTCGCCTACCAAATCATAAAATCGTGACTCGACCTGTTCAAAAAGTGTATCGTATCGTGTACCTAAAAAGAGTGAGACTTCCAGATCACACAACTTTACCTTACGGACACGCCGATTTGGAGAAGTATAAAAAAGAAAACCCTCCTCTTGAAAAAAAAAAAAGATGACTTCAACATGGGTCTTGCCTGACTATGCTAATTGTACCAGCCGATTGAAGACGTTTAAAAAATGGCCTAAAGGGGATCGATTACCCACAGCCATCTCTTTAGCCAGAGCAGGATTTGTCTACTTTGAACAGGGAAGTTTAGTGAAATGTTTTAGTTGTGGTGCAAGCATTCGCATGAGTCCTAAAGATTCAGCTATCGTGGAACATACCAGATGGTCACCAAACTGTGCTTACCTTTCTTTGGCGTTTCCACCGATTACCTTACAATACTTTTCGGATGGTACAGTCGACAGGTATAAAAAAGGAACCCCTTCCAAGCCTAACCTTCATTCTGACTTTTCACGTGAACCGAGCAAGAAGAAGAAGAAAAAAAATAGATGAGTATTTTTTCTAGTTTTGAGGAATTTGAGTGCGATGCCGTACGTTGTGACATCTTTGATTCAGTCACTCCCCATCGATCAAACTCTAAAGAGGCAGATCGTCCTTTATGTTTCAGTGGAAAAAATACTAAAGGAATTGACGTTAATGACAACAAGAGGAATGATGTGGAGCCTAAATGGCATATCAGAATACCTGTGACTTTATTTGGTTATTCCAAGTATGAAAGTCGACTGGAGTCATTCAAAGACAAGTGGCCAAAATATCTAGAAGGACCTAAACCGGAAAGTTTAGCTAGATCTGGATTTAAATACACGGGAGAAGGAGATAAAGTTCAATGTTTTAGTTGCGGTGTGAACTTCGCCATTGGGAGCCTACCGACTCAGCTTACATTGAACATTCCAGATGGTCTCCGCACTGTCACTTCTTACCTTTAGTAGCCTTAGAAGAGTACGGGTACACGAGCCAGATAACAAGAAGAAGTAATACAATGAGGAGGAAAAGGAGATACTTCTTCTTCTTTAGATGAACTTATTTGTGGTTTACCTTTAGAGTTACAAGATTGTATTTTTCAGTATATTCCTACTTTAGAAGATCGTATTCGTGGATTACCTTTGGAGTTACGAGAATGGATTTACCAAGAATTTGTTCACATTCAACTGAAACGTAAAAAAGAGTTACATCCTTTACAACAGACTTGTTTTAACCAATGGTATTTGAATACAATAAGACAAATGATAGCTAAGAAGATATTCAAATGGTCAGACATTGATGAAAATCTACATCACCAATTTAAGAAATTGGTGGGGGCTACCTACAATGTAGCAGGTGGAATATAGAATTCCATGGGAGGAAGTGAAGGAAAAAAATGTGACTAACATAGACGAATACCAAAAAACTGTTAGAAGAACTGTCTCCTGAAGACAAATCACCTTTTGTGTTTTGAAATTAGATAGGATAATCACTGAAACTGGTGTTGGATCCTATAGATATCCTTTACCTACCGATTCCATTTTTTTTGTGTGTGAGTATTTTGTCACCAAGAAACCTACTCTACAAGATCGCATTCGTGACTTGTCTTCAAAGTTACAAAAACGGATTTACGATGAGTTGGTTCAAATTCAAGTGAAACGTAAACTTCAAGTGATTCCTCGATTTCAAGGCTATGGCTACTTTCGTCGCATCAGAAATTTGATTCTGAAAAATGACTATCACCAGTATCGTGAAGAATACAAAAGAGAAGTATTTCTTTCCAAATCGGAAACTTTACCCAAGTACATTAGTGCCATGCCTTTGAATGTGCGAGAACAGATTTACCGTGAGTTTCTGAAATTACAAGTGAAACGTAAACTCAAAGTCATTTCTCGATTTTTACGCTATACCCTCTTTCAAGGGCATAGAAGAATGGTCATGGGAAACCTCTATCTCAACTTCTATCCTGAAGGAGACTGTCTCAAAAGGTACCAACCTTGGGAGCCTGGCTATAAAAACATGCCACCCAAGATACCAACCTTAGCCATCGATCCCTATAAAGAGGACGCGGCACGTCTCAAATCACTTTACTACTCGTGAAACGGATTCTGTGACACAGTTACTGCCTGACTATAAAAGAGTGGGTATGCCTAACTCTACACGCCACTTCTGAAACGGATTCCGTGGAAGGAAATCACAGATTGTGTTCATACCTTAGAGGATTATAAAAAAGTGATACAAGAACTGTATCCATTGAATTTTGGACGTTATGTGGTGTGTGTCTTAGTGACTACTTATCTTGGATTTCGTTTTCCAGGACATTCGCTGTGGAATATTTTTGAGGACAAGTGTTTGCCTTGGATTCTTTTGAAGGATCCGTGGTTGTTTTGGACTCAATTGTTGAGTACCAAAAAACAATATGACCGTGTGTTCTTCTTCGGACTTAGTAGAAGAAGAAGACTATAAATATTTGATTTTATCAGTTCACGAAAGAAACATTGTACGTTTAGCGTTGAGAGTGGTAATGAAAATTAGTGACGTACTTCCATGTGAAGAAGACATTCGTCACACTTTATCTGTGCATAAAACATTTCAAGAAGTGTGTACTGCTAGTGAGTTATACCAACAACTTTTCCATTGGAAAGATGTACGACCCTGGAGAAACCTTGGTTTCCAATATTGGTTACAAGAAGTGGCCCAGTTCAGCCAAGATTTGGCAACCACTTATTGATAACATTCTAAAAGTGAAAAAAAAAATGGGAACCTCCATGGGAAACTCTAGAAGAAGAAGAAGAAGAAGAAGAAGAAGAAGAAGAAGAAGAAGAAGTACCTGACACCACTACCACTACTGCTGTGGTTCCAATACCTCTTGAGGAGGAACACCACCCTTCTTTACCACCGCTACCGTCAGTGAATTCAAAAAAGACGAGTAGAAGAAGAATGTTACCACAAACAGTGGTGTCTTTCATGACTTGGACACAAAACAATTGTTGTTCCTTTTCTTGTTTAGAGAGAACTTTAGCTGTTTTAGTGATAGTCTTAATTGTGTACGTGTTCGGTTTAATTGTATATTTTCTCACAAATTCACTTCTTCATGCAAATTTGTAAAATATGTTATTGGTTGTTGGTTGGTTTGTTTTTACAAAAAAAATAAACGTGTATGAAAACGTATAAAATGCCTTGGGTTTTTTGTCTTCTTCTCAAAAATCTTCTTACTTCAATCATGGCTACATCATTCTCCTCCTCTTCTACCTCGTCTACCTCTTCCTCCTCTTCTGTGGTGAAAGTAATTGACGAAAAGTTAGATCGTCAAAGTTGGAATGCTTTGTATCTGCGCCATCCATTTAACATGTTAATTGCTGGACCGAGTGGTTCAGGCAAAATGGAATTTGTCAAACGATTGATCGAACACAAAACTGATTTGTTTGATCATTCACCTCAACGTATCGTGTGGTGTTACAAAGAGTGGCAACCGTCTTACACGTTATTGAAAGAAAGTCAAGGAGAAACCATTTCGTTTGTAGAAGGCATCCCTCACGAAGACGATGGAATCGTGTCTGACGTGAGTCAAACTCATTTAGTTATTTTTGATGACATGTTAGGAGAAGACGAAGAAGAAATTAAACTTTGGTTTACACGAAAAGGACACCATCGTAATGCTAGTATTGTGTACATAACACAAAATTTATTTCAAGCCCATCGAACTATTAGTTTGAATGCTCATTACGTGGTCTTGTTTAAAAGTCCCAGAGACAAATCTCAAGTACAAGTGTTAGCCAAACAGTTAGGAGCTCCTTGGCTCAATTATGCGTACGACGATGCCACTCAAACCCCTCACGAGTATTTACTCATTGACTTAAAACCGACCACTCCTGACTATTTGAGATTTCGTGCCAGTATCTTTCACTCTTGGGGTCAAGAAGGTGGTCCTGTCATTTACACGTCCCCTTCAGTCCATTTTTAAAAAAACTATAAAAACAACCTACAGCGTCATTTTTTGTCTCACACTCTTTTTGAGAGAAGAAGATGACTTCCTTTCAATCTCATCCTTCGGCTAAATTGATTCGTGCCTTGTATGGCATTAGTCGTGAAAAAAATGCACAAGTCCGTGCTCATTTGTTAGAAGCGAGTCTGAAAGAAGTGTTACGATGGTTTACTTTGACAGCACGTCAATTACTACAAGGTATCATTCACATCCCTCATCAAACTCAACGTTTTTTTCAAAGACATAAATCGGCATTGTCACAACTGGCTGATCCTAGAATCGATTCACGGACTAAAAAACAAATCATTTTAACTCCTGGTGGAAGTGGTTCTTTAGGAGGGGTTATGATTCGTTCCCTTTTGAAATGGGATCCTAATGATGCCAAAGCCAAAAAACCCAAATCACCTAAAAAGAAGAAGAAGAAAAAAAGTCCAAAGAAAAAGAAGAAGAAAGTCAGCCCAAAAAAAAGAAAAGCCCACAAAAGAAGAAATCCCCAAAGAAAAGTCGTGCCAAGAAGAAGAAAAGAGGTACTGCTGCAACCAGGAAGAAAAAAACACTACCACAACAACAGACCCCATTAGTAACAAGGTCACCTTTTGCGTCCACATCTTCTTCACCTTTTACCATGATGCCTGTCAAACCAGACTTAAGTCCCGTGTTTCCTAATTTAATGCAAAAATGGAAACCTATTTCGAAAGTGACCCCGTCGGGACCGTCAACTTCAGCTGATTTAGCCATGGCAGCAGCTAGCAATAAAGTACCATCCCCTAAAACCAAAGTCCAAGAAAGAACTGGTATCTTACAAAGTTTAGTAGATTTATCCAAACAAGAATTGAGTCGATTTAGTCCTTTGAAAACACCTCAACGTCAAGTGAGACCTGTCGTGAAGTTGGTACGTCGTGCAGACAATCAGTGGAGACGTGTTCCAGTATAAAATAGAAGGGTGAAAGGCCAAAAGACTCAGACTTGTTTTCTACCGACTAAAAAAGATGGCTCTCAAACGTGCACACCACCACCACCACCACCACCAAAAAAAGAAGAAAACCAGTAAAAAAGGACGACTTCTTCCCCCTCGTCTAGCCAAACATTGGGATGTCTTGTCTGTCCTGAACAAATCCAAACCTCCCATGCGAAAACAACTCATTCAAACAGCTCCTAAAGAAATCATTGATACCGTGTGTGAATGTTGTTTGAACGTGTTGAAAGGAACGGTACCTTTGTCCAAGATACAGAAACAAAAATTAGGGAAACATCGGAACGTTCTTCGTCAAATGGTGAAAAAGAAAATACCTCTTCAACAAAAGAAAAAAATGTTGGTACAACGAGGTGGATTTCTACCTATGTTGATAGGACCATTGTTAAAAATAGCCGCTCCTTTGTTAGGAACGATTGCTGGACCACTTTTAGGAGGAGTCATGCGATAAAAAAAAAGAAGGATAAAAAGGACCACCCTTCTCTGAAATGACCACACCTTTTTGGTACCTTTGAATGAAATGGAAGGACGAAAACTGACTTTAGTACCTTACAAACGATGGATGGAATTTCATCGTTGGAACGAACAACGGATTCCTCATTTACCAGTCAATCCTAATCTCAACGAAATGTCTCAGTTACAACAAGAAATACAATCCCTGATGGAACGTAACGATTTGTCCGAAACAGAAAAAAACCAACGGTACGGTCAACTTTTACAACGTCTACAACTCTTTCGTCAAAAAGCAGTCGACGAAACAGCTCCACCCACTCTGAGAGATTTTAAGGCTCTGATGAAAAGCGAACCTAAAGTGACTATCAAAAAAGAAAAAGAAGAAGAAGAAGAAGAAGAAGAGTTTTTACTAACTCCACCTCTTAAAAAAATAAAAAAGTTAGCCACCCCAGATTGGATAAAAAAGAAAAGGTCTACCCCTTTATCCTCAGAAAAGAAAAAAAAAGAAGTGAAGAAAGAAGTCAAAACAGAACCGATGACCCCTGTTCAAACTACATCTACTTTTACCCCAGTAGCACGTCGGACACGTAAACAACAACAATCCAAAAAGATACCTCACGAAGAAAAGAGTATTGGAAATTGGTTAACTTATTCTTCTTGAGGAAAAAAATCATGGAGAAACTGTTAGCTACCATTTATTACAATCCTGGTCATGCTGCTGGTTACGGAGGAGTTCAAAAATTATATCGAGCTGCTAAAAGTCAATTGAAAAGTGTACGTTTGCCCGAAGTACGACGATGGTTACAAGAACAATCGACGTACACGTTACATAAACCCATTCGACGTAAATTTTCTAGAAGTACCACTCAAGTAGAAGGGATCGATCATCAATGGCAAGCCGATTTAGCCGATGTCTCTCATTTAGCTACTTACAATCGTGGTTACAAATATTTGTTTTGTCTCATTGATGTGTTTTCCAAATTTGCTTGGGTCGTACCTTTGACTTCTAAAAGCAGTACCGAATTGGTACGAGCCTTAAAATTGGTCTTGAAACAAAGTGGACGTCAACCTTTACGATGGCAAACGGACAAAGGCACCGAATTTCTAAACCAAGCTTTTCAAAAAGAATTGAAACAAAGACACATTCATTTTTTTACGACCGAAAATCCTGAAACCAAAGCCAGTATCGTGGAACGTTTTCAAAGAACTTTGAAAGAACGTATGTGGAAATATTTTACACATCAACATACTCTCAAGTACATCGACGTATTACCTCGTTTGGTTAAAGCGTACAATCAATCGTACCATCGTAGCATTGGATGTACCCCCGAAGAGGTTAGCCCTGAAAACGAAGTGGTCGTGTTTGATAAATTATTTGATTCACCACCCCAGCAGAAAAAAAAAAAGAAAAAGACACCTTTGTTGGAGTTAAAGACGGGAGATTGGGTTCGCATCGGAAAAACCAAACGTACTTTTGACAAAGGTTATTTACCTAACTGGACTACCGAATTGTTTCGTGTCACTACCCCCGTCCGTGGACGTCATCCTCCCGTCTATAAATTGGAAGACATGCACGGTGAAGTACTCAAAGGAACATTTTACTTGCCTGAGTTACAACGAGTGACTAAAAAAGAAGACACCTTGTACGACATCGAAAGCATTCTCGAACAAAGAACACGGAAAGTAGGTAAACGACGAGTAGAAGAAGTCAAAGTTCGTTGGAAAGGATATCCTCCTAGTTTTGATTCTTGGATTGCAGCTTCTCAAGTCGTCGACTATAAAAAGAAAAAGAAGTAGTAAAAAAAACTCATAACATGCCAGTCAACACAGTAGCCACCCAGACGACGACGTCAACGACTCCTTCACAGAGTTCTTCTCTTCAAGAATTACAAAAACAACCCCTTTGGGTGTGGTGTGGAGAACGTGTGCCTAAAAATCAAATCGTCTTTTTCTGCCAAATCTTTGTAGTGTATTGTGTCATCGGAGCAGCCATTGCCAATTTGAGTTTACAACAAGGAGACAAACAATTGTGGACCATTTTACTCAGCAGTTGCATCGGTTATCTTTTACCTAATCCCTCTTTGAAATTTACGTCAACGACCGACAACAGTCACCACAACAACGCTAGTTCACCTTCTTCTTCTTCGTCCAGTTACCACCACCAAAATACTACCAGTCCTCTTTTGGAACCTTTTGAACATCCTTCTTCTGTTCACCACTTGAGTGACTCCTCAGACACCAGAACCACCACTTTAGAACTATGAATGACCAATTTTATTTAACGTTACCTAGTGACAGTTCCATGGATGTGTTTCCCAACAACCGCTTATGTTGTTTCACGGCCAAATTACCTCAAGCCATTCAATTGGATCACGATACTCATTGGGAAGTGAGTTTGGTAGAAATCATTCATCCTACGCAAATCATAAACATCAACAAAACTCAAAACACTATGGTTGTACAAATCTTGAACAAAAAAATACATGATCACTTGGTAAATAATGATCCTGAAATCTGGAAAGAAAACCCTGAAGATCCAGACATGAAAGGATCATTCAAAAAGTTAGTACCAGATCCTAAATCGACTCAACCTACTGTCTATTCTCAGATTACTCTGAGAATTCCTACAGGATATTATTTTAGTCCTGAACATTTGGTGGACACCATTAGAACCCAGTTTGCACGCCAATTTAGCCAAGCCATATCAGCAGCCAATAAATTTGTAAGAATTGCTTACCATGCTTTGGCACGGTGTTTAATTGTCCAATTTTTCAAAGAGAGAGGGCAACTCCTTACTGAGAAAGATAAAGGTTTACCTTTGGAAGAGAGAAAATACTTGACCATTGAATTTTGCTCTGGATTGTTTGGTATTTTGGGTGGAAATAAAGATTTTACAACTGAAAGTGATTTAGAGTTTGGAACTAACGTAGAATTTGGACATAAATTTAAACATCCTATTGAATTGAATGGTGGACTGAATTTAATGTTTGTGTACTCCGATGTGGTGGAGTACAACGTGGTGGGACACACCTCCGCTCCGTTACTGAGAGTCATGCCTTTCAAATTGGATATTGGTGGTGCTGGTTCTAGTATTATTGTGGAAGAAGAGGGTGGAAGTACTACCACTAGTAATTCTAGTGTTGGTGGCAACACCTTTCACGTTCACCGTGAATTTGTTCATCCTCAATATCTTCCAGTCAGTAAATCGTATTTTGACAGTGTCCAGATTAGTATAAAAGGAGATTTAGGACAAGATGTACCATTCATTGACCAAGGAAAAGTCACGGTGAAACTACATTTTCGAAAAAAACAACAAGTTCTCTAACATTCCTCAAAAAAAAAATGTATCCAGTGTACCAAGGAGTGACTCGACAACGAGGACATGGTTTAGGAGATATGTTAAAATCAGCCTTTAGGACGGTAGCTCCTATTTTGAAACCGATGGTGTCTCGAGGATTTCATGCCTTAAAAGATGCCGCTTTGACACAAGGAAAAGAATTTTTGCAAAATGTCCTCATCGACAAACAAAATCCAAAAGAAGCCTTTATGAGAGCAGGCAAAAATGTGTTGATGACAACTGGTAAAGATCTTTTAGGTCTCCGAGAAAATCCTATAAATACGCTTCACGCTTCAGGTTCTGACATTACTTCACAGCAGCAAGGACAAGGTAGAAAGAGACGACGACGACATCGAAATCCTTTCAAAGTTCATAAAAGAAAACACGGTAGTAGTACTTCCAGAAAGAATAGGAAAAGAAGAAGAACTGGTAGAGAATTAGACGTATTTGATTATTAAACCATTGAAAATGATGCACCGAGATTCTTGCGAATGTACCAAGTCCGAACTAGAACTGTTTTCTATGCGTCCCACCATGATGACAATGCAAGAATCCCAATGGGTGGAATTTCATCCTGTATCGTCTTTGACGGATTCAGCTCCTATCGAATTTGATATCAAAGGACAAACCGAAGATTACATCGATCTGAATAACAGTTACTTGTACCTGAAACTGCTAGTACAAAAAAGTGACAACACCCTTCATGTGGAAGCTTCCCTAGTAGCTCCCGTCAATAATTTCTTTCATTCTTTGTTCAGTGGAATAGATTTGTACTTGAATAACAAACTGATCAGTAGCAGTTTGGATACTTACCCTTACCGTGCTTATTTGGAAAATCTCTTGTCGTACGGAAAAGATGCCAAGAACACTCATCTGGATGCTTCTGTGATCTGGAAACCTGACACCGCGGGTGCCTTCAACGACATAGCCCCGTCAGCAGGGGTGAGGATTGACCAGACTGATGATGCTGCTCATAAAATAATTCCAGCAGAGCCCCATAATGTGGGATTTAACGAACGCCGAAAGAAAATCAGACGAAGTTTAGAACTGATGGATCGTTTGCATTTGGACATGTGGTTGCAAGACAAGTATTTGTTGAACGGAGTCGATGTACGTCTGAGACTAAATCGCAGTAGTGCCGCTTTCCATTTGATAGCTTTTGCTAACGAGTGGAAAACCATCATTCAACAAGCCAAACTTTATGTGCGACGTGTAGAAGTCTTACCCAAAGTAGCTAACGACATCAGTCAAACCTTGAGCAGAACCACTGCTAAGTATCCTCTTAGACGCGTGGAAGTGAAAACCTTTACTGCAGCCTCTGGACTCCGATCCATAGTCGAAGATCACATCTTCCAAGGACAGCTCCCTAAACGTTTGATCATTGGTATGGTCAGAAATTCAGCCTTCAACGGAAACATCAGCCAGAATCCAATCCAGTTTGAACACTTTAACGTCACCAAGATAGATGTCAGTCGAGATGGTAAGACCTTGTGTACCAGACCTTTTGAACCTGACTTTAGCGACGGCCATAAAAATTACTTACGATCTTACTTGACCCTGTATGAAGCCACAGGCCAGTTAGGGCGCGACACCAGCCACGGCATTTCGTACGAGGATTTTGCAGGAGGGTATGCCTTGTGGGGTTTTGATTTCACTCCGGACCAAGGCAGCGATGAAGGACATTTCCACCCTATAAAATCAGGCCCTACCTGTGTGTGGAACTTCAGTTTGGTCAACCTCTAGCCGAGACAGTGAACGTCGTCTTGTTTGCAGAATTTGATAACACTCTAGAGATCAACAGTTTGAGAGAAGTCATTCTAGACTATTAGAAGAAAAGATGCAGCACGAAGAAAAAGAACCTATGGAGATAGATGAGGGATTTTGTGAAGTAATTCACCAGTCACCAACTACTATCACCAAAGAGGATGATAATGATGACGAAGTCATTCGTTCAGAACCTAAAAAAGAAGAGACTAATACTGTTGTTACCGAGTTTGTTGGATTTTATCCTTCTCGATGGCCAGAACACGAAAAACAGTTAGTGGACTGTTATGCTGAGGAATTGAAATTCATCATTAACAGACTGATTAAAGAACAATGTTATAGATGTCAAACCGATCATCCCAGTCAGATACAACACGACAAATGTTTGATGTTGACAGGCGAAGAACAATTGGATGAATTTTTGGAAGATGCCTGGTCAAACATCTCAGAAACAGACGTGTTAACAAAGTGGTATAAAATCTTGCAGAAATATTCTTCTCCTCCACTCATTCCTAAGGAGATCAAACGGATCGAAGGACTCATTGAACAGAGTGAAAAACCTATCCGAGATAAATTTTCCTGGAATTACAAGACAGATCAATTCAAGTTCAAAGTCAGGTGTGCATTGGTGACTCAATATTTCTGTTGTTGAAGAAGGAGAAAAAAATGGATACCAGGGAACTTCATTACTTATTGAATCGTAGTTCCTATACTTCTTCTTGGAATCCTGTGGTATGTGCTAAAGATGAACTACCTCATCGTAAACCAAAAAACGTTCATGCTTATGTCATCAATACTGACGACAGTCATCTACCAGGAAGCCATTGGATTACCGTGTACTTTCCCAATGAACACTGTGTGGAATATTTTGATTCATATGGATTACCTCCATTGGAAAAGGACATTATCGAGTTTATGAGAAGAAATGCCGTCTCGACTCGATTCAATAATGTGAGACTACAAGGATCCGATTCAATGGTGTGTGGACAATATTGTGTTCATTATCTTCATCAACGCAGTCTTGGATATTCTTTAGAACATTTACTCACTTATTTTGATAGTGACTATGTTAGAAATGATGCTAAAGTACAAAGATGGTTTTGTGAACGTTATGGTTATCTCTTGTCTTTAGCTCACCATCGTAATGTACATCAAAAAGATGATGTCGATGTAGAAAGTTTCACATTTACTTTACCTTCTCAACGTTGTCAACCTTGTAAATATGTTCCTGTTTGAAAAAAATTTTCATAGTTACTTGTTAATTGTTAACATAGTTCTTGTTGAATAAATATCATTTTTTGTGAATTGTTTGAAAAAAAATGGTGTTGTGTGGTTTTTTATTGAAATTTGAAAAAAAAATAATGAATATCTTCTTTTCTCTCTCTTTCTATCGATCTAAAAAAACCTCTCTATCTTTCTATCTATGATCTCCCTGTCGATCATCTGAAAAAAAATCTTACCATGTTTTCCATCGCGTCCGCGCGTTAAGCATATAAGGCGGTTCACTAGCCAGTGTAGTCATTCTCGTTGACTCGTCAAGATCTCAACAGTGCTGCCACCAAGATTACAAAGTTGAATGAAGCTATGGTGAACATAATGAGGGTGAAGAATCATTTGATGGAGACCAACCCAGAGAGAAAGACCATGACGTTCATTCAAATGGCTCATGATCTAGTAGAAGAAGTCATGAGAGAAGAAATACTTAGAGAAAGAACAGAATGGGAAGCAGGACAACGTCTACATCAGCAACAGCAGCAGCAGCAACAAAGACAGCAGCAGCAGCAGCAGCAACAACAACAACTTCTTCAGCAGCAATCCAGCAAGCAATTTGACGGTGAAGTCTTATGTAAGATTGACTGCGATGATTTTGCTTTCACTTTCAGTAGAAAGAGACCTGCCTGTCTGAAAGCGGTAAGACCACCCACTATCGCTAAACGTGGCCGACCTGCTGGAGCTGCCACGGCTACATCTACCTAAAAGAAGTTTAAAAAATATAAACTTCTTTAAACCCAACGGTCCTTTTTAGGGCCACCCAATCTCTAGAAAAGATTACTTCTCTCAAATATTGCCAAAAAAAAAAACATAATATCTATAAGTGTGTGTGATATATATATATATATATATATATATATATATATATATATATATATATATATATATATATATATATATATATATTATTTATAATAGTCTACCACCTCTCAAACAAAAATATCCCCATTCTCCCTTATATGATTTGTATGGTGTGTGATTGATATATAAAAAAAATTTTTATTTAACAAAAAAATTTAGATAGTGTGTGGTTTTTTTGGGAAAAAAAGGGATGTTTTCCTTCACGTTCGCGCTTACCATAGAAATAATATGGTATGTGAAAGTTTTTTGATTTTTATCAAAAGTAGTTTCTTTTAGGTCCGCGCTTTTTTAGAGTCAGGGTTCATAGAGTGAAAACTCCGCGAAGCTAAGAATGACGTAGAACGAATGACGTCAGACGCAGGGTAGTGTGGTAATGTTTTTTTTTTTTGTTTTTTAGGTGAAAGGGATGTTTTCCTTCACGTCCGCACTTTTAGTATATTAAAACCACGTCTTCACCGGTTAAGCTATCTAGTTTTATTTAACCAAGATGAACAACGTTGAAATAATAAGGCAAGCTAGAGTTCATTTAGAGGTGGCGTGGCACCTCCTTCATGAAGTGGAGAAAAGGGAGGAGGAGGAGAAGGAAAAGAAAATACCAATCAGGCTCCACCCAATAATGGAAGAAAATTGGGAGCCAGAAGCGACTCATCCTCCGTCGAGCTTCACAGCTCCATGTAAACAAAATGAAGAAACATGGAGGGGGAGCTGCCCTGCATGTAGGGCAAAGCCAGGGAGGTGCCCACACCTCCTCTAAATAAACTCTAACAAAAAAAGAATCCAACGGTCCTTACCAGGACCACCCTTTATCAAGAAAGATTAATTCTATTCCCTCCCTCCCACACCCCACCCACTCCCGCCACGTTAAAAACTCCCGTTGTCCCTATAGACAACCTCCGCCATGTTAAACTCCCGTAAAGGCCTCAAGTGCCCCCACCATGTTAAACTCCCGTAAAGGCCTCAAGTGCCCCCTCCATGTTAAACTCCCGTAAAGGCCTCAAGTGCCCCCTTTTGGCCTCAGTCCCCCCCCCCCTATACTACTGAGATGTCTTAAGAGAGAGTTTAGCGTGTAAGCAGTTCATGCATAGCCATTCTTCAATCAGCTTAAGCATTACGCATTTTTCAATCAGCTCATGCATAACGCATTTTTCAATCAACTCATGCATAACCCATTTTTCAATCAACTCATGCATAACGCACTTTTCAATCAACTCATGCATAACGCATTTTTCAATCAACTCATGCATAACCCATTTTTCAATCAGTTCATGCATAATGCATTTTTTAAATCAACTCATGCATATGGCATTTTGCAATCAACTCATGCATAACCCATTTTTCAATCAACTCATGCATAACACATTTTTCAATCAGTTCATGCATAACGCATTTTTCAATCAACTCGTGCATAACTCATTTTTCAATCAGTTCATGCATAACCCATTTTTCAATCAGCTCATGCATAACCCATTTTTCAATCAACTCAAGCATAGCCCATTTTTCAATCAACTCACGCATAGCCCATTTTTCATTTAGTTCATGCATAACCCATTTTTCAATCAACTCACGCATAGCCCATTTTTCAATTAGTTCATGCATAACCCATTTTTTAATCAGTTCATGCATAGCCCATTTTTCAATCAGTTCATGCATAACCCATTTTTCAATTAGTTCATGCATAGCCCATTTTTTAATCAGTTCATGCATAGCCCATTTTTCAATCAGTTCATGCATAGCCCATTTTTTAATCAGTTCATGCATAGCCATGTTTCAATCAGTTCATGCATAACCCATTTTTCAATCAGTTCATGCATAGCCCACTTTTTAATCAGTTCATGCATAGCCCATTCTTCAATCAGTTCATGCATAGCCCATTTTTCAATCAGTTCATGCATAGCCCATTCTTCAATCAGTTCATGCATAGCCCATTTTTCAATCAGTTCATGCATAACCCATTTTTCAATCAGTTCATGCATAGCCCACTTTTTAATCAGTTCATGCATAGCCCATTCTTCAATCAGTTCATGCATAGCCCATTTTTCAATCAGTTCATGCATAGCCCATTCTTCAATCAGTTCATGCATAGCCCATGTTTCAATCAGTTCATGCATAACCCATTTTTCAATCAGTTCATGCATAGCCCACTTTTTAATCAGTTCATGCATAGCCCATTCTTCAATCAGTTCATGCATAGCCCATTCTTTAATCAGTTCATGCATAGCCATTTTTTAATCAGTTCATGCATAGCCATTTTTCAATCAGTTCATGCATAGCCCATTCTTCAATCAGTTCATGCATAGCCCACTTTTTAATCAGTTCATGCATAGCCATTTTTTAATCAGTTCATGCATAGCCCATTTTTTAATCAGTTCATGCATAGCCATTTTTCAATCAGTTCATGCATAGCCCATTTTTTAATCAGTTCATGCATAGCCCATTTTTCAATTAGTTCATGCAGAGCCCATTCTTCAATCAGTTCAGGCATAGCCCATTTTTCAATCAGTTCATGCAGAGCCCATTCTTCAATCAGTTCAGGCATAGCCCATTTTTCAATCAGTTCATGCAGAGCCATTTTTCAATCAGTTCATGCAGAGCCCATTCTTCAATCAGTTCAGGCATAGCTTATTCTTGAATCAGTTCGTGCATAGATGATACTTTATTAGTTACTGTTTATAAATATTAAGAATTATTACAAATATGATGACTAGCCGTTTTGTAACAATAAAAACAGTGAAGGATGCAATAATGATGAATTAGATGATGATGATAACGACGACAAGGACGGTGCAGGAGTTGATGATAGTGCTGGTGATTGACCCTACTCTTTTAGGAGATAAATTGGGGAATTGCGTTCTCGCCTTTCGTGCATAAAGGAGATTTTTATGGAAAAAATACCGAGGCTATATTTTGCTATGTTTCACTTGACAAATGTCTCAGTGACAATGTCATTGTCATCACAATCATTATAATCTAGTAGCATTATTAAAATCAATCGCTGTGCTCTTTTATGTCTATCTTTCCACTGCGCACGTGCGCGGGTGTATGCGTGTATTATGCCACGCATTTCGGCTTCAAACATGACAACTGCAATTTGTGTTTTCATTTCAGTTTTGTTCAATCCTTATATTCAACTTTATCATGAAGGACATTCATCTTTGGCTGTGATATTTGGTTAATCTTTACACTCACGTGCAGAACATTCGTCTGTGGCTGTGACATTTGCTTAGTGTTTACACTCACGTGCAGATTTAGACATGTACAGGTGGTGTTCGTGTTCACCACGTGATAGGCCAGCACAACTTGTTCAGGGCAAATATGTTACGGAAAAATCACAACAGACAGGTGTGTTTGTTGATTGAACAGGACATACATTTTTTATGAAAGGACTTAAAACATTGTTAGAAAATAAGAATAATAAAAATAACATTCCCAATTTGCATAGATTAATCAAGACAATTCGCCGCATTACTATGTTTATGACCATTGACCGTCTTGGAAGTCAAGTATAAAAAAGTTGTTGTAATCAATTCTAAGATAGTTCATAAGATAAATCATAATATAGATGTTTACTATGATAGTTTCCTGAAACAGCTGACAATATATAAAATGGTGTCCGTATGATCAATCTTATGAGCGTTCTTAAGAACGATTCCGAAATGATCTTACAAAACTTTCGTGGAACTGAGCCGTTGATTATAATTATTATCTTAAATTCTATGGATATTGTATGGATTAATTTTATGGATATTTCCGTTGCAATTTTAAGGGTATAGACATTGCATAGCAGACGTCAAGGGATATGGACTACAATGTATTTTATATTCCATGTATAACCCTCTTTTTATGTAATGTGTAGTGGATGCATCCTGTGAAAAACATTTACACTGGGTTCAATCGATGCATTCTGTGAAATACATTTACACTGGGTCCAGTCTTTATCTCATATTTGCAATTTGTGTACAAATGTTGTCATCTTATTCTGCCCCAGGCTGCTCTTGCGTGTATTAACAGATTTTAGGGTGCTCGCAGTGCAGGCGCTGAGGGGCAATGTTCTTTAATGCCGCCCCTACCGAGGCGCCCGGGGGCAATGTTCTTTAGTGGCTCTTCTACTTTGCCACAGAGAAACAAAGAACAGTTTTTATGTCAGTTGCCAACCTCCTCCCCACCCCACCCCCCATCTTAGCCTGCGCGCCGCCACTGGGTGCCCGTGGAATCCTCAGTCAGGAAGAACTATTTCTTATATTTGTTGACAATCAGACAAAAGTAATAGCTAATTGTTCTGAATTAAGTAGTCTGTTATATAAAACTTCCAGTATTCCCAATAATTAAACCCTGAAGGAAAAAGGATTGGAAGACTCTTATTAAACATGGACAGATTTTAATATCATTTCTTTAATATAGATTTTATCATTATCTTAAATTTTAATGCGATAGCAGAAATTAAATTTTCCTTAATATTTTATATCTTTATCGTGTGTGTGTGTGTGTCTGTGTGTGTGTGTGTGTGTGTGTGTAACAGACAGACTTTTTCCCAGTCTTTATGGTAATTATACTACTGACCAAGACTCTTTGCCAAACACTACAATCTACGATTTGTAAGATCACCAGACTTACTCTACACGCAAGATCTTTTATGTACATTTTCGTTTTATTAGAAGAAAATAGTTCTGGATAAGCCCAATACGGCTTGCAGGAGCTATCAGCTGACTACCCATACCGTGTATACATGTGCGTATCCGAGCTATCAGCTGATTATCCACAATGTGTATACGTATACGTATCCAAGCTATCAGCTGATTATCCATAATGTGTATACATGTACGTATCGGAGCTATCAGCTGATTATCCACAATGTGTATACATGTACGTAACCGAGCTATCAGCTGATTACCCATAATGTGTATACATGTACATGTCAGGTCTAGTACACGCGTATCAGGGCGACATGAGGTGCCAAATAGCGGTTCAATACAGAATTCAGAGACATTTTCAATACTGACGTGCCATGATAGTAAACCAGCTTAACACTTCTCCAAGACTAGCTTCCAACCTTTTTAGCGACCGATGGCATGCAGTGCGCGAATTAATTTGGTTGGATGAGATTTAAGTGGTGTCATGATGAACGACAGTGATAGCAATCACTGAGAAGTGCGTGTATGATTGAATAAGTGATTAAATGAATGAGGATTGTATACTTTAGACAGGCGAAAACGATGAGGGTGACGTGTAAATCACTGGACCCTCATCATGAACCCAAGGGTGTAAATCACGTGAACACCATCGTGAAACCAATCACGAAACAAGTCAGTATGGTTTTACAAATGATCAAGGGTATTGTGTTTCAAATCGATCAGTAAATATGAGTTCGAAAAACCAGTGGGATCTTCGTTGGCATAACCGAGCCATGGCGGTCCTAATTGTACAGTCAACACTTTAACTTGAGACTTGTCTCGGAGACATTTGAACAACACGACAACATGGTGTGATGCGCTTTGTTTTGTAATAATATGATGCGAAGTTGTCAACACTGTGACATCGCATCTTTGGAATGGAACTTCGATTTTACACATCTGTTCGTGTCTATGCTTCTTATCAACTTCATATCATAGCTTCGATTCTTCACATCTGTTCGTGTCTTCGCTACTTAGCAACTTCGCATCGTAAGTTCAATTCTTCAAATCAGTTTTTGTCTTCCCTTCAAAGCAAGTTCGTATCTTCAAATTTTCGCATCGTAACTTCGCCGCTTTTCATCTTCCCATCTTCGAACCGTAGCTTCATATGTCCGTCGCATCTTCGCAAGGTAAATTTGATTCTTCACATCGGTTCATGTCTTCGCTTCTTAACAACTTCATATTGTAACTTTTCAATTTCTTATATTCGCATCGTAACTTCACGTCTTTGCAACTTCGCATCTTCTCATTTTCTCATCTTGGCATCGTAACTTTGCGCTATCGAAACTTCGCATATGTATAAATTGTCACAATTTCATAATTTTCAACCATGTGATCTAGACATGTACAGTATACACTAAACATTTAACACTAATTCGCATGGGGTATTTGTCAACATATATTACTCTGATTTTATATGATGTGCTATGCAATTTAGCACGTGTGTATATAGGTCAGTTATGTGATATATGATATATATGACTTGGTGATATATGAACCAATCAGATAAGAAGGGCAGATTGGGAGTTTTATAATCTGTAGTTACTAAACATGAGATTGAATGCTAAAATAAAACACTTATATTCATTTTCTCTCCAAATCAGGTTGATCAAAGTCTCTCTCTCTCTCTCTCTCTCTCTCTCTCTCTCTCTCTCTCTCTCTCTCTCTCTCTACATATATATGTATATATATTATATATATATATATATATATATATATATATATATATATATATATATATATATATATATATATATATATATATAATTGTTTATCTTCAGGTAGAGAAAGCGTGTTTATTTCGAATAGCCTGTTCATCCTCATCACACACGAGTTGCCAACAATGTGTGATGTTGGTTTCTAAGAAAGAGTGAGCAGACCACCTTTACTCCCTTAGCTAATTATTTGTAAGTGTGACTGTTTATCCTTGAATTTGAGTGTTTGTGTGAGATCATATCCTATCATTTTGTATGTGTATTTCTTTGTAAGTTTGATTATGTATGCATGAATCTGAGCGTTTGTGTGAGATCATGTCCTGTCCCTTTGTATGTGTATTTCTTTGTAAGTTTGATTATGCATGCATGAATCTGAGCGTTTGTATGAGATCATACCCTGTCTCTTTGTATGTGTATTTCTTTGTAAGTGTGATTACGTATGCATGAATTTGAGTGCTTGTATGAGATCATACCCTATCCCATTGTATGTCTATTTGTGTGTGTATAGATGAAAAACAAATATATTTTTTCCTCTAAAAGCTAAACAACAGTGCTAAAACATTGATTACGTGGGCGATATTTACCGTTTCTTTTCTTTTTACCCAGCTACGAATAAAACTGTCTGCTTTTTTTTTACAAGTACAGACACTCTTCGTCTAAACTATTTCCATCTTGAAAAATTGTATTTTTGCCTTTAATTTGTTTCTATGTTATTACTTGTCTTTGTATGTTTCTGTTTGTCTGTCTATATGCATGTATGTCACTCTGTCTCTCTCAGTAATAATAACACCGACTCATGTTAAACATTACGCCAAATTTATAACTTGTGCTCTTTAATTTTTCCAAAGCTGATACAACGTTCCTGTTGAATTCCTGGAATAAGGCAAACTTTTAATTGGTATATAAAAACAGAATCGGCATCTCCACTGTACTTTCCAGGTTCTAAATGTACACTCTAAACGTAGAATCATACCTCGAATTTGTACTGTTTTTCCGTTCCTGACTGTAATTAGGTCCCATGTTAAAATTTCTGTTTGAGTCTATAGTGATCCAAACGTAATGTTCAATTCCCGTTATAGTCTAAAGTAACCATAAGACCCATACCGACCCAACTCTCTCTCTCTCTCTCTCTCTCTCTCTCAGGCACACACACACACACACACATTTGTATTAATGGTATAGAATTCTGATATGTAGCTTTTTGTAACAGATCAAGTTTTACGTTAGCAAAATAATTTAAAATAAAGTGCGACAATCAAGTACGTATTATCTACATTATCCGTGCTTTCTATGTTCTACCAATATGCCGCTTGTTTTACTGTCAAGGAAAGTGACCTCTGTACTATTATTTGTTTGCATTTCCAATTTTGTATATTGTTGCATCTCAATTTCATATTACTATTAATATCATGCCTAATGTAATTGTTTGTTTGAATCTTAATATGAAACGTTCTTGATACAATAGCATCTGTATTAAAGTCTTCGCGTCTATTTATAAAGATTGCATTTTAAAAACTTTTTGTATGCTACAAAATGATTCTGTGATTCAGCTTACGAAATATTTTTGCTTGAAACTACGCATAAAGTTGGAGCCCGTCTAGATAATATGGCATTTATGTAATTATATATGGTGCTCCTCAGTGTACCGTGACCATTGTTCCAGAGTAAACAAAATTTCCTTGAGCCCCGGAAAAACTCCTCTAGAGTAGCTGTTCCACCCCGAAAAAGTGTCTCTTGAGCTCTCTGTCCCCATGAAACATCTTGGAGCAAAGTGGAGGTGGGTGGGGTGGATGGGGTGGGGTGGCCTAACTACTTAGAAATTAACTTGAACAAATTTCAAACTGGTGTGGAAATTGTTTGGGTAAGACCATTTTTCTTGGATTAAAAATGTTGCTTTTAAAACATATATTGATGTTTTAGTGAGATACAAAGTTAATCTGTCGCGCGATCCCTGATGTGATTATGAAATATGCAGAATCAGTAGTGACTCACTCTTTTGTATTCATAATATGCAGAATCAGTAGAGACTCACTCTTTTGTATTCATAATATGCAGAATCAGTAGAGACTCACTCTTTTCTATTCATAACATGTAGAATCAGTAGAGACTCACTCTTTTGTATTCATAATATGCAGAATCAGTAGAGACTCACTCTTTTCTATTCATAACATGCAGAATCAGTAGAGACTCACTCTTTTGTATTCATAACATGCAGAATCAGTAGAGACTCGGTCTTTTGTATTCATAACATGCAGAATCAGCAGAGACTCACTCTTTTCTATTCATAATATGCAGAATCAGCAGAGGCTCACTCTTTTGTATTCATAACATGCAGAATCAGTAGAGACTCACTCTTTTCTATTCATAACATGCAGAATCAGTAGAGACTCACTCTTTTGTATTCATAACATGCAGAATCAGTAGAGACTCACTCTTTTGTATTCATAACATGCAGAATCAGTAGAGACTCGGTCTTTTGTATTCATAACATGCAGAATCAGTAGAGACTCGGTCTTTTGCATTCATGACATGCAGAATCAGTAGAGACTCGATGCAGAATCAGTAGAGACTCACTTTTTTGTATTCATAATATGCAGAATCAGTATTCGTAATATGCAGAATCAGTAGAGACTCGGTCTTTTGTATTCATAATATGCAGAATCAGTAGAGACTCACTCTTTTGTATTCATAACATGCAGAATCAGTAGAGACTCACTCTTTTGTATTCATAATATGCAGAATCAGTAGAGACTCACTCTTTTGTATTAATAACATGCAGAATCAGTAGAGACTCGGTCTTTTGTATTCATAATATGCAGAATCAGTAGAGACTCGGTCTTTTGTATTCATAACATTCGGAATCAGTAGAGACTCGGTCTTTTGTATTCATAATATGCAGAATCAGTAGAGACTCACTCTTTTCTATTCATAATATGCAGAATCAGTAGAGACTCACTCTTTTGTATTCATAATATGCAGAATCAGTAGAGACTCGTTCTTTTGTATTCATAATATGCAGAATCAGTAGAGACTCACTCTTTTGTATTCATAATATGCAGAATCAGTAGAGACTCGGTCTTTTGTATTCATAATATGCAGAATCAGTAGAGACTCGGTCTTTTGTATTCATAATATGCAGAATCAGTAGAGACTCGGTCTTTTGTATTCATAATATGCAGAATCAGTAGAGACTCGGTCTTTTGTATTCATAATATGCAGAATCAGTAGAGACTCGGTCTTTTGTATTCATAATATGCAGAATCAGTATAGACTCGGTCTTTTGTATTCATAATATGCAGACTATTGAGGAGTTTGGACGGATATTGATTAGACTCCAGTCCCCGGGAAATATGGATCCAAACCAGAGCAAACTCATCGGGAAAATATTGTTGTGTAAATTTTCCTGACGAAATAACAGTTCCAAAGCGATTTTTATCCCCTGAATAAAGAGCTCTGGTATGGTAGTTCTGTCCCTTCTCGTTGTTGTTTGGGGGGGGGGGGGGGGGGTCTAAAGGGGGGACACATTACCGTAGAGCAAATTGTATTTGTGCCTGTGAGGGAAAAATGGCCCTTGAATAATTTTTCCGGGTCATGGTGGGAATAGTGGCTTTGTAATACCGATTTAATAGGCAAAACTGGATATTTTTTAACCTGCTGCCACACAGGTTTATGATAACCTGGGTTCATCATCATCATTATTATCATCATCGTCGTCATCATCATCATCATTTTTAACCTGCTGCCACACAGGTTTATGATAACCTGGGTTCATCATCATCATTATTATCATCATCGTCGTCATCATCATCATCATTTTTAACCTGCTGCCACACAGGTTTATGATAACCTGGATTCATCACCATTATTATCATCATCGTCGTAGTCGTCATTATTATTATTATTATTATTATTATTATGTCGTAGTCGTCATTATTATTATTATTATTATTATTATTATTATTATTATTATTGTTGTTGTTGTTGTTGTTTTGTTGTTGTTGTCGTTGTTGTTGTAAATCTTGACACTAGATTAACCAATTTTGAATGCCCGTAACATTCTTATTCAATGTATCTATTTGTTACACTATCGTCGTTCGGATCCGTTATAGCTTCGGCCTCTAGGAATGAATGGTGGGAGGAGAGGAGGAGCACTCACTATATAAGTGTTAGTATGGATTTCTGACAGGCTGAAACAGGGTTATATTTTGCACAAATAAATTGGATAAGGTTTCTTTTTTTGGGGGGGGGGGAGTCTGACGTGATTACAATTAGCAGTACACCGCTTTTCACCTAACTAGAATGTCTTTTCAGCCGGTAAATTGACGTCTGAAATCGGGACATTATATAATGTATAACTGTATGGCAGTCACAGCAGCAATGAAAGAAATGATTTTTAAAAAGATAAGACACTTATGGTGATACCAGTGTCCTTGGGAAAAGCACTTAGATTCCATTTCCACGGAATAATCTTGCCAATAATGTGTTCTTGGAGCTTAGTTCACAAATTACTGACACCGGGTATACAAAATCAAAGCATTTGTCTGTAATGGGATGTCAAATCCTATCTGGTATTTGGTAGGCCCCAAAACCTCCAGAGGAACACCCCACATATTTTATATCAAAAGTGCCCCACCCACTACCCTCACCCCAGGAATGTATCCCAACAGTTTAAATGTTGACTGAACCAAATTCGTTTCCACCCACTTTCTGATGATGACCTCTGCCTGGTTGCGGGTGCTATGCAAAATGTGTCAGGTATGGTCGTTTAATAAAGAACGATGTGTAACAATCTCTTACAGTGTGTGCGGAATATGAAGATATACCTCACCTACCTAGTGTATTGACTCTGAAAATGGGGATATCCCTCGCCTACCTAGTGTCTTGACTCAATTTTACAGTACAATGACCTTTACGCTTTTGTGGGAAAATAACCTGTGTTAATCTTAAAAAAAACAGCAATAACAACAACAAAAGACGGAACTTAGCATTCTATACGTATTATTCAATCATGATTTGATGAGTTCAACTGTCGTATCGGAGAGTCTATTTTAAAGACTTAGGGATATGTAGCTTTTACGACGTTTTATACTAAGTTACGTGTTTTTCTTAACTATTAGCGTACACAGAATTGTATCCAATCTATTAGTACTGTGTTAATAGGTCGGAAAAGTATGTGCACACCTGAATGTACACGATAAACCTTTTCAATAAAACTCCGACCTCGCCATCAAATCGTGGTCGAATAATACAAAAGGTGAGCATAATTGTAAACAAAGACAACTGCATAACTATATACAACCAGTTGGACATAGACGTCAGGTATATTTCAATGATAAATTTACGATCAAAAGATTTCATACAAAATGTATGGTCAGCCCTTTGTATACTCCTATTTCATTATACCCATTTTTACGACCAACCCCTCTCGATGTCTCAATAAAAGGGACAGCACTAAAAAAATATATTACAAAATATATATACACTGATATATACTCTGCAAGATATACACTGTAAGAACCAAATCATCATACCTTTGGCCTACTGAGGTTCAAAACCCCTTTTACATATAATCCATGCATTGGTATGCTGTTGGACGGTAACTGTTGGCATAAAAATCCCTTATCAGTTAATACGGCCAAAGATAACGGCAATTTTATGTTCCCAATAATAACACTTATACAACATGATGTTGACATAAGAAGAGTAGGCACAGCTCATTTAACTTATATTTATTTCTAAGCTTACCTTTCCTGTTTAATTGTGATTTATTGTGGGCTTTATAGTAGCTTGACGTATTTCTCTTGGTTAACAAAATGTTCAGAGTGAAATGACGGGAGGATTCGGTAAGTAGATTTTCTAACAGAAACACACACACACACACACACACATACACACACACACACTGCGAGTAAATACAATGAGGCATATTTATACACACATAAATGTATTCAGATTTAAAAAAAACGAAAACAATTATTTTCGATCGCCACTTTTTACACGTAGACCTCTGTACCTGTCAATTTACCTTCATAAATACTTACCTTTCTCCGTGTTTATACATATCTACCTACCATTTATGTACAGGTTTTCTACATGATGACATACATATTCATATATACATACAATTGCATAGGCACTAAATAACCTACTTGTGTTGATGTGAGTAAAACACCAAATCAGCAACAACATACATACATACATCGACAAACAGTCAGAAGAACAGACTGGGGGTTACGGTGCGGACCAACATCTTATAGCTTGGGCTGGAAATTCCTGTAGACTATTAACTAAACACGATGGCTCTGTCTATAATACCCTTTACTTACGAATCGTCTTTATTGTGACGCTCCAACCATACTGAAACCAGGACCCGTAGTCATGAGTTTCTGAGTACAAAAACGGAACTCTTGTTCAAATTTCAAAACTTTGTTTTTCGATAACTTCTCTCCAAGCGAGGTTAGAGATAAGACACGTTTGGGATGATCTTATAATTTGAATACTGATATACCCCCGAAAGTTCCATGATAATAAGATTTTCTATGTATGCTATTTCAATCTGGCATCTTTTGTCTGAGTTAAATGATATTAAGATTTGCTACGTAGGCTATTTCAATCTGGCATCTTTTGTCCGATTTCAGATCTGTATTCAGATTCTTCCGTGACTACAGAGACATATAGAGGAAGGAAAGATAATGTTATACGTACTTAATCGATAACTCGTCGACTTCTTAATCTTCTCCCCCCCCCCCCCCCCCCCGAAGGAAAAAAAAATAGAAATAAATAAATAACTTTGCGACAATTTTGGATATCTTATATAAAATTTCATTCCGTGATAATACTGTTCTTTTTTTCTTCTTCAAACTGCAATGTCAAGGCTTGCAATAAGATAGGACACACTCTCCATGTTGAAATTTTAGAAGAGTCTGCTACATTATGCCCCAAGAGTAATTTGTTTAATGTTCACCTTAGCACTATGATTATCATCATAAAATCACTAATTGCAGAAAGGAACAACATGCCCGAAAAATGTGCAAGTAACCAAACAAACGATACCACCAAACCGAACGAAGATGACCAGAGTAAGGAAATTGAGGAAACAGACTCGTATAAGGAAGCAGACGACAGCCACCTTCCCATAGACAGAGGGTGGGCCTGGATGATACTTGTTGGTAAAAATGACTTTTTCACGTGTGTGGAAGTCAGATTGTTGGTTGAAGTTAGATTGTACATTCGGTGATGTGCATGTAGCTGACATTTCCGACATGTCAATCAACCTTTCTAAGTGTCTCCCAATCTCGTTACTGATAGCCAATGGTAGTGCTATTTGTCCAAAACATGGTCTAATAAATGATATTACATAACATAGTTTGGTTTGAGATAACTCGTCCTCCAAACTTGACTATTAAACCAGATGAAAAATTACAGTAAAAATGAGTTGAAATAACTCCGAAAATATTACTTTAATTTTGTTCAAACTTAGAAACTTTCTTTTCTTTGAAAAATGAAAAAATCTGTTAATTTCGATTTTTTGTACATTAGAAAAGATTTTCTAACGCAAATGAGCATGGGCCGGGCTTAGAGCAAGTTTCTAATGGGTCAGCTATTAATAACTGAGATGAATCGGTGACATATAGTTCGTAATATAAAGGCGAAAATGTCAATTCTGTGTTACATGAACACTTTTTCCTATTAGCAGATTTTTCTTGGCGGCGTGAATATGTGGCGGTAGTGGGGGGGGGGGATACATTAGAGTAATTGTAATTTTCTAAGGGTTGGTGGTGGGGGTGTGGTGGACTGGCTTAGGAGAAGAACAAACCTGCATGACCCTCCCTGCTGTGCGAAAATTCAAAAGCAATGGGCATAGACATGACGTGACATATGCAAATATTTACATGATGTGCGATCTCGAAAAGAGTGACAGATGTGACATATGTAAGGAATTATTCAATAATGATTACCTATAAAGAATGGGGTTTAGTCATCTATTAGACCACTATTAAGCACGTATTTGACACAACCTGCCCACCGATTTGGACAAAATTTAGGGAGTGCAATTGCATCTGCAGAACCTTCCTAGGGTTTCGTATATATGGATATGAGTTCAGATGAGTTAAGAGTGGGTATGGCTGAATTGATACCTTGCTATAATCACTTGATCTACTACTAAACTTGACAGTTTACTCCAGCGTCCTATCTTAGACAGACAAGTCATGTCAATGTATGTATTTATTTTGTCCAAATCTGTGGACAGGTAGTGTGCTAAATACGTGCTTAAAATGTAGGTCTGGTAGATAACTCAAACCACATAACAGTCTGTGATATACTACAGGGAATATTTCGGCCTAGACCTTTGAATGATTGGAATGACATTAAATTAAAGGTTAGCTGGATCTAATACTTACATTTAAAGTTGTATTAGAGTCCGATATGTCACACAGAAGATAGCATTCCTACTTGTTACGCACCTCTTGTAACAGGTATACGATTTGGTTGGTTATCGTTATCTAGAGGATGATCGACCTCGGTGTTGCCTGGATCGAGTAGATAATAAAATAAAATATGAAATTTATAGATGGGATAAATAGAGATCTGAGCAGAGATATCAAATAGAATAACACGAGCCCCAGTATGTGAAATATAACAATTTAATCAATTACATAAAACAAAAGGAAAAATTGTACATGATATTTGAAAGATACACTTCTTTTAGAAAATCAATTACCGAATTTCAACACAAATGTAATTAGCCGATCTGTTTATATCGATAAGACTCATTTCATCATGGAATCGAGTGAACAAAAAATCAATTGCCCAGCATGCCTGCATAACCTTGTTATTACTGTTCACTCCCAATTCCTCGTTGCTGACAGGTCAGGGTTGATGCTCTCCCCTTTTGCTTCTCTCTCTCTCTCTCTCTCTCTCTCTCTCTCTCTCTCTCTCTCTCTCTCTCTCTCTCTCTCTCTTATCCAGCCTCTTTTCGGTCATCAAACTTAGTATGGGATGACTCTTCTCTCTACCCTCTAAGTGGATACGCATACGTGTATCTATGAATGGGTGGGTAGGTAGGTGGAGCTATTCTCCCTTTTAAAATAAACAAAGAAGCAACCTAAATATTATGTCAGATTTCCTTCTGGGGAGTAGAACATTACCCCACTCTCGTTACGTCAGATATCGTCCTATCGAAATTCAAACAGATACCAAAGGCTACTAGTTTCAGAAGATTAATGTACTTAATAACGTCTATTTCATCACTAACTAACTCTAACATCAAAGAGACATAACAGTTAACCAATTAAATTCACTTCATGGCTTACCTACATTAGTGGCAGTGAATACTCAATCAACTCTTTAGCATACATGATTCATATCATTTAAGACAGGTAAATTCACACAGATTCTCACAACTCATATCAAATAAAGTAATGCATGAAATTCTTAGAATACATGATTCCTATAACAATCAAGACGACAAATTCAAGCAATTCGTCAACTCGTATAAAATAATTGATCTGCGAATTGAGACAAATGAATTCAAACAAACAGTTATACTTATATCAAGAAATTTGATGTACGAATTTAAACAAAGAAATTCAAACAAATAATTATATTGATATCAACAAATAGAATGAGATTGATGCAAATACCTTGTGCTTTCGAGACTCGCTCGCTTCTACCGCCAGAATCGTGTCCCTCAACTTCCAGACACCTGTCCCTTGAACATTTGTTTATACGAGAGAATTTCGCCTTATTCTGCTCGGAGTCAAGAACCTTCCGGCCTTTCGCAGGAAAACTTGGACTTACTAAATTTTGCGATGTGGAATATTTAAAACATGAAATTTCGTCTGGGAAACACACCCCTTTTTTAGCGTCGCCAATCAGGATTAAACATATCTACCGCATTTTAAAAATATACGCCCATCGTGGTTACCGTAACCCTCTAGATTTCGCGCGCTATTTAAATAACCGATTCTTGAAAATTTCAAAAGATGACACTACTACAACTGGTTTCACAAATAGTCTCTGCATCCTCTCAACTTTGACATTTTCGATACATAGACCCCAAATGTATCTAGCATTTTACATCTGTCCGACCGTTATACAACGAATGCTTAATTAAGAATCAATCGCGCCCCAAACAGGGACATTAAAACCATCGCACTCTAGCGATTTAATACTGTACCTTTCCTCATAAATCTGATTAATTGCTACGTGCCACACTGACCACAGCAATAATGCGCTCTACGGAAATACATTGACAGAAATTTACACCCTTACACTACTAAGAGGCGAAAGCAGTCCTCCCCCCCCCCCCTCCCATCACATCCTGCCACCCACCAGAGCTTCAGAGAAAGGTATGTCAAATCATTACAAAAAATATAAGAACACGCTTTCTTTTTTTTTTTTTTTGTTGCAAAGAATGATACGAATTTTACGGCGTACATGCCCGATCATGCTTTGTGTTTTATATCTGAACTTACATTTAAATAGGTCTGTATCCAAAACTCATGGTAGCCACTCATTTTGGGGAATCCATGACTGTATATGCAACCAGAGATTATTATACAACCCAAAATTGGAATACCAAGCTCTCTTTTTTTATTAATCATGGAATATATATGCTTTCTGTTAAATTCGATTGTATACAATTCGTTTTTTTTTTTCTAGCATTTCCTTAATAAGCAACACAATCAAATAACTGTCTTGACGAGTTGCTATTTGTTTTTTTTTTCTAACAGGGGCCTATATAAATAGCGTCTTGGTCGTTGGAATGTTGAAACTGGAGGGTATTTTCTTCAACGAGTACCAGAAACAGTTTCAATCTTCCTCAGCCGTCACATCCCTTATATCCAGTGTCCAAAATGGCGTTTACAGCCTCTCTTGTAAGTAAATATGACATTTGTATAAAAAAAATGCACTTTTCTCTGTAGAAAACAAATCTCTTAGAAAAAAAGAAAGAAAGAAAGAAAAAAAGAAACACAGAAAGGTTTTAAATGGATGCAGTTTCTGAATAGATGGATAGTTTAAAAATATTCGTCAAATCCTTATATATTTTTTATATACTTGTTGTTACATGAAGCAAAATGAAATTGCAGTTGGGAATGAATTTTCTAGACTCTACAGAGGAAACAAATCTCATGGAAAGAAAGAAACAAACAAACAAAGAAACAAACAAAGAAAGAGAACAAAAGAAAGAAAAAAGGAAAAGAAAGAAAGAAAAACAGAAATGTTTTGAATGAATGCAGATTCTGAATTGATGGACAGTTTTTAAATATTCATTGAATCCTAAGATTTTTTAAAAATACTACCTGGTACAAAAAGCAAAATGAAATTTGAATCGGGAATGAATTTTCTAGCTGTCTCTGCACAGGAAACAAATCTCAGAGAGAGAGAGAGAGAGAGAGAGAGAGAGAGAGAGAGAGAGAGAGAGAGAGAGAGAGAGAAGAAGAAGAAGAAGAAGAAGAGAATATTTTACTATCTCTCTTTAGCCTTGATCGTGATGTTAGTTGGAGGTGCGAGACTCAGCGCTCGTTTGTCTCTCGTTATTGGCGGGCTATTGAACAGTGTTGCATACCTCATCAACTCCCGGTCCACTCAGATCGAACACGTCATCATTGGCCAGGGTGTTTTATCAGGCAAGCTATTTCGACCTTTTCTGTTTTTATTACTATTATT
This sequence comes from Margaritifera margaritifera, assembly GCA_029931535.1. Lineage (NCBI taxonomy): Eukaryota > Metazoa > Mollusca > Bivalvia > Unionida > Margaritiferidae > Margaritifera > Margaritifera margaritifera. The sequence continues at coordinate 326,092 of JAQPZY010000716.1, read as the reverse complement.
ATTATTATTATTATTATTATTATTATTATTATTTTGTTGCTAAAATTGAAAACGTACTCGAATTTTAAAAGTACTGAATTCATGATAGTAGTACAGAAACAATGATAGATAATTATACAGAAAATATGTAATTTTGTGTGTGACAGCTGTACTGGAACGTGTATTTATAATTTATTTATGGCTATTTCGAGTCACTTAAAGAAAAATAACGCTGGAGTAAATTCAAAATTTACAGCACGATTACAAAACTTGAGATAGATAAAGACTCTTTCTCTTTTGTCAATTTCGTTAATTGACTGATTGATTGATTTTGCAATACATTCCAGGTGTGGCTTATGCCTTTATCCATCTACCGACAGTTGTCATTTTAACTCAGTATTTCAACAAGAGACGTGGACTTGCCAATAGCATATCAGTCAGCGGAACAAGTATGGGAGGTCTTTTGTTTGCTCCAGTTGTCACTTCCATGTTTGAATACTACGGGTACTCTGGTACTTTCATGATAGTGTCTGGAATTGTTCTTCATTGTTGGGTTGCAGCCGCACTTTTTCGACCTTTGGAATTTTACAAAAGAAAATCAAGAATGAGCGGAAAATCAAAGGAATTAAAACCTTTAAGCTATAATTTAAAATCAAATGTGTCTGACTCTAAATCTGTTATGAAAAGCGCGCAAAAGCCTGGAGATATCAATGGTAGAAACGTGAATGGTTTACAGAGCAACAGTGCTCAAGGCACAATGTTACAACGGCAGCTTGCGATTGATGACAATGCGATAGACCCTTTCAATGATGAAGAACTTCCACTGAGAGGAGATCAGACGGATACGCTAACACCTAATTTAAATATACAACACAACGCACGGTTCCCACGTGGAAAAAGAGTGAGAACCATTACGGAATTAAGCCTGACAGACTCAATCTCTGAAGTTTTACAGTCTATATCCCAGTCGGATGTCGCGCGCTTGGCAAGTGCTGAAAACTTGTACGTTTCGGTTTGGACGGAAAATAGCCTAAACGAAGTGGGACAGTACAAAACAAATGAAAAAGAATTCCAAAGAAAAACGTGTTGTAGTGCCTGCGCAATAGCACGGTCTTTTCGAAGAATATTTGATTTGGAACTAATGAGGAATCCTTTGTTCTGGACATTGTTGTTCCAGGCAGCTCTTACTTGTAGTGGTCTGGTTTTTATGTCAGTTTTCTTAGCTCCACGAGCAAGAGAAATTGGTCTTGACGAAAGACAGATAGGTTTACTTTATTCTGTTATGGGTATCATTGACCTTTTTTTCAGAATCATAATCGGTTTTATCTCTGACTTAAAGTTCGTTAGGAGATCAACTCTGATTGCTATAGCATCGCTTGTAGATGGTATACTAGCTAATTGTATAGCATTATTCACCACATTCCCGTCCTTTATTGTTTTGATGTGTATACATGGTGTAGTTGGTGGAATGTACTTTGCTTTGTTTGCTGTTAATCTGGTGGATTACCTAGGGATGGAAAAGCTGGGCAGTTGTCTGGGGTTCACCAACTTAATACATGGAGTATCTATTGCCGTCCTATTTACAACATTAGGTAAGTGGACTATCAGTGGCTCGGGTGCTAGCTTAAATTAGTTTTTTGTCGGATAGTGGTATCGAGAACCCTTAACAAATCAGTAACCTTGACCTTGAATGGGAGACCACCTATTCTTGCATGTGCCTGTAGAACATGATGATAAATACGGTAAGCAAGTAACTCAGTCCAAATATGCATTCAGGGTCGGACTGGCACACCCCTGGAGATGGGGGGGGGGGGGGAGGATCTTCGATGCCCTCCAGACCTGAAACTGTCAGCGATTTCCCTAGGAACCCTAAGCTGCCAGTCCAACGCTGAATCTATCTCAAAGTTACAACAACAACAACAACAAAATTTAAAAAAAAAAGAAAAATAATGGACAGACCCAAAGAATGAACAAAGCCGAGATTAGTAGTAAATAATTCGGCAAAACCGTTCAGAATCCAGTCAGTGGAAATAAAACAAAACAGATGTCTATTATCTGCGACATTTTTTAAAATAGAGATAGATACAATTTTCTGTATGCTAAGTTAGTTTAAAAAGTCCATGAAATCGAGAGATTTGTTTATATCTAAATCTAAAGAAATGGAAGGCTATAAGAAGAAATCAAGTGATTCCACAATTCGAGCATTAACATAAAGCCATTCGGAAATAGGTCGAAACAATGAGAATGTCTTAATTTAAAAAATACGAAAGGACGGGGGGATTAAAAAATTAAATACTTATAAATTAGAAGCTGATTATTCTCAATATATTTGTCACTACCTTTGGAAGAATGAAACGTGGGCTCTTTAATGTTTAGAATCATGTAGATGATCAACTGCTTAGGGTTGAAATCCAAGATATATATATATATTGCATTGTATATGTGTAAGTTTTGTCTTTAGCAAATACTTCTTTTCTTTCCAGGATCTTTACGTGACATATCCGGGAGCTATGTTTCCTCTTTTCATCTTGTTGGCAGTTTTCTTCTGCTGTCGTTCCTTGTCAACTTGTTTACTCCGTTTGTGGAAAAATGGGTGAAAAAGCGGAGAGCTTCTGAGTCTCGACAAGAAAAGGCAAAGCGGACTCAAAAAGAATGATTGCATAAAAATAATATCTTCTTTGAAGATACACAATATATTTAAAGAGCACATTAACGTTCTCGGAATTAAATGTCAAATGAGTGTCGTTATGAACCAGTGACAGCGTACGAAACATCTTTTACATAATAAAAAATGTTCCAGCTTGTTCGGCGTGTGGTTTTACAATGTCACACAGATTAAAACGTCGATTTGTTTGCACTAATTGATAATAATTTTTGTTTTGTTGATGCTGGTATCGACCAGCGGCACGAAAACGCTCTCTAACGCTAATAAGCAGTAGCCAAAACAGACCCCTAATTAAAATGCGATACTATCTTTATCTGTCAAATATAAAAGAAAACGTTAATGTTGGAATATAAGATGATTATTTATTTAAGAATAATGATAATACCCGATGTATTAAATAAAAATGTTTGCCGAAAAATTCGGAAAAGACTTGGAACCTTTATAATTCACCTTCCGGTACGGACTTATCCCTCTCGGGTACAGACTTCTCCCTCTTGTTCCATGAAACATTTAAACCTATCAAGCTGTCTTTGAGACCTTCGATATTCAAACGCAGTACATTTCATCCCTATTGATAATAATGTAGAGTATACGTTAATATGTGCAGACAGCACAGCAGCGCATGAAAACACGTGTACCATCTTTAATGAGTAAGTTGATCCAACGACAATCGAACTAAAGGTCACGTTAAATGTTCCAGCACGTGCTGAAAGAAAATACCCAAAGAGCTTGTACGATTAATAGTAACAGGAGAGTGCTCTATGGTAGTGTAAATTTGGACTAAAAATACTTGTTCTTTCAATTTTCATACGCCCGCCATAAAGCGGAACGTATCATGCTATAAGGTCGGTTTGCCGTTCATTCGTTTTTTGTTTTTTTTTTTTGGGGGGGGGGGGGCGCAAAATTTTAGTTTTAAACCACGTACCTTGCTCAAACATTGTGGATGGTTTGCACTTTAGGTAAGGAAGAAACCAATTGATTTTGTAGTTACAATAACTTTAGTTCTGTATCAGGTATCTTGACCAAACGTTGTGGGTGGCTTGCACTTCGAATGCGAAAGAATAATATTGACTTAGGGTGTAAAATGTCATGGTCACTGTGTCTCAAAGGCATACACAATTTTCCAACACAATAGATAGATACATACATACATATCGATTAGTAAATTGTATTTCTATTTAAACCCAACGTTTGACACAGCCATTGAAGACTCACTGGGCAAGATATCATTAGGTGTATACTATTGGTCTGATCGAGGGAAGTAAGGGTTGAAATGTTTGATTGATTTTCTGGAGATTCTACACACGTACAATTTTAAATATCGGAAGCAAAATGCTTCGTGTTGCGGCATGTCAATATTTAGTTTCTTTTTTCATTTTTTTTCTTTTTATGCCAGTTTGCAAACAACATTCCATGTGAAAACATGAAATTAATTTTCAAAGACCATAACTCTTCATAAAAAAGACAGTTACCTCATGAACGAGGTTAATTTTTCGTGGAAATGACATCTTTTGTGAAAAATGTCAGCTTTTTCATGTAAAAAATTTTCTTTGTGAAAAATCACTATGCTCATGACACGATCGGCCGTTGATAGTAATGCTACATACGGATAGAATCCCTCATAACCCAATCTGGCGATAGATAGCCGTTAGTGTAAAGAATGATGAGGAAACACCAGAGTAACTCAAAAAGTGGTGAGAGCTGAGCAGACAAATATTCCTATGTTTTGCCAGTACATGAGAAACAAAACTGATATGCACTGGTTTCCCTTTAGCTTGGCCCCAATGCTTGGCAACATGGTGAAATATGTCATATAGAATATACTAACATGCAATACATTCATTAGGTTTGATACATACGAACACAAGAATTCCATGGAGTCTGCCTCACCAACTCCTCTGCTGCACGACTCTAATACTGTCTGTATTCGCTTATAATTCAGGTCCAACTGCAAACAACATAGATCGTGATCTGCCATTTCATAATGCGCTGGTAGATCAGGGTTATGTTGCTTGTTCTAATGATTACTCCTAACAAACTGCATAGACCCAGATCTGCTGACATATTATGCGATGGCAGATCTGGGTCAGTGCAGTTTGCAGTTGGAGTCATCTTATAAGCGAGTACAGACGGTACCTTAAACAGAGTCAATAGATGGAGAAAACTAGATCACTTCGACCTCCCTGAGAAGGGTGTGAATAACATTCATTGGAATGACTGAAATTAAATGACTAATTGTGACTGTACAGGCAATAGTGTCAGTGAAATGCTGGTAATGTAAATAAAATAAAGTACTCACGCAAGAAAGATGTGACCACAACCTATTTTTTGTTAGCAATGAGTTGTGCTCCTCAGAATAATATTTATCTTGATTAAGACAGTGCATGCAAATGTTTCAGAAAAATGGAATCTAATATTATAAACTTAATATGGACATCGGACTCTGATATCTGGGCGAATCTAATATTATAAGCTTAATGTGGACATCGGACTCTGATATCTGGGCGAATCTAATATTATAAACTTAATATGGACATCGGACTCTGATATCTGGGCGAATCTAATATTATAAACTTAATATTGACATCGGACTGTGACATCTGGGGGAATCTAATAATATAAACTTAATATGGACATCGGACTCTGTCTAGGAGTAAAAACAACAATGCTAACAGGAAAAAAGATCTACAACTTGCTTATGTTTCACAGAAGAGGCTATTATGTTCATTATGTCCATTAAATATGTTAAATGTTGGATAAGTTTGTTTGTGGGGTTTAATGTCATTTTTCAGCACATGATAGGCTATACATGGTGGGGAGTATATTTGGTGGAGGAAGAACCCAAGAAGACCCCGGGAAGAACCACTGATCCGGGAAGCTATTGGCAAGCTTTCTCACATATCCACATTGGTCAAGCCGAGACTTGAACTCACATGGACAGAGGTGAGATGTGTGAGTGATCTGTAAAGGTAAGCCCCTTTGACCACTCGGCCACCTGGGGCCCTGGTTGGGCAAGATATACAGGAGTGAAGAATCTGGTGGAGATGGAAAAGTACAGGTTTTTCATGTTAGATTCTTCATATTTTAAACTCAGTGACTTTTATGTCATTATACAACTTTCAAATATACAAATATGTATGTATGCATGTATGTATGTATATATGTATGCATGTAATTTTGCACATTTATGTATCTGTGCATGTATGCAGGCATGCATGTTGTCTATGAATGCATACATGCATGTCTAACTAGCTTACTTGTTCACTCACAAACACAATTAAACTAAGAAACACACTGCTATGGATATTAAGTTTTATTTCATTTAAATTGCTGAAAGGTCACTCATTTTAAGTACCCTACATTTTACTGCTTCAACAGTCATTATTTTGGGGGGTTGAAATTACTGTGACACTGAATTGTGCTCATGTGCAAGGATTACATGATCATGTGACAGGTTGACATGATCACTTTGACAGGCTTACATGATAATTTTTGACAGGCTTGCATGATCATTTGACAATCACTGAACACAAATACTAATTTACCACCTTATTCATGTATAATACATGTCCAAGTGCATACATCATAGACCCTGATCTACACTAGTTCCTTTCAACATGATCAAATGGGTATACCTTTCCAGTTTTCTGAAAAAATACTACTAAGTTTTTTAAAAATGATAACAACAAACCTTGACAACACTAGAGCTAAGGTAATAAGAAGCAGGTAAATATTATTATAGCAAACAATGGTAAATGTGGAAATTCCTGCACAAATCAGCCATTTTTGCAAGTTATCGTGGGTAATTTTCTGCAATCTAATATGGGTATGACTGGTATTAGATTTATTTCTTGCACAAATTCTCATTACTATAAAGGTGAATCAGAAAAAGTATAACACTACCAATTTTACCCACAATGCCTTGCAGAAAAAACCCACAATGACTTGCAAATACTGTCGCATGATGTCACAACTTGTTTTTACTTATCATTAATTATGATGCTACAGTTCATTCATGTTTTGTTTTGCTGCTATGGTTTAAATAGTGGATGGAAAAAATCTACATAACTTCTTCATTTCCTGATCATGAAACAGAGTGGTGTACATTATTAATTCACACAACAGCATATATAATAAATAATAATACATGCAAGCATTGTGATTATGTTGAATAATTCACTCATATCTAGGATCAAGGAACTTGTCAATTCAACAAAATCACTGTGCAGGTAAGTATTATTGTCTTTTAAACAGAACACTGGATACTAGTTGCTAATTAGGTAAACAGCACTGGTATTACCAACACAGACAAGTTCTTGTTAATATGGATCGGGGATGTAGGTTAAATGACAGGAAGAAACTAAACACTCAATGTTTTAACATTCACCAACACAGACAAGTTCTTGTTAATGTGGATCGGGGATGTAGGTTAAATGACAGGAAGAAACTAAACACTCAATGTTTTAACATTCACCAACACAGACAAGTTCTTGTTAATGTGGATAGGGGATGTAGGTTAAATGACAGGAAGAAACTAAACACTCAATGTTTTAACATTCACCAACACAGACAAGTTCTTGTTAATGTTGATCGGGGATGTAGGTTAAATGACAGGAAGAAACTAAACACCCTATGTTTTAACATTCACCAACACAGACAAGTTCTTGTTAATGTGGATATGGGATGTAGGTTAAATGACAGGAAGAAACTAAACACTCAATGTTTTAACATTCACCAACACAGACAAGTTCTTGTTAATATGGATAGAGGATGGAGGTTAAATGACAGAAAGAAACTAAACACCCTATGTTTTAACATTCACCAACACAGACAAGTTCTTGTTAATGTGGATATGGGATGTAGGTTAAATGACAGGAAGAAACTAAACACCCAATGTTTTAACATTCACCAACACAGACAAGTTCTTGTTAATATGGATAGAGGATGTAGGTTAAATGACAGAAAGAAACTAAACACCCTATGTTTTAACATTCACCAACACAGACAAGTTCTTGTTAATGTGGATAGGGGATGTAGGTTAAATGATGTGAATAAACTAAACACTCAACGTTTAAATACATTGTTTAAGTACACTAGATTTTTTGCATGTTTTCTACTTAGTTGAACAAATTTTATCAGGCAAATACTATAAAACACTACATAACATGCAAAGTTCCACTAAAATTATCAGTAGTAGCCAAAATTAGGTCAATTATCTCAAATTATATTAGTAATCACAAGGCATCTCTTTCTCCAACAAACATGGAAGGAACAAGCTGTAGCCAAAATATATAGATTATTTCAAACAATTTTGTAGCCATATAAGAAAACTAGCAAATTTTGGCCACCACTAATTGGAAACATAGCAAAAATGCTGTTAACAGTGCGAGGCATGTCCAACTCAAACTGCTGGCACAAAATCTAGTGTACTGAAAACATTTATCATCTGTTTGTAGAAACCAAACATGTAAAGATGACTGCCATTTTCTCAGAGTAATGCCCCCTTAAAAAAAGAATGACTTAAATCATACATCATATAACTACAAAACTGTGCATAAAAAGTGTATAATATAGTAAGATAGACATGAAAAGCTGAATGGACAACCGAGCCATAACTCAATTCATTGCTTGTAAAGTTCAGAACAAAAAAGTTTCAGACATAAGTTTCTATCTACTTGTAGACAAAAATGACATCACCATCGTCTGTTCATTAAAATCAAAAACTTTCTTTCTTTGAATTAAGATGTTCAGGAAAAAGATGTTCTGGAGGAATTAGGCTGTTCAAGAGGAATTAAACTATTCTGGAGGTGTTCAAAAGGAATTAAGATGATCCAGATGTGTTCAGGATGAATTAGGATGTTCATGAGGAATTAAGATGCTCAGAAAGAATTACACTGTTCAGGAGGAACAAAGTTGCTTAGGAGGTTTTTCAGGAAGAATTAATATGTTTTAGAGGTGTTCATGAAGAAGTAAGATGTTTTAGAGGTGTTCATGGTGAATTAAGATGTTTTAGAGGTGTTCATGATGAATTAAGATGTTTTAGAGGTGTTCATGATGAATTAAGATGTTCAGAAAGAAGATATTCAGGGGAAATAAAGAGGCTCAGGTGTCCAGAGGAACCAAGACTTTTATGAGGTGTTCAGGTCAAATTCAGATGTTTAGGTGTTCTGGATGAAGTAGAATGTTCAGGAGATGTTCAGCAGGAATTTTTAATGTTCAGGTGGAAGAAAACTTTAAGAAGTACCATTGACAATTCAATTAGGTCAAATTCAACCATTTTTTTAGCAATATGACATAAATGCATGCTCCAGATGTTACAAAATGTGACTTGAATCAAAAGAAGCAAAATGTGAAAAAAGTTCATAAGAGCATCATGGGAAACATTTGTATATTTAACAATACTAAAAATGAGCAAGCTATATCATTCACTCTCTTTACTGTAGCAATATGACAAATAAATCCTAGTATATTACAAGCTTGCAAGCAACAGCATGGACTCATATCCTTTATTTCACATTTATATACATTTTATCAATCTAATATATACACCTTAAAAAGTAAGAAGGAGTTATCACGTTTATGTAAACCAGATTATGTCATTACCCTAAATACTTTATAAATTAGACAAAATTTTGACATACAAGTATCAAGAAAATACAAATTTTGTTAGGAAACTATTAGAATTGTTTTTTTAAATTAATAGTACACACACAGGGGTTAAAATATGGGTTCTGTGGATCATAAAGACTCAACAATTGTATGACATTATCTGCTTGTATATGAATTTAAAATTGTTCAAACAAAATCTTCTAACAATTTTTTTTAATTTTTAGCCGCCAACACCAATGTCATCAAAGGAAAAATTGAGCCCATTGCCAGGCTTTCTAAAAACAGAGACAATACAATGATAATCAAGGATGATTGCTGGAGAAATGTTAGAGTATCTAACTTTCTGAAAAATGTTTATTTTTAAACAGTTAATGGTCCAAGAAATCCAAAACCACAATTAAAGGCTGATGTGTATTTTCTAGCGCTACATGTAGTGATATATCTCTCTCCATGTAAGGATCAATACATAGAAAAGTACAAGAAACAGTGCTCTGTCGCCACTGTCCATAGAATAACAGCTGAAAGAGTATTTAAAAATGCATCAAATTTGTACAGGTTGAAGATTATAAAATTCCTCATCAAGAGAGTGTATGTTGGTGGGTGCATTTTTTTTTCTTCTCTATGACACAGTTATTGAACTCACATCAGAATTTAGTCACAGAAAACCTTGAAAGCTGATTTATGGCAGGTCATAAATTACTAATGATTTTATCAGGGTGTAATTTAATTTTCACTGATGCTATCATTTTTCTTTCACAGCAGTGCTCTTGCAAGTATTAAAATTGTATAAACATTGTTACTTTTTATTATTCGGCGAGACAGAAGTTGCAATCGTGTTACATTATCTCAAATCTTTCCCAAAGTTGCAATCATGTCACCTTGTCTCCAATATCTCCCAAAGTTGCAATCGTGTCACCTTATGTCCAATCTCTCCCAAAGTTGCAATTGTGTCACCTTATGTCCAATCACTCCCTAAGTTGCAATTGTGTCACCTTATGTCCAATCTCTCCAAAAGTTAAAAGCGCTACAACACATTCAGATAACCTCACAAATCCTAATGTAATAACATAATGTTCACATCAGTTTAAGTTGTGCAGTTAAACGTTGATTTTACAAAAAGCAGACATCCTTAATTATCATGCTGAAATAATAAAGCTTGGAACACACTACACTATTTCCAGTAGTATGTCAAATTATGTCAATAATCTAAATTTGTGTATGTTTTGCAACATATTCCCCTTTCTATACAAGGACACAGGAAGGAAAAAGCAATACCCCCAAAACACTAACTCATCAAATTTAGTAGCCATATTGGAAAATTAGCAGCTAAAGGTTGTTTTGGCTACCAATTATGGAAACATATACAATGCGGTTAAAATGTAATAGGTAAATGTTGGCACAAGAACCTTTAAGTAAATCAATGTTCATTCCTATGCACTGTTCTGGGCGATACTATTACATCACAAAATATTGTACAAAGGTATAAAAACAGAAATACTATTTGCAGACAATCAAAAGCTTAAGTACAGTAAGTTGTTTTAAAAATCCTGTTGCAGATAAATATATCAACTTCAAAGTGAAATATTTAACAACATAAAGGTACAAGGCAATTATACATGCATATAACAATTCAAGGAGTGATATCAATGATTTTTACATTTAAAAACAATACTGAATGACTTTATTTAATTAAATGATTTCTGCAAAGAGTTAGGTTTGAAAACCTATTTAGTGTGACATGCTTTAAATTTAATGTATAAAATCTAGTAATTACAAGAAAACATGTAATGTCTGAAGAAAATATTATACCTGCATTGTGTGACATTGGCTTAAATACAAGAATAAATTTACCTATGCATGAAAAAGGGTTACGGTGACCCTTTTAGTCTTAAGTGATTCAGTCTAACACACAGCTTCAAATCAATTAAGATTTTGTATATAGAAATGGTGATGTTGCTACTGATGAAGTCGCATGATTTCCTACAAGACTGCAAGAATTCTAAATATCTTCAAACAGTATTATGAATCACATTTGAAAAAAAAATTAATATAAAGCCGATTTAGATAAATTAATTAACAAGTTTTGGATGTTTATCCATTATTTGAAACATTGTAAGCGATAAAGCATTTGCAAGAATGAAAGTATTGGGAATACTGATGGCTTGGAAGATTGAATATACCAATTTACAGAAGATCATATGTTGCTATTCACTGTCCTTTTTATTATCGTAAAGATACTGCTCTAAATAATCTTTACAATATTTTCTACAGAAGTTAAATTAACATTTTAAAAGTATTAACATCAGCTGGGAGATAACTACCATCAGCTCTAATCATTTACCTAAATTTCAGTTGCCACCTTTTACACGTAAAACTTGTCTGAAAGGTCAACGACTCCATACTTTGTTACTAATTTTATTAAGGCAATAAAGTTCGTTACTATTGTTAGTAAAACCAACTATATTTAGTACAAGACAATGGATACTATGCCATAAGCATGAAGGAATTAAAATCCCTCCAAGCCAAGAAGTATCAAGTTGTATACTGGCCATAATCCAGAGTATAACAGAGACAATGTGAAACAAAGAACTAAACTCTGTCCAATGTGTTTTTGCTAATTTTTTGGCAATAACCATTTTATTTACAATCAGATAGAAAAGTGCCAGTGACAAAGTTTATTTGGACTGACTACTTCTAACTTCTCAAACAGGTCCTATTTTAATGTAACATAAACTTACATGCTGATCAGATAACAATTTTGTGCATTTTGCATTTGTTCTGAAGAAAGGTCTGTAAACTGCACCCAACACCTATGTAGTATTGACTAAATTAACATAAAGTTTCCTTTTCTATTGAATTATATTGCTGCTGATGAGATGGCACATAAGAACATTATCATCACAAAAAAAAGAAATGAGGTATTATCCGCTTGAAAATCATGCTGTTTGTTGCCGATTTCTAATGGGTGGGACTCGTGTTAAAGGAATACAAGTTTATTCAAGAAATATTACAAAGCACAAACAACTTTTATTCTCATAGTAATATTTACAAATGGGGAATTGTATATATAACCCTTTTCATACTGAAGCCCATTCAGACAGGCAGTTGTGTAGAACTGGAAATATGTTCAGTCAGTCGTGTATCAGCATGAGAGAATGCAGTGATGTTGGTCAATCTGGCTTTACAGGACAAGTTTTTCAAAGTTATATACCATTTTAAAAAGCATAAAAAATTCTTTAAAATCATATTTTTTCGTTCAAAATTTTCAGATGTAAAAAATTCAGTTGAAAGTAAAGTTATGTAAATTAGAAAACATGCTTTACGTTTTTTTTACAACTTACTTTTAATGCAATTTTTCTATTTGCATTGTTCATTTTACCTACTATATGAAAGTGTATAAAATGTGGGGAATTTTATGCTGTTCAAGATGGTGAAGAAAAAAAACAAAAATCCATTCAGAATGTCAAAGGTTATTAAAATCTGTATTAAATTTACTCACATGAGAATTGGAGAGCAAGCAGAAGAGATCCTTACTGGAAAGTTGACAACTAAGCTGTTCATTATGTTTCAGTATTTTTATTCCACAATAAATTCTAACGTAAAATTATCAAAGTTTTGTTGGGTTTTTTTTGGTCCATTTCCAGAAATGCAGTAAACTTTTATTATATTATGCATGCATCCAACATTGGTATATGAGCAAACTTCATGAGCAGTGAAGTTCTCAAAATGTGCAGTTAGCTTAAAAACATCAAAGTCTTCATCATCGTCAATATCCAAGTCAAAAATACCAATTAACTAGTTATCATCCCCTCAGTTCATTTGATGTAGTCATGATCACAATACCCACTGTCTAAGATATCAATTTCCACTACAAATTTGTCTCCATTTTCATCAAAATCGGCATCCATATCACTGCGATCACTTGCCGCTTCAGTGTTGTCCGCCATGTTGTTCCTTGCACATTAAAATTCATGTGAAATCTAATTTCAAACAACCAGCTATCATCAACTCCGTTAATTTTGATGAAGAAAAGATAGTGATTCTCACTGCCTAAAATGTTAATTTTCAACTAATTCTGCAAGCACATCACTGCCAATACTTGCCTCTTAAGTACTGACAGCCATTTTGATCTCTGTACATTAAAACTCAATTTTTAAATCGAATTTTTACACGTTTTTTTGGTGTTTTTTTTAACTCATGCTGTTACTGTATGAAATAGCATTTGCATACCTTCTACCTTTATTTCCTTCTTTTCAAAAGAGTACACATAAAATAATGATGTATTACATAGTTTAATGTGCATTTTTGCGAAGTTCTATACGGAATGTAGCGAACATATGACCAGAATCATGTCCTGTATGAAAAGGTAAACTACAACTAGAATCATATCCTGTCTGAAATGAGTTAATTACAATTATGAAAAAGAATTTAGCCATATGCCACAGACTAAAATAATTTACCATACAGATCAAGGAAAACCAATTTGGGTCCATGATTTTTTGGATTCAGAAAATTTTTCTACAAAGTTCTAAAAATACATATTTAATTTATGCTATTAAATTTCAACTTCTGAATACCTTTTTAACATAGAAATACTCCCTTCAGTGTTTAGAAATATAACAAACACTTTTCTAAAAGATAAGAATATCAATTTTCAAACTTTGTTTGCAGAAATATGTTGTAGCATCCTGGGATGTTTTAAGATCAGATAGAATGGAGCCTAGACCCATGATTTTTGTAAAAATCGGACCATTCTGCAACATAATTTTCAGGAGTAAATGAGTAAAATTGAGAATTCAACATGATTTTGAAATACTGCCAACCAGATTATCAGCGGTTGGGGACCTAAAACAAAAAGCCCTAATTATTATTCAGGATTCAGGCTACTTCAATATAAAAACCTGATATTTGTAATAAAACCTATCAACCATATATATTACAGCTCATGGACTAATTTTAAACAGGAATTTACCAAGTTCAAAATGTACAAGGCTAAAAACAAAGTCCTTCAATCAGTCTTTACTACTCCATATTATGTCATAATAGAGCACAATCTCCTTCACAATTACACTCATCTTAAATAAACTAAAAATTTATTCAAATGTTGATGACATTTCATTATTGTAAAAGCAACCATTTAACAGATATCAAACTCTTCATCATCAACTTGCCTTTTATCACAGAGCAACACAAACATACACACGCATGCACTCAAAGCTCAATCTTCTACAAATAAGAACCTTCTTCAAAATAAAAAATTATCCATATCCATCATTTGAATACTTCATCAATAAATTTGAGGTGAAAAAGTATTTTTGACCTGCAGATCAACCATCATGGGGAGATTACTCTTCATCTTCTTTTTAACTGATGTGCCATATGCACATTGCAACCTATCAAACCTCCATTTGTATAATAGACTAATCCATATCAATGGAAGAATTGATTCAAGTGTGAAAACTTCCATAAATGGGAAATCACTATTCAGTCATACATCCCAGTCTATTCTAGCATTCCACATTGTCTGGTCTTTCAGTGGAAATTTTAATATCTTCCTGTGAATGTAAATTACTCAAAGTCTTCTTTATTCTAAGAGCGGTGAGCCTTGCTGCAGCATTTTGGAACCAACATTCCTTCATGATTCGAGCCATTGTTCGCAGAGGCTGAAAAGCAAATATACAGAGTAATATGGCCAGTAAAAATAGCAAAGAAATATTGTGTGCATTTTCATATGATTTAAACTCTGACCTCTAGTAATACCCAAAATACTTCCTTCTGATGAGAAATGGAAAGCAAGAACTTATTTTAAAAAACACATGATATACTCAAGAAAAGCTATCAGAGGGACATAACTAAAGACTACTTGGGCCCAACTAGGGACAAGACCCATGGGCAGGAATGCCACAGGAAGTAAGGCCAGCACATGATATTGTTATTTATTCAAACTGGGTGTAAATTTGATGCAAAAGAACTTTAACCCCCTAATATTTATCATACTTTCAAACCCAATGGTCCCAATGGTTGTACAAGGTGATAGATAACAATGTGATGATGCCATGCTCAAAATATGCACTTAAATAGATACGGCTCTATTGAAATAATAATAATAATAATAAATAAATAATAATAATAATAAAATTAATCAAAATGTCTTCTACTACTTGCTTCATGTCCCAACTCAAGGACATAACCTGGGTCAGTAGTGGTAGAGGGGGAAAGGGAAGTATGGGATCATATCATATTCCACTATGACGCGAACTGAGAAAGGAGTTATTTAAATATCAGAAAAAAAAACAAAAACAATTTAACCAAAATGTGTCCTTTTTCTTGTCCACGTAGACCCATCCAAGGCATAACACAGAGGGCAACACATGAACCCATCCAGGGCATAACACAGAGGGCAACACATGGACCCATCCAGGGAATAACACAGAGGGCAACACATGGACCCATCCAGGGAACAACACAGAGGGCAACACAGTATACCCATCCAGCGCATAACACTGGGCAAACAGTGTACCCATCCAGGGTATAACACAGAGGGCAAAACAAGGACCCATCCAGGGCATAACACAGAGGGCAAGACAGTACATGAAGAAAGAAGAATTTGAAATCATATAACCTGGTGAACAGGATAACAAGTTAATTAAAACACAAAAGATGGGATCAAAACCTCAACCACAAAGTTTCTTTCATACTGACTGCACGGGACTTAGCCAAAGGGTAGGTGTAATAAAATCCATAAAGTCAGCATGTGGTGATGTTGCATTCCAAACATGACGAAAATTGGTTATAGAAACATAAATGAAGGCAAGAGACCTAAAGCCTGAGATTGCTCACATGGTTGACACTCCCAAACAGTCAAATGCAGAAGCAGATGGCTAAGAAATCTGGGTCAGTAGGTTGCTGTCTTTTGAAATTTCTTCCAATGCTGTTGATTGCATATGTTATGAAAAAAGTTGTTACAAGGTTTTTCTAGTTTTTATATCTTCATCTTGAAGGCACAGCAACATAATTTGTCAAATATTGAAAGGCCTCTATGGGAGGATGCTTTCTGTTTAGAGTTGGTCAAATTCTGTAAAGTAGTTTTTTGAGATAAAGTTGTGTAATGTCTTTTTAGTAATGGTGGCTATATCTGATGGTGGATTGGCATTATTTCTATAAATGACACCTTTTTTAAAATAAAAGTTAAATAATCTATTCTAAATTGTACTGACTACAGAGACTTATCTTTATTTTTATTTTTTTGCAACAAAGTATTTTATTTAACAAGTTGATTCATGTTTTAGCACCATCTAATAATCCACATAGGGAAGTAATTCTTTCCAGTAATTCTTTCTGGTTATTAAAGGTGGGAAACAAAGGTAAATCCTGAACTCTTAAATCAGGGGTGGCCAGTATGTCGATCGCAGTCAATCGCAAAGTAGTTTTTGGTAAACTGCACCATGTTGGTATGACTCGGTAAAAAGTAGAGCCCATGTCACTAAAGTCTGACCAACCCTGATATATGTACATTTATTAATAGACTTTGTAAAAAAGTATGTAAGAGTGTTTGATATATCCAAAGCCACATTATTTGATTATTAAAAGAAATTCAATATTTTGCAACATGTTTGAATGTCTCATGAAGGTGGGGGGCATGCTGGTAGACCGTGTTGGTATGACTCAGTAAAAAGTAGATCCCATGTCATTAATGTCTGGCCACCCCTGTAATAAATGATCTGGAAAATTGTGTGATACTTTCATTTATTCAACTTGCTTTATAAATTCAATAATTATCATTCTTGATATACTCTCTATCATGACTGTGTTACCTCGACAGACTGCCATCTGTTGGGGACATCAGGTCTCCTCTTGTCTACACATACCACCTTCCTCATCTCCTCCAGGTTAGGATCAGGGGGCACCATGTTGTAGTATGGCTGCTGGTAATCCTCATAGATACCTGCTAACCAATCAAGACAAATGGAAGAATTGTTAATTACATTTCGTAAAATCATTTTGTACGAGAAAATAATTTTTTCAAAATTTGTATTACAGGAATCATACAGTTTGCTTAACTGAAACACGGAACACGCATGTAAGGAAATACTTTTAACTCATTGGCGAAGCCACAGGATTCAGATTGCTTCAGAGTATCTAGCAAATATATGATTTTACATAATCAATCATTAAATAACTTAATTATTTACCACTACTGTGGTCCCCTTCTCGATGATGCCCCCACCCCTCCCCATCCCCGACCAACAGCCACCTGCTTTATACAGTCAGAATCCCTTGGCACCATTGAGTTTGTGTTCAAAAGTAACTCTCTAGGATGGCCACCCCTCTAATGGGGCCAGTGGTCAGCTTATTAGTGCAAAAACTGTCAAATTTACCCCTCACAAGTAGCCACATAATGGGGTTTACTGATACAAATGTCACGAATATGTATTGATTTCTAAATTCGACACACTGACATTTGTTCCAACATGCCGATAAAGTAACTGTAATCCATACAAAGTGATAAGTAATCCAATTATCCTAACTGCTGTGTTTAAGAGATGTTAGGTTTTGTTACTTTGATAATTACTGGCTATTATTATCACCAATAATAATCAAGATGACAAAAGTTAACAGCAGAGAGACAGAGTACTGTTCAGCTCCAGTCAGCGTGACATCTGGTTGCCAGAAAGTAACAATGGCATGTTAGCCATTACTGCTTCTCTGTCACAGGTAACGAAATGTACTTGAAAGGCTCCAAGACTAAAACCAGTTATCATGTGACAAGCTCACTTTTTTTTTAAACACTGAGCATTTCATTTAATAACAACAAATTCCCAATGAACAAATAAGTTGTTGCAAAAAGTGCAAAATGTTGTCAGACATTCTCAGTTTAGAAGAAAAAATAGAAGCAATTCAACTAACGAAAAGAAGAAATAGTTTTTATTATCACTACTGAGAAATTTCATGTTAGAAACCACGTGAAAGCTTAAACTGGTGAACAGCTGATTGATGGGTAGCCACCAAGTGGTAGTAAGGGCAGGTAATGGGTAAGAGTTTCTTTCCGTTGTTTATATTATATAGATAGAAAGCTGAAATTTTCATCTCTCTGGAAGCTAGCAGAGCTTATTTCTAACATAAATATGATCACGGAATGTATGCAACAAAGAAATTTGTATGTATAATGCAGATGCCCCTGCCTATATGACGCAATTGAAGGGTACAGTGTGAATGTATGAATAAATAGGGTTTAAAAGCATGTCAGCTTAATCCAGGCTATAAAGTGCTGGTCAAAAGTAAAGTTCCAAAAATGTAAAGGTAACAATTGGAAAACAAAATAAAGCTTCTGGAAGAGAAACACTTCGAAATAAACATAAACATATAGTCATACAAGATAAAAGATTCAAATTAAAGATGTCAAAAATATTTAAAAACTATATACTGTAGTATCATTTAGTTTCGTAGGTCTTAATTTTTGTGATTTTGTTGCAAAAAGACATTTGCATGGGTACTTAACTTCATGGTTTTGCCTATCAAAGACTGCATATTTCTAGGTATTTAATTTCATGGATTAACCTCTACAAATATCCAAAATAAAGAATGCAAAAGAACAAAACTATGCTGAGAACAAATGGCTATCGTTTAAATGAGTAAAACAATACTACTACCTGTATGAGCACAAATCAAACACCTGACAAGTGTCAATTACTTACACTCAACATAAAAGGGAGCCGATGCAGGCAACAACACTAAGCTAATCAGTTATTAAAGCACACGTGTATGTTCTCTTCCTTAGACACTGTCCATAAAGTTGCACTATCAATTACTTTATGACTACTATGGTGTTAACAGTGGTTTAAGAGTGGTAAAATTTAACTTAGGTCCCCGTCAGTTTGGATAATGTCATCATCCCAAATATGAACCAAACACATGACCAGCTGCCCCTTGCTCAATGCAATCAGTGTCAACATATGATGTGTTCATAGCCCATCAAGGTGCAAAGATGCTAATTAAACTGAAAAATAATGGAATCCCTCTTTTGTTTGAGCCTGCCTCATGTATCAACCAACTTCAACCACTTGTCTGTACAATAAATAAAGACTACAAAGAATAATTAAAATCAAATTTCCACAACGGCTATGCTAAATAGGTCGTGCAGACCATCAGGAAAAAGGAAGACATCAATGTGAAGATCAGTGTACTGTATTAGAGCACCTTAAAACCTCATCAACCAACCTGATTCATACTGAATGGATAATTGTGGCTCACGCAAACATGTGTGAAAGATTGGACCTAATTATCCACGACTTTGAGAATGCTGGACTTGTTTAATTCAACAATTCAGGATTATTTACCTGAAACACATTTTTGTGTGTACCAGCAGACTTGACTGCCACGATGTTGATTCAGTGGTTTTGTCTATATTTTATGTTGTAAACATGTTTTTCTCAATAATAAAGTTATAATTCTAACATTTATAACTTCATTTTGTTTTCAAACTGTGAATTGAAATCCTTGAGAACTGTCAATAAATGAAGCATGTGGTTTTATTTGTCCTGTCGTGTAAAAGTTTTTATCAATAGTATTTCATTGATAATTGTGCTTCAAGCAATAGTTCAAGTATTTTACAGTCATGTTGTTCACTGGGATTAAGCATGCATGGATAAAATGAGACATGCTTTCATGAGGATTTATGAAGAGCCAATTTGAATAAATATTAAATCTAATTTTCATATACTAGTATTATTTAATATTCTTTCTTTCATTTTCAGTTATTGTAGCATTTGAATACCTTACAAATTTTCTTGTTTCTCTCCATCCTAACTTATGTCACAACATATCGATTTAAGGCAGTGAGTACCAGTACCATAGTGTTATGTGTGCACTGAAACAATAGAAAATGCTTTATAATTCTTTTTTTAAAGGGTTAAAATTAAAAAAAACACATATAAAAGCTAATATCTTATTACCAGATTACAGAAATGACAATGATTCATCAAATAGATTTGTTGATCTCTAGGAATGTGAAACACAGAAAACAGGGGTGGGGGTTTTATCATTATATGTGGCTAATTTTTCGCTGGGTTTATAAATTTGTGGTTTGGGGCAACATCGAAATCCATGAACATTGGTACCCCATGAAAATTAGTGAAACCACAGTAACATAAAAAAATTTCATTTTAAATCCTTAAACTATATGGCCAAATTTTTTTATATAAACTGCATTCTTTTAAAAAGTTCAAAATTTTCTCTGCAGATACATTATCAAAATGCTTTCTTAATTCAATTCACATGAAAGTCTCACAGGGACAAGACAGATAGACATGGGTAACACTAAATGCCCCTTGTTCCATAGATAAGGTGGGGACATTTATTTTGTTTTAAAACAAAGACTGAGCTCACTGGCATGTCAAATTCCACTTTTTGAAAGCAGCTAATATCTTTCATTGCAAGCATCAAGACAACTGATATAAGCCACTTATTTATGAATATGACCTATCCACAACTCAGATGCAAGGATGATGTGATGGAAAGCCAAGAGTCCCGGAAACTACTAACCCTGGTTTGTGACCATGTTACCTTACATATTCTGGCAATGAAATCAAACTTGGAACCACAGCTAAGCAAAGCAAGCTAAATATGACCTTGAGCTATCAAGGCCACCTTATATGCATTACTGCCAACTGAAAGGCTTTTTCTCAATTTGGTATCCATGTACATCCAGTCAACTACATTTTTGATAATATTGTCTTTAAGTTAAATGATTACCACTCATTTGAGACAGCTGTCCATCAAATGAAAACACATACCTGGTACATTTTTGGTCTAATTTGTAAACAGAATGGAAGAGACATCACAGGCATTAATTTGTCTGGAATAGCTACATTTATTATACTCTTTCTACAATAAATTCTGATACATTTATATTGATTCTTTCATGTTTGAGTCCTAGGCAACAAGTACATACCTTGTAAGCAATGCAGATATTCATCCAAAGTCATTTTCAATCTTGTTAACACATGAATATCTCACTTACCTCCCATAGAGCACCTGCGTGTGATCTCCCAAAATACAAGGCCTAGTGAGTAAACATCTGCCCGTTTAAATGACTCAAAGTGATTCATATTGATGGATTCATCCAAAACTTCTGGTGCCATGTAGCGCTTGGTGCCCACACGGTTGTTGGGAGCAATATCAACAGAGTCTGTGGCCGAGTCATGTCGAACAGCAAGGCCTACATATAATAAAATAATAAACCAATTTAGTACTTAATTAATTATATATTATTCATAATTTAATTATCAATTATACAACATGTCATTTCACATGTTTTAAACTGGCATTAACTGCATTTACTGGATAACAGAATGACATTAGTACCTCACTCTAATGAAATATAAGTTATACTAGTTAAATGTTTACTAGAAAAACGTGTTTCTTCTTTTTTAAAGTATCCTATTCCTATTAGTCAATACTGTCAAAGATGAGTCTTTTTTATGTATCCATGAATATCTAACAACAAATTTCATAACAGCAAGAGACCCGTTGCTCAGTTTCATGATCAGTCAGTCTGTAGAGCATTTACTCAAATTACATTGGCGAAATAAAAACACCTTTTCATACTGTCCAGGTCCGGTATTCACAAAACACCTTTTCATACTGTCCAAGCCCCATATTCACAAAATACCTTTTCATACTGTGCACTGTCCATGCCCCCTATTCACAAAACACCTTTTCATACTGTCTCCTGACCAAGATCTGTATTCACAAAACATTTCTGAGCATGAAACTCCAGCTTAAACACAAAGTCTGACAGTTCTGTTATCTAACTTTCATTGATTTCGTTTGGCTTGGTATTTTACAGCACAGCAACACAAATAGCTTATTTAGTAATTAGGCAATTGGAGTAAAGTGCTGTAGCTGTCTTGGTCTGATCCAATGGTAGGATTCAAACCTTTACCCTACTGGTCCCAAGTCCTGTACACTAACCACTGAGCAACCTGGCTCATGCCACAATTACTCACATGTTACAACATGCAGGAGGGCACATCAAGCCAATTTTTCATCCATAATCGTGCAGAGGTTGACTTTGTTTGAAGTAAAGGTAAAATAAGAAAACTGTCTGAATTTTCTCAGCTGTAAATCCTCAAATGCATGCTAAATTTCAAGTACACTTATGTACCCCAAGTACTATATAGCGTTTTTTTTTTTGTGGATGTCCAATTTTGCAATTTTGTCCAAAAATACAAGTTTAAATTTTTTGCAAGTAATGTATCAGCATCTGCAGATAGGTGGAAGTTATAATTTATAAGATGATAAATTTGGACAAATTATTTTTACATGATCTCATACTTAGACCACTACAATTTCTAAACTGCCAAAAGTACCTGCTGTATGTTTATTTAAATTCAGGGTTTTTAACTTAAGTTTGAGTTTTTACTCAACTTGTTTTTAGAATAAAGAGCCTAATATGATTTGTTTGTTTTTTATAACAATAGTCAACCACTGAAATAGTTTTCTAAAAATAGCTGTATAACATAAGAAATATTCCTACCAAGTTTGATAAAAAAATGAATCAGCAGTTCTGGAGAAGCTAAATATAAGTTTTCCATAAGGTTAGTAAGGAACACTGTTGCTAGGGCAGTCATCATTTTGATACAATATGTCCTACGAAATATTCCTACCAAGTTTGATCAAAATTGGCTCAGCTGTTATAAAGCTGAAAATATGGAGGCCAAACCATTATTAAGGGAGCTACACCCGACACAATTTCTTATACAGTATTTCCTAAGAAACATTCATACAATGTTTGACCAAAACTGGCTTAGTCGTTCAAAAGCAAAAGTTGAAAATGGGTTTTCCATATGATTGAGCTACTACACACACAAATTTTATAGACCATGCCCTAAGAAACTGTTCTGCCAAGTTGGTCAAATTTAGCTCGGTTCTTCTAGAGAGAAACTGAAAATAGGTTTTCCATGGTTTTCCTGTGAAAAAACCTACACCATTGCTAGAGAAGCCAACGCCAAAAGAGATTTGGTAAATCATCAGAGCCGGACAAATCCACTTGCTTGATACCTGTGACAAGCTCAAATTCAGCTCAGGCAAGCTCAAGTTTTCAAGGTACTTGCCCATGGACAAGTCCAAAAATTGAGAGAAAGAGAAGTTCGTTTTCAGTTTGTAATACTTTATGTTCTGCAATATTTACATTATGTGTTCTCACCGCAGTACGTGTTTAAGCACATTTATTTAGCGTTTATATGTACTACATTCTTTTATTACATAAATGCCTGCAGTTTCATTCATCTGTTGATCCTTTATTTCACATGATACACTGTTCAAGTATATCGCTTCAATCGTATAATCAAATTCAAAGTCAGTCTTGTATTTTCTCACACAGATGTGATAATGTGAATGCTTTTATATTTGAAGGAAGTTTTGACAAACTGGAAATAGATATTTATATTTTAACTTGATATCAGTCAAATTATAATCATAATATTTGTAAGTATACAGTACAGTACCAACTTTTAATTCCTAACATATCAAGAATGACTGGGTGTGTAGGTTACTCCCTAATCATTATGCTGGCCAATGAAACAGGTGGCCGACTTCTGACCTAATAAACTCTCATTAGTCAGCTTGTCAGGGAATCGTTTGCATGTTGCCAATTTCAAGGTTACCAGGTAATAATTGTTAATGACATATCTCACAAGACTTTTGTTACAGGTGCATTTCGATATAAAAGGCACTCATCTCTAATGGTTAGCCATGTGGATTTCTCTAAAAGTGCTATCGATGTATGGAAACATAACCATAAACAAGCGGTGTTAATCATGGTAATTACAGAAGAATGTACATAATTGCTGTCTTAATTATCTATAGTTTACATGGTAATTACAGAAGAATGATACATAATTGTTTTACATAAGAATAATACATAATTGCTGATATGGCAAATAATTACATGAATAAAATCGAGCCTTCACAAATTATTCAGATATGTAAATAAATTTCCAAGACATGCTTTCATTACTGTTTATGTAATTCAAGAGATGAGTCTGCTAGTATATCTCTTTATCTCCCTTTGCTCTTCTGACTATCTATGCATTCAATTCTCCAGCTATCAATTCAAATCCTTACTTCTCTTTACTCATCTACATATCTATCTACTATTATATATATCTTGTTTGACAACTTTAATCATTGGCACAAGTTTTTAATGTACAAAAAAGATCAAAGAAAAAAATATAAGTTGCCTATTTGTAAAATAAATATAACACAATTTCAAGAATACATCCCATATTTTACTTTACTTTATTTTTCAACTTTCATTGTGATATTTTGTCATATTTTTGAGCAAGCTCAACTCTCCCAATGTCAAGTTAAATTTTCCATATGGCAAGCTGATTTTTATACAAATTTGTTGAGCCCTGATCATGCCCTAACAGTGTTGCACATAGGATCCCATAGGCAGGGGACACTGTGTTCACCACCCTCCAAATTTGAGGGACACAACATTTTAGAAAGTCTAAGGAAAATAATAATACATAATGCACTAATAGTGCTATAAAAATGAGATCATCTTATTTGCTTAGACAGTTTTGCTAACTTAACTTGGTGGTCTGCAATGTACTATCATATTTTCCTTGGATACTTACATTATTGCAATAGAAGTTTTATCATGTGCTCCAGTAACTCATGAAAACATTAACATTTTTGAATATCTGGTTAACCAGAAATGAGCTGCACCATGGAATTTTCCATTCCAGATCTTGCTCTGATTTTAACTTTAGTGTATACTTATTATCTACAAGCATATATTATAATCAATACACATATTTTCTGAATTACTTTTCTTTCCAAATTAATGACTAATTAATTTAATGACAAAACCCCAAAATTAAATTAAATCTTCCTCGCTGTACTGGTGACTTTAAACTCAAAAATACATTACACTAATGGCTGCTAAACACTTTACATTGCAACTCGTCCGACTACCGCAAACCTTTAATGTTTTCATTGCCTGATACATTGTTTTAAGCTAGATATTCATTGCCATTGTACAGTTTCATCACCTTTCATGACTTTAGCCATTGCTAGCGCCATATGATGCTATGGATGGGCATCTATCAACTTATAAAAAGTTGCAGGCGTATTTTTCAACTTTTTTTTCTGATGAAAAAGCGTGCACAGGGGGATGCACAGGGTCAAGATTTGGGGACATAAGATAAACAATTGCGGGAAACCCACTAGCCCACACTAAGTGTGCAACACTGCCCTAAAGAACATTCCTGCAAATGTTGATAAAAATTGGCCCTGTGTTATTTTAGAAATTGAAAAGAACAAATGTGGATCATCACATGTATGATGGACGCGGGGTCAAACCATAAGCTCACATGGTTTTTGGCCAAGTGAGCTAAAATGTATAATGGTAAAAAAAAATTGAAGTTGATCCCCATACCTAAATCTGCGATACAGCAGGTTCCATTGTTTCTCACCAGAATGTTTTTACTCTTCAGATCTCTATGAGCAATAGCTGGCTTCCCTGTCAAAAAAAGACAAAGAAAGATCACTAAAATAATTATAACCACAATATATCAATCAGGCAAGAATTCAAGGTACCAAATATTCTCGCGTATAAGCTGGATCCAAATGCAAACAACATAGACCCTCATATGCCGTCGCATAATGCGCCGGCAGATCAGGGTCTATGTTGTTTGTTCTACTGATTAGTCCTTACAAACTGCATAGACCCAGATCTGCCGGCACATTATGCGATGGTAGATCTGGGTCTATGCAGTTTGCAGTTGGTATTGGCTTATATGCAAGTATATATGGTAGTATGACTTAGCTGAAATTTAAAGAAGGAGTTGGGTGGGGTAGGATTAAAAATTCAGAAATCAAGCTTTATCAGAATGAGAAATGGCGGCATTTGGAAATCAACTAATTATATTTATTTTTATGCTATATAATTCATAAAGAATTTTTATATTTCAAATGCTTGTTTGACTTCATTATCCTCCTCAACATGCAAAAAAATGATACACAAAATTGTATAGAA
Organism: Margaritifera margaritifera; assembly: GCA_029931535.1. Lineage (NCBI taxonomy): Eukaryota > Metazoa > Mollusca > Bivalvia > Unionida > Margaritiferidae > Margaritifera > Margaritifera margaritifera. The sequence continues at coordinate 299,792 of JAQPZY010000716.1, read as the reverse complement.
AAAATTCTGTAAACATTTCTGATTACATAAGTCTCAGGAAACCAGACCTAATGATAATGTTAAATAGAAAACCTCACTCAATTATATCCATTTACACTTTACCATGCAAAATATCTGCAAATATTGACTTCAAATACATGATCAAAAATGAACTTAGTCATTGGGATGTTGTTTTATGTTGTTGTTCGTCCTTAGAGTTCAAAGATGACCATGACATCATTAATTGATTTAGTTTCCGCGAGTAAGCGAGTGACCGATTAGGCCAATTTGTGCTCTGAACTGCTGTCTGTGGCACACTTGATAATAGATGCTGCTTGGGTTTGCTTGATCAATAGAGGACATGCTGCAGTTCTGAGATTTACAATGCTCATGCTTCTGCACTGCCTCTGCAGTTCTCCTCCATTCAAACTCTAGCTCCAGTATGGGTGAGACTCTGCAAGGTGGAGCGATCCTGTGTGAGATCTTACCAAGACTCAGGATCAATGCTGAAGTTTTTCAAGGATGATTTGATCAAATCTTTGAAGTGTTTCTTCTGACTACCCTGAGATCGCTTTCCCTCCTTCAGCTCGCCGCAGAAGATCTTCTTTGGTAGTCGTTCTTCTGACATTCTGATGACGTGGCCTGCCCATCTCAACTGTGATTTTATCAGCAGAGTGTGAATGCTTGGAATGCCTACCCATGTGAGAACCTCAGTGTCTGGGACCCTGTCCTGCCATCTTATCCTCATAGTTTCCTCGGGCAGCCCATGTGAAAATGATTCAGCTTCTTAGCATGATGTCTGTACATCATCCTGGTTTCGCAAGCATATCGCAGGGTTGGCAACACAATGGCTTTGTATACCTTAAGTATTGTTTTTGCAGGCTGATGCCTCTGTGCTCGCACACATTTGCATGTAGTCTGCCAAAGGCTACACTTGCTTTAGTCATTGGGATATAAAGTAGGTAACTATAACCCACTTCTAACAGAGCAAATAAGGTTCCATAGCTAGAAATAGTGGCAACTTTTGTACTTGTTTCAGAAATGTTATGCACAGATGTTGAGAAATCACTAGACAGAGAATGAAGATTCCTGAGTCCAACTATCCAGAAGAACTAAAAACCATTGTTGGATAAGTGAAATTTCATGTAATTATCCCAACTTTGACATAAACAAAACACAAATTAGATTTTCATGAGCATTTTCCCTACAGTATACTTTACATGCTTAGCATTGTAGGTCAAAATTGGAACTGTTGCCCCCTGTCTAGAGCATAAAATTATGTGACAGTAAAATATTTACGGTAGAAACAATACTACTTAAAAAATGTGCTCCCATTCAATCAAAAGATCTAAATGCAAAAATGTAGTGTTCACAACTGAAATCATAAATGAAAATAACAACAGGCATTTCTCAGACATAATGGAAAAATAATACCTACAACTTGCCTATGCTTACTAAAGAACAAAAATAAAAACAAATGCCAACAAAAACAAAGTTTACCTTGTGTGCCCATTATCTCCATATGGAGATGGGCAAGTCCTGAAGATATAGACTGGGCCATCTTGATAAGGCTTTGAGGTGTAACCACAGTCCTGTTGAGGTAGTCAAATAGAGAGCCCAACTCATGGTAATCTGTCACCAACCACAGTTGTGTCCATGTCCCATTGTCTGAAAAGACAGAAAGATGTAAAATAACTAAATATAAAGACAATTTAATCAATCAATCAAAACAGGTTTAACAATGGAAACTTGAGCTACTTTCATGGCAAATCCCCATGCTTTTAACCATATATATATATATTGCTGTGCTGCTACTTTCCGTATCCTCTGATCAGCTGACTTTCGTAGCACCATGTTGTTAGTAGTGCACATCCATTTTGAAATTACCCCTGGTACATTTAAATGCTCATTACCCTTTCGTGTGTCTTTTGTACAACAATACAAGATTGTCAAATAAAATTACCTACGCAAACAGTCAAAGATTACATCCATATATTTGAGTAAGTTTATAATTACAGATTATATCTAATATCAATGTATGTATTAATGTGATTTGAATCAAGGTGTTGTGTGTGTATTCCAGTTGCGAGGTCATGTCCCCACAGCAAGATTGCTTCGGATTGGAATGCTCACCAATCCATGCTTTGCTCACCAGAATACTCACACAAGCAGGCTTGTATATAAACAGAGTTGGCATTCAAAATTTTGGGGACCTGTGAGATCTACCCCATTGAATAAAGATCAAGAGAGAGAGCGGGAGAGACAGAGACAGATCCAAAATGAGAGAGGTAATAGATCTGAAAATTTTGAAAAGGTTATTTCATCTGTGCAATTTTGATGTACAAAATTTTGTACTCTACACATTTTAAAACCAACAATTTGCATTATAAATTTCTCATTAGCATACAAACTCTATCTGAATTTCTGGTTTAATTACTTGGACATAAAAATGAAACAAATTATTTAAAACTATAAAATTTTCCCACATTATTGTTTACAAACTGGTTGAAATAGGACTTCATGAAACTAACTTTTGAAATAGGACTTCATGAAACTAACTTTTGAAATAGGACTTCATGAAACTAACTTTTGAAATAGGACTTCATGAAACTAACTTTTGAAATAGGACTTCATGAAACTTCATGAAACTAACTTTTGAAATAGGACTTCATGAAAATAACTTTTGAAATAGTGGAGAAAAGCCTGATATGTTTGGAATTATGTAGTAGTGCTTTACAGCACATCAGCACAATAGTGGCTATATGGTGCAAACCTAAAGTCTGATGTTCAAATAATGTAAAAATGAATTGTACAAAAAGCCAGAAAGATAAACCTTTCCAAACAAATGTAAATATGAAGCAGTGTACAACAAGACAAAACATAAAACATAAAAAATGTTAAAATTCTGTCAAATGCATATAAAACAAAAGAAAAAGGTAACACACATAAAATCCTTAAAACACAAATTTGCTGAATAAACCGCTTTCCCAAAGTCCAAGATTTTCTCAGGTGGTACATTCTCATACAGTTTCTTCAAGCAGTTAGCATCAACATACTTCTGTCCCTCAGGCTGGAAATTGACACACTCAACAAGAATGTGCTCCACTATCTGACACTGGTTGAGGGTCACCCTTCAAGAGGAAAGCTTGTACCAGGTATGTGTCCTATATGCAATAAGCACAATAATCTCTCCAATTTAGTCAGTTGAACCCCCTTGTAGCTTCAAGGACTGAAAATGCTGACAAGGCTACAATATATATATATATACATGTATATATATATATATATATATATATATATATATATATATATATATATATATATATATATATATAATACATAGTAAAGATTATTTATAACGTTTCAGAGGGGGACCGGGATTTTAGAACATTATAGGGAAGAAAACGTTATGTCCAAATTTGTTCATTTTTCAAAATGTTTATGTACTTGTCCATGTAAATGATGTTATACTCGTATTTTTACTGTTAGAACTCGTATGTAATGGTAATAACATTTTCAAAAAACAGCATACATTTGTATAAATACATGTTATCATGAAGAAAAAATGATAAATCAGTAAGTTTTACCATCTTCTGAAAGTATCAACATACATGTAATTGTATCAGCCGATGAATCATAAAAATCACTTTTATGTGAAAACGTTTGTTCAATAACTTAATAACTTAACTTAAATTAGTCCTTTATTTATTTGAATGGAAAGAAATTGGCAATAGTCATCTGTTTGCTATTAATCGGAAATGTTTTGTTGATATGTTTTTCAATAACATACAAATGCTCGTAAAGAATATTAGGTGTGTCACACCGAGCATGGAGGTACATTCTAATATCTGTAAAGCTAACTAGAACCTTGATGGCTCCGGGTACAATGGCTGGTACTGAATCGTCATCATCCTTGTCACTTTGTGTCTAAAGAGACATTTTTTCTTTTTCTGACCGCCGAATTTTCAGCCATTTTCACAACAGTCAGAATTCAAAATGAACACGAGAGAGATTTACTTCAAGCTGTACTCAGTTAACATACAGGTAGAGAATGATAGTTAAAGGATATTTCTAAATTATATAGTAAAAAAAAGTACAAACAAAATCATTTCTTTTCTTGCATTAATGCTATAAAGACACTGAACCAGTAACCCATGATTCTAAAGTACCGTGTATGAATGAGGTGTGACTATCATGTATTTGTTACCTGGCGCCTTTGTTAGACCATTGTTATTTACTGATTATGAATGAGGTGTGATTATCATGCTTTTGTGGGACCTGATGCCTTTATTGTTTAAATGACCACCAGTGCTCAAAGAAAATCTTTGACAGACACAGGCCCAGGGCTGATGACTTTAAAAAAAATCACATCATGGACCACATTTCATCTCTTTATTACTTAGAACACCTAAAAAACGGTATTTTTGTTCTACCACTGGTAGAATCACGTGTATGTTAAAGCCAATAGAGCACTAATTATAGATAAGTCAGGCAATCTGTTCCCTATTCATAGGTCACATGCTTCGCTTTGTACACAAAGTTTACAGCCCTCTATAGAAGTATGGTATGTAAATGAACTTCATAAGGTAAAGGGGTATACATGGGGATACATATTAATAATTTACTAGTCTTTCAACTACTTGAAAATAAAATGCCGCATTTCATCAGTGCAACAGAAGTTTTCTCAGGGAAATTAGATTTTTTTTTGACAAACCCGTTGGACTATCTGATATTTTTAGCACTAACCGCCACTCTTTATCTGGCTTCAGTGTGTCAGGTGATAAAAATGTTATAATTGAGCTAATTTTCTCAGGTGGACCACACAACACAAATGCTATAACCAATTAAACATTGTAACAAAAAACATTAAAACAAAGCCTTTGGAACACATATTAGTTAGGAATTTGGCTGGAGAATTGAAACTCAGGTGTTATAACAGAGGAAACGTTGTATCCAAGAACGTAATAAACAATCTTTACTGTATATACCCTTCAAAACCTAAAACCCTTGTGAGAGGTTTTTGGTTTACCAAGATTTTAGCAGATGTAAAAAAAATGTCTTTCTAAGCATTAATGTGACGAAAGAGAGAGAGAGAGAGAGAGAGAGAGAGAGAGAGAGAGAGAGAGAGAGAGAGAGAGAGAGAGAGAGAGAGAGAGAGAGAGAGTGTGTGAGAGAGGGATTATGTATTATGTCTGAGATTGGAATGTTTTTGGTCCTTCCTAGCCTGGCTAAACCATTGCCTTACACAAGATCACTCAGTTTGTCAGATTTGCAGGCATTGTTGAAACGACGCTTATTTGCATTACTGTTGTTTTCAAATTAATTCGTGCAGAATTCCATTTTCCTTAGAATACATGAAACAGTAGATGTTTCTATGCCAATTTTTCCCACTTGTTTTTTCAATGTAGGTTTTGGTACAGATTCATACTCATTGATCTGACTAATTTTATCCTGTAAGGATAGTTCCATCTTATGATGCTTAGCTGGTTGTTCTTACATCTTGAAATGTAAGTGATGACAAATTACAGTCCTGGCTACTTAAATACATTATGTAAAGATTTTTGTCCATTGAAAATTAATTGAATCTGGCTTTTAGAGTACTGTTTTGTCAGTCTCCGTTGGCAAAGCATCAAAAGCGAGGCCACATGCCTGGTTAATAAAGCCCTGATATTTAATTAAAAAAACAAAAAAAAAATGGTCTATTGATCACGTATACAAATGAATAGCATCAATCACAATTAGATAATAAACATAGTCTTTCTTAAATGGCTAGCCTATAGGCATTTAGTTATGAATAATTTGCCTTAAAAGCTGGTTCATTTTCATGCCAAAGCATGGAATGACTGAAATTCCTCCAAGCCAAAAATGTAGTAATAAGGCAGGTGTCTTTCATTGAAAGACACACCCATGACAGGATCAGGATTATTTCCAGCTATTTGGAAGAAACTGAGTGGAATCAGACTTTCTGATTAACTATGCTTCAAATCTGCATAACTTCAGCAGGACCAGATGGTGCACTGGCATATTTTGTATGAATGTGAAAGATGTTCTTGCTAGGTCTGGTCCGATATGGTAAAGTAGTTTTGGAGAGAAAGTCATTCTATGATATTTACTAATATATATTAGTAACAACTAGCCATACTTTATGGAGGACAAGTATAACTTTTTAGGCTGTCCACCCAGTTGCTATGAAAGCTACACCTTTGGCAGGGCAGCCATCCTGGACACAACTTTGATAGAGAATGCACTAAGAAACATTTATACCAAGTCTGATCAAAATTAGCTTGGCCATTGTTTAAAGGAAGTTGAAAACAGGTTTTCTATATCTCTGATACGGAAGCCACACCACTGCTAGGGTTAAATAAACAAATGTCCATCGAAGGGGCTTATGCTCCACTGGGCAAAGGGAATTTCCAGGAATTCAAATTAAGACCATATCTTCCATTTAACTGCTGACTGGCACCATTTTCATTTAAGGCCAAGCAGACATCACTAGAAGTCTTTTCTTGAAAACCCCATGTCAATATGACTATCCACTCAGGGGCAGTTGTGACAGCAAGATTTTCACGACAGCCATTGTATATTGGATGTATGAGAGGCACCATATTCATTAGGACCAAACTAGATATCATAAGTAGTCTGTTGGTGAAAACCTCATGTTGATATAGCTATCCATTTGGGAGCAGTAGAGATAAAAATATTTTTAAGATGGCTGTCATAGTGGTCATATTGGATATCACACATGCACCATTTCCATTTAGAACCAACTAGATGTCTTAAGAAATCTTCTGGTGAAAGCACAATGCTGATATGACCACTATCTAAGAGAAGTAGCGATAAGATTTTCCAGACGGCCACTGTGGTGGCCATACTTGGAGGTCAAATTGGCACCATTTTCATGACGACTAACTAAAAACATAAGAAATCTTTCAATGCTGATATGACCTTTCATTCAGGAGAAGTAGTGATAATAAGATTTGTAGGTTTTGTGGGTTTAATGCCATTTTTCAGCACATGCTTGGCTATTAATGGCAGCCAGTATATTTGGTGGGGCAAGAACATGGGAAAACTCCGGGAAGAACAACTGATCCAAAGGAAGCTACTGGTAAGCTTTCTCACATACCCACATTGGCCAAGCCAAGACTCGAAACCACATCGAAAGAGGTGAGGTGTCAGTGGTCTGTAAAGACAAGCACCTTAGACCACTCGACCACCCAGGGCCCCAGCCATACTGGATGTCTGAGCAGCGCCACTTTCACTTAGGACCAACTAGACTCCATAAAAAGTTTTTTATCAAAAACCTCATGCTGACACGACCATTCATTCATTAGGAGTAGTGATAACAAAATTCTCAAGATGGCAGCCATATTGGATGTGCAAGCGGCACAATTTTTATTTAGGGTCAACTAGACATCATAAGTCTTCTGGTGAAAACCCCATGTCAATATGACTTTTTGTTCTGGAGGAGTAGCAATGACAAGATTTTCAAGATGGCTGCTGTGGGGGCCATACTGGACATCAGATTGGCACCATTTTCATTTAGCACCAACTAGACATCATAAGAAGTCTTTTACTAAAAACTCCATGTTAATATGATCATCCATTCAGGAGTAGAGATAACAAGATTTTCAAGATGGCCATAATAAAAATCAGATCTGCACCATTTTCATTTAGAACCAACTTGACATCATGAGAAGTCTTGGAGTGGAAACCCCATGTTGATATGACCCTCCATTCACGAGGAGTAGCAATAACGAGATTTTCAAGATAGCTGCTGTGATGGTCTTATTGGATATCCCAGCGGTACTATTGTACTATTTTCATTTCAGACCAACTAGACCATGGGTTGAATGTGTGTGTAAAGTTTCATGCAATCCTACAAGTAGTTTAGGAGGAGTAGTGAAAACAAACTTGTGCTAACAGATGGATAAACTGATGATGGACAAAAGACCATCCCATAAGCTCTTCTGGTCTATGACCAGTAGAGATAAAAATGGCTCAGATGTTATAGAGAAGACACTGAAAATAGTTTTTCCATATGGCTGCTATAGAAGCTACAATGCTGCTGTGGTTGCCATACTAGTCATCAGATTTGCACCATTTTGATTTAGGACCAAATAGACATCATTAGAAGTCATATGGTGAAAATCCCCATGTCAAAATAACTTTCTGTGCAGCAGGAGTAGCAATAACAAGATTTTCAAGATGGCTGCCATGCCAGCCATACTGGACATCAGATCAGCACTATTTTCTCTTAGAACCAACTAGACATCATAAGAAGTCTCAAAGTGAAAACCCCATGTTGATATGACCATCCATTTAGGAGGAGTAGCAATAACAAGATTTTAAAGATGGCTGCTATGGCAGCCATATTGGATGTCTGAGAGGTACTATTTTTCATTTCGGACCAACTATACCATGGGATGAATGCGTGTGTAAAGTTTCATCAATCCTCCAAGTAGTTTAGGACAAGTAGCGATAACAAACTTTTGCTAACAGACGGATGAACAGATGATGGATGAAAGACCATCCCATAAGCTCTTCTGTTCTATGACCAGTGGAGCTGAAAATGGCTCAGATGTTCTAAAGAAGATGCTAAAAATAGGTTTCCAATATGGTTGTTATGGAAGCTACAATGCTGCTAGGAGAGCACATACAGAACATGATTCTGATAGAGCATGTCATAAGAAACATTCCTGTCTAGCTTGATCAAAACTGGCGCAGTTGTTCTAGAGAAGAAGTCAAAAATGGATTTCCCATATTGTTCTTAAGGAAACTACAGTTGCTAGGGAAGCCACCCCAGACAAAATTTTGCTAGAGTATGTTCTAACAAAACACTCCTTACAAGTTTTATTAAAATTGAATTTTCATATGGTTGTTATGGAAGCCACATCATTGCTAAAGTAGGTACACTGAACATAATTTTGATAAAACGTGTCCTAAGAAATGCTCCTACCATATTTGAATGAAACTGACTCGGCCTTCTAGAAAAGTCAAAAATAGGTTTCATAACTGGTTGCTAAGGAAACCAAGTCATTGCTAGGTGATCTACCCTGGACATAATTTTGAAAAAGTATGTGCCCAAAAACATTCTGACCAAGTTTTATAAAAATTGTCTGAGCCATTCTGAAGAAGAAATCTGAAGAAAAAAACTCCATTTTGGTTATAATGGAAGCCACACTGTTGCTCTAGATTCACAGCAAACATGATTTTGGTAAAGAACGTCTTGAGGAACATTTCTACCAAGTTCAACTAAATTGGCCCAGCAGTTTTGGAGTAGATGAATATTGGAATATTGACTGGAAATACACATGATGGATACAATGCTATACCATAAGCTTAGGTTGTCTTAAAGCTAGGTGAGCTAAAAATAAAAATTGAAATGTTTCTATTGGGAAATTTGCAGAAAACTGGTAAAATTTAGTGTTTTTTATTACAATGCACTTTGCATGTAAAACTTGCCAGTTGTTTAAAAAGTTTAGAGGTCATGAATTATAGTGATAACCATTTTTCAAATATATTTGTACATATATGCTACATACGTAGTTCACAAAAGCCAAAGAAATACAGCTGAACTGAATTATATGGAACCCCAATTACATAAATCTGAATAAAGAATAATACCTATTTAAGTTGAAATGATTAGTTTAGCACTTTAGCTATAAAAAGTCACTTACTAACCAGCCAAGTTAGTCCAAACCTTTTAGTCTATTGGTTTGTGTGCTGGTTTGCATGCAGAATACCGCAGTTCTAAATTCCAATTGCTTCTGTTCATTGTGTCCCTTCCCATAACATCATAAATTCTATGAAGTTCTATCTGTTTAGCTGAAGTTCTCTAATGTTTCAGACAAAAATTTCACTGGTCACTTAGGCTTTAATATAGACCTGTTCCAGTGTAACATGTGTTCTACAAATGAAGTAAAATGTTTCTGACAGAGCATAACAACCTGAAGAAAAGAATGTAAAACTATGAATCAGCTTCCAACATCAACCATTGTATCCATTATGGGTTAAGGAAAGTAAAATAAAGGATCTTACATCAGTGTTAATTAAATACAGAGATGTCAATTTCTACTGATGTGAAACAGGAATGCTAACTTTAAAAATTGGAATCTGATCCTAAAAATAGGAATAATTCAAATTTGTATCCAACAATTGTTTCTTAAGCATTAAATGTTACTGATTAAAAGTTGCTTTTGGCTCAAACATACTTCCTACAATTATCTTTCCAACAATGTGATACACTAAAGTCCAACCATGGGATACACTGAAGTCCAACCATGGGACACATTGAAGTCCAATCATGTGACACTAAAGTCCAACCATGTGACACACTGAAGTCCAACTATCTGGCACACTGAAGTCCATCAAGAAAAGAATGCAAGGGCACAGTATTTGTCCTATGTTGATGCCTTGCAAATTCCATTTAGAATCCAGGTGCCATTTAAACGTGATTTCTGATTGATCAATATCCAATTGCTTTCGTGAAACAAGTGCTTAGGTACACTTTCATAAAGGAATTACAAGCTGATGTTACAAGCATTTCTGTAATCTACTAGTAGCTATACACGTGATCAAGCTATGGTTTGCCTACACAAAATCACATCTGACCTGAAATTGGAATCTGAGAAAAGTGATCATATATTTGCTTGAAACGAGTGAATAACTGATATATTTCATCGAGTGGGTGAAAACTCTGTATTTTCATGAGTGGCAAAGCCACAAGTGAAAATACTTAGGTTTTTCACCCACGAAAAGAAATATATCCATTATTCACTCAGAGCAAGCAAATTTTCTTTTTATTTTATGCTCAAACGCATTGTCTAGCAATTTGTAAAACAGACTAAAGCAGCAGATTTCTTCCTGTACCCCGTGTGATAATGTCAGTGGTTTACCATTTATGTTCTGCTCTGTTTTGTGTATATTTGCACATAAAATATCAGTAGTAACATAATGCTCCTTCCCAATTCAAGGTAAAACATCAGATAAAAACAAAATGAAGAAAAAAATATCTGCCCATTGCTGGATTTGAACCCGATTCATCTGGATGGGAGGCAGCCATATTTACCTCTACACCATGCAAACGTCTTAGAACAGCTTGAATTTCTTAGTCATAATGTTACTAATGTCTATTGACGGCCAGTGAAAAAATATATTTCTTCACTTCAGTGAAATATCACAATTATTTCACTCAGAAAATCCCGTAATTCATGGCCTAGCATATGGCATATTCTGATGCTAAAAACAGGAATGAATCAGCTAAAATCCGAATATGTAGTTGGCATCTCTGTAAATAATGGAATTCATGAAATGAGAGGAATAATATAACATACCACAGGCTACCTGTAATGAGTGACACAATGTATTATCAAAAGTGTCTTATGAAGTAGTGTATAATGAGCATGGGTGTCATATTCTAGTTACTGTAAGTTCATTTATTTTCATGGGAATCAATTTTCATGGTTCTGCTTGTTAGCATGTTGACATTTTGTCAGCATTTAAATTTGTGGATTGACGAAAGGGTCCTAGTGTTTGCGGATTGGGGAAGGGGTCCTATTGTTTGTGGATTGGGGAAGGGGTCCTATTGTTTGTGGATTGGGGAAAGCATCCTATTGTTTGTGGATTGGGGAAAGCGTCCTATTGTTTGTGGATTGGGGAAGGGGTGCTATTATTTGCGGATTGGGGAAGGGGTCCTATTGTTTGTGGATTGGGTCCTATTGTTTGTGGATTGGGGAAGGGGTGCTATTGTTTGTGGATTGGGAAAGAGGTGCTACTGTTTGTGGATTGGGGAAGGGGTGCTACTGTTTGTGGATTGGGGAAGGGGTGCTACTGTTTGTGGATTGGGGAAGGGATCCTATTGTTTGTGGATTGGGGAAGGGTCCTATTGTTTGTGGATTGGGGAAGGGGTCCTATTGTTTGTGGATTGGGGAAGAGGTCCTATCGTTTGTGGATTGAAGAAGGGGTGCTATTGTTTGTGGATTGGGGAAGGGGTGCTATTATTTGTGGATTGGGGAAGGGGTGCTATTATTTGTGGATTGGGGAAGGGGTGCTATTATTTGTGGATTGGGAAAGGGGTGCTACTGTTTGTGGATCGGGGAAGGGTCCTATTGTTTGTGGATTGGGGAAGGGGTCCTATTGTTTGTGGATTGGGGAAAGGTTCTACTGTTTGTGGATTGGGGAAGGGGGGGTATTCTTTCAGCACATGGATCATTGTATGTTGGGTCTTTAAATGGACGGTTTGTACCAACTGCAAAATCCACAAAACCTGGTTGCCCGTGAAAATTGGTACCCTATGAAAAATGGACAATTCACAGTATTATATAACTAAACACACTACACATTACTAACTGAATTTGCAAAGTAACATGGCTATATATTATGACATATATTGTCATTTATTGTTTTTATAATGGACACTGTGATAGCGATAAATATGGGCGTTCATAGTAAACAACTATTGCATGCATTACACTTGGAACAATCCAAATATCAAGTTTTGCTTCACCTTTATTGTCAGCTGCAATGAATCCCAGAATATTTTCATGCCGTAGCATGACAGTCTGATAAAGTTCTGCCTCACGGAACCAAGATCTCTCTTCTCGTGATGAGAAAATTTTGACAGCAACACACTCGCCCTTCCACTTGCCCATCCAGACTTCTCCATAACGACCCTTGCCAAGGATTTCAATGAGTTGGATTTGCCGTGCAATAGTTCTCTGGACAAGGAGGGGAAGACCTATAATAATAATAATAATAATAATAATGACATAGGGTCCCAGCGGGTCTGATATGGCTCTGCTTAATGTTACTACTGCTGACCATGTTATTAGAAGCATCTGTTTTAGTTTTCTATGAATTTAGCTCGCTTTGAAAACCATTTGTTAATCTTAAAATTCTGCAAGTGAAAGCCATTCCACCAAAATCTTATATATAACTCACTTCAAATCAGCTAAGTCAATAGGTCATAAAATGGCATATTTTGTTGCATACAGGAATTATACTTTGTCTTGAACTGATATCAAGCCTTAAAGATAAAAGCCAGTTGACTGACACTAATACAATTTATTTTTAACGATAGTCTCTTTTAAGTTGTAACCAGATAGGCCAATGACATGTAGGACACCTCATTAATATGAATAATTTCATTCACAAACTAATTCCTCCAATGGTACATGACTTTCGAAAAAACGTTACCAGTCATGAAAAGTGACATCAAATTCTCAACTATGTGACAGGAATTTGTAAGCTACACTTTTCTTGACCTGGCCTGAGTTTCACCGACAGAACTAACATTTATACATAAATTTAAATTTAGAATCCAGCAATCTGAGAGGCTGAAATTTAAGTCCAACTTTAACTTGACCAATAAAATGTTTCAAGTCTTGACTTAACTTAACCCTTTACTGCATAACGACGCCTTTTGACACTAACCACTTTACTGCATAATGACGCCTTTTCATGCCTTTCATGACAAATCTGATTAAGATACCCAGTACTACCAAAATCAAGTCTTTGTACCCATAACTATCACTTATATGGCTGAAAGAATGAAGCTAGAAAATAAATATGAAGCAAATCATTAGTTTATACGCAGGATTAATAAAACTGCGCAGTTCAATCTACACTTGTCAGTTTATGTAACAGCATGTCTGCCATTTGTAAGCATGTGCTCTGCATCTCGCACTTGCGACGTGAAGTCATTAAAAATTCTGAAAAGTACAGTTGAAAGATTTTTGATAATATACACAGGAATATGCCATTCTCTGAACTAGTCCAATTTATTATTATCAAGGTTTCACCAAAAAAGAGGAATATTAGAGCAAACTTCAAACTTTGGAACAAGGCTATATGCTAAAAATAAGGTACTGCTACGTGTTCACTTCTTAAGTTCATATCCGTCATTTTAGCAAAAAGATATGACCAAGAATCACTAATTTCTCAAAAACATGGATTTTCGACATTTAAAAGACATTTATTTGCTAACTGTAATACTAATTAGCACAAAAAATATACAAATGAAGCCCTCGAATATTCATCTATTTTTAAAAACAAGGAAAAACTATTAGTCACATGGCAACTCCACTAATCAATAGTGCATGTTTATCACGGTAAAATTTAGGATTTGCCCTTAGAGAAACGTGTTTCAATACTTTTAAAACATTAATAAATGTCACAAATCATTTTAAAATCATTATAGCTCATAATTTGTTGAAATTCACAAGAAAGTTGATGCACGATAGCAAGTACCTCAATGAGTGAATCAAGCACTTTACATTTCGAAAACCGTTGAAATCGATAATATACTAAATACTGCACATCAATAGTGATTTCATTCTCGATTGCCAACCCCCATTCCAAGTTTTCAAAGATCTGCAAGAACCTTTGTTTTTAATCAGTAGCAATTTCATCACTGCTCCCAAGAGCACATTTCAAGTTGCTTCTGCATTGATAATGAGAGGGTAGGATGGTGGGTTTTATGATTTTGAAAATTTAACAAACTTTTTCAGCATAGAAAATTCACAGAAGTATAAAACTAAACATCATACTTTTCATTAATAAGGGATACAGAGAAGGGATACATTAATTTCATAATGGTCTCTGAATAACTTACTCAACAAAAATAATGATCATAGTACATGAGTATACAAATATATTGAAGTATATACGACACATTATCAGTTAAGTTTCAGTTTCGTGATTTTGCTTAACAGAAAATGTGTCTGGTTTTAGAGTTACAGAATATACTACATACAATATAATAAAATATATAATACAGAGTATAATACATACAAATAATTTTAAGCAATCCAATTAGGAAAGCCTGAGAATTGAAAAAGACACTAGACTTGTTTGTGCAATCAAGATATCATTTCGGCAGCAGGCAAAACATAAAGTATTGATTTTCTATCTATCACAGATGGCAAACGGCAAATACTAACAAGGTAATCATTTAAATAGTTTGAAGCAAATAAAATAATTTATTCATTATTTGGCTTCATTCTATAAAGTTATTGTTGGTGATTATTTCAAGATACATGTATCATTATTATGTCCTATTTATTCAAGCTTTACTTCACAGAATTTCCAATAATATTTACCTATGCAAGCCTGTCAACTGTGAAATATAATTCTTTTGTACAATAGTTTAGATTTAATTAAGTACTTGTTTAAAGATATCCAATTATGTGCTTGTTGTCATTCTTTTCAATGATGTGATAAGTTAACAAAAATAGTGATACAGTTACTGAATGCCATTCATATGGCTATTATACAAGTCAATTATATTTCACACATTTTTTGGCTGTCCTGATTTCAGAGATATACATTCCTACTTCCACTGACCGTCTCCAATTAAGATATTCTTCCTCTCAATGTTAATTTTGATTGAAAATTATTTAATGATATTTATTCCATGTGTCAGGAATGATGATATTCGTCCTCTTTATTATTTTCTCATAATAAAATGTTTAATGATCACCAATATGCAAAACATCTATTATGCTGGATTAATCATATGATAACTACACGTCTTAATTTTCTTTTTAATCCACAAAATGACATGGTGAAATGAAAGACAAATGTACCTTCGTTATTCCTTTCATTACTTCTGAGTAGTGTGATTCAGACATCGATCTTTGCGAATATTTCATGGTTTATGAAGCTATTTTTTTTAATTAAATTTGTATACAGCAGTTCATCTTTTGTAATAATCCTTCAAGATCTGACATCTTTGGCACTCAGTACTCAAAAAAGATATAAAGAAAGGGATGCTCCTACCATATTTGCCTCTAATGCCCTCCCCTCTTGTCCAGATCAACACAAAAATCTAGTTAAAACTGTGCTATCTTCATATAATTTCACATATTATTATGTTTTATTTAGTATAGAATACTTCTATGGGTGGAAGCTTTTTTGTTCTTTATTTTTAAAAGGACAGCCTAAATATTGTTACCAAAAGTGTGTTCTTGGTATGCCCTTTTTCTTGCATTAAGAAATGACCCTTTGCCCAAGAAAGTGCCACTTCTGTAACAGGTGCCCCTCTTGCATACCCCTCCAAAATCTGATTTTCGTATAATTTTATTTTTTTATTACACAAGTGTTCAGTTTTAAATAAGTCAGCTTTAAGGAGATTCTTTCCACTGCCTATGCCATTATATATATATATATATATATATATATATATATATATATATATATACAGAACAGCTCACGTGATTTTTCGGAACCCCACGCATCGCGGTGGGGTACTTAATCCCCTCCACTCTAGCTCCGCGATAGCACTCTGCGGTGGAGGCATAAATTGGCATAAATACCTACAAGTCACCACCGCGTTTCGGCAGGCATGCCGATATAAACTCCACCGTGGAGGGGCTAGTCGACATTACTGATTGACATCTGAACAGCCAATGAATGAAGACCACCTATGGAAAGACTGAGACGTCAAGAGTGATTTACAACTGGATACCATCTGAAGAATCAGTCGTTTTTATTTCGATCATATATTTGGACAATAAAAAAATAATTTCAAAAGTCTTGTATATTCAATACACATTACTGTTTATAAAAGGCTGATCGACTTCTTTTGCAATAAGTTTATGATTTTAATTTATTTCAAAGAAATATGAACAAACTTATGCACTGACTTGACGAGAAGTACACATTGCTGAGCCTCTCAAACAGAATAAATTTATCATTTTGTTCCAAAGGAAAGTAATTCTCTGAGATAGGGACAATTAAAATCCAAATTGACATCCGCTTCTGCTTACCCCCCCCCCACAACAAAAAACCTAAAACACTGAATTTACACTGAAATGCAAACCGCGTGCTTAGTCTTTAAGCAGTAATAGTAGAGTCACGAGGCTGAATATTATGACTGCTGCATCTGTGCTGTAAGGGACTGACCATTTAATATACGGGGTTTATATGTTGTTTTTTTTCGACCGGGATATTTTTTGTTCTTTCATCACAGTATTTATTTATTTATTTTAAGTGAAATATGGAAAGGATTAACGTCTGTTACAAAAATCAGAGAAAGACAATTGTTTTCATGCATTTCCCCCCCCCCCCCCACGGTTGGAAAATTCAATTGTCTCTCCCTAATAAAGACTTGACTTCAGCGGATTTTCTACAGAAATCAAGGCAGTGACCATTGTGAACACTGTTGTAAAATATTAACAAGGGTTTGCATCAAAGGATGATGTAAGTTTCAGCTTGGGAACAGTCTGTTTTTATGACACGAAGCCATCTGATTTGGCGCGTTGTACTTTACAGCCGCAATTATTGTCTGGTCCCACCATTAACAACGGAAGTTTGATAATTGTTAGTAATTAATCTGAACTCGGCTTATTACCGAAATGAAAAATAATATGGACAATTCTAAAGTCTGAGATGTTCTGAGATTTTAATTTCCAACAAGTTTAGAGCATTTTTGATGGATGTATTGTCTTCACGTGTATCCTATTATTTGCTCATTTTTGTATGGCGAAAATATAAAAATAAAATATACTCTTTTAATTATTTTTACGCAGATATTAAAGAATGCAGTTTCCTGTTTGTGACTGTTAGAGCCTTTGGTTATTGAGCGTGTTTCTGTGCCTCGTCCCGCCCTGATTTAAAAATATATATATATATATATATATATATATATATATATATATATATATATATATATATATATATATATATCCCCCCCCCCGAAAATTCCTGCGGATGCCCATGAACACACACACGACTTTAGAGCAAGTGCTCGGGAGTTCCAGTGCTGTGGTGGGAACATTTCTTTCTTTTTTGCTCCATAACGCTATAATGTCTAGCACGTTATTACTTTTTTACCTTTACCACTACTGAACGTTTCCAGATTTCAGTTTGTGTACGTTGAGATTTATAATCAGTCAGATTTTAATATTTTAATTCTGACGACTGACTAAAAATGTCGACATGTCAAGCAGCGAAAAAGAAAAACTTTGGTTAACATTAATAAGCATTTTAGTGTTATTTTTGAAACTCGCATTAGTGAAAAACTCTTCAAAACATAAGCAGAATCACGAAAAACTTGAATGGCAGGAACATCTTTTTGGCTTAGTGTGAATGATGAGGCCGCTAATTGAAGAAAGCTAGCCAATCCTGGAATACTTAAACTCTTACTGAAGCATGTACAAAAAAAAAAAAAAAAAAGGTTTATAATAGTAATATATTACAATGACTTGCGCAGTAGTGCTTTGGATTCCATATTTTATGAGAGAGAGAGAGAGAGAGAGAGGTGGGGAGGGGTCTTTTATTTATTATTTTTCTGTATTTTGCATAGTATGCGATTGGAAACGAACAAAAAAGTAAAAAGTAAAACAATAATTTCATCTGAAGCTAAGTAGTTTACTTGGTGATAAAGATATAGAAGTATATAGACGTACAGTATTCACATACAACAATACAGAAAACAATTTAGCGGTCAGACACGCAGTCTCCCCCCCCCCCCGGTTATATGTGCTTGTAAAATTACACAAACATGCTTTGTATTACTCTCTCTCTCTCTCTCTCTGGATAAAATAACCGATATTATTATTTATCAACCGATGACAGCTCTCCTCTATCCATGTCATATAGTGTGTAGTTCATATCGTCACTATATTTCCAACCACCGACGGGAAAATTTGTTTCTTTTTTTTCCCCTCTATTACGCTATAATGTTTAGTACAGTATTACTTTTCTTACCACTTGCAAACTTTTCCACATTTCAGTTTACGATAACTTGTGCAGTAGTGATTTGGATTCCATATTTTATGAGAGAGAGAGAGAGAGGGCATGGGGAGGGGCTTTACTAAGAAGAGTTAATGATCTAAAATTATTCATCTTATTTTTCTGTATTATGCAATAGGAAAACGAAAAGAAAAGAAAAAGTTAAACATTAATTTCATCGGATGCGCAAGTTTGTCAGACCTATGGCAAAGAAAACAAACCCGTAGAAGCGCTGCTGTTGTACTTTTAGGTTTACAGTTAGCACATGAAATTAACACGTCAATATCAGCAGTGCTGATGGCTTCACTTGTGCTAGGTTACTTGCACGTGTCGACTACATGTATCTAGGATGACCTTTTGCGGCCATTTGTGATTTTTTAAAAAACCGCTACTTTGGTAATTAATGCAAATTAGTACAGTTTAAAATAAAATAACGATGTGAAATCTTAATAATGCTTTATTTAAGCGATTGGATGTCAGGAAAAAACATACAATATGTGAATGAGTACTCATGCATGGAATAACCATCGGAACTTGTGCGATTTTGTTTCACTTCAGTCAGGTATGACTGCAGCTTTGTTATTAATTTGTTTGATGTTTATCGTTCTTTTCATTGCAGGTAGTACAATATCACTGACTTTCATATGATCATTACAATTTTGTATTGCGTTTACTGAAAAAGAAATAAGGATATGAATGCATGTTTAGATTCCGATAACATAGTATTGAAGAAAAAAAAAATTACATTTTGCGCAAAATGTAGTATTAATACAGTTTGCGAGGCATTGCCATTACATTATCATCATCTAAAATATGATTTGGCACTATGTATCATACATTATCTTCGTTAGAACAAGGAAATATTTATAATTAACTGAATTACTAGCAAATTGCTCCCAAGAGGGATAACGATGTAGATAAATCGGTGCCCCCCCCCGTCTCAACCTCTGCTTGCATGGGTGATAAACAGTAAACCACGCCCATATTATCGAAACCACGTCCACTCCGCGGTGGTGATCGGATGCGACTCCGCGAGGGAGCGTGGTGTGCAGGGCTATTCTCCGCGACAACTCCGCGAGGGAGCGTGGAGTGATGGTGGAGGGGTTTTTCTTAATCCTCTCCACTCACTCTCCACCCCCACCGCGATGCGTGGGGTTCCGAAAAATCACGTGAGCTGTACTGTATATATATATATATATATATATATATATATATATATATATATATATATATATATATATATATTGAATCTACTATCCAATCTTGAAATGCAATATTTATTTCAGCAACTGATGCAAGTCATGTTCTTTCTTTCTTTTGACAACTGCTTTTTTTTTAAAATCTCAAAGTCAAAAGACTACATGATTAATTATTTTCTGATTATGCTCTCTGACACACGAATATGAAAACCATGTGCTTTCCAAGAAACTACAGAAAAGAAGCTATTTTAATAATCAGATGTTACAGTTGTGAAAAAAAGCACATATAATTCAGAGAATTATTTATTTAAAATATTCATTGGAAATACTGAAGTGCTCATAGATTTTAGGACTTTTTGGGATTTATGTGAATTCATTCAAAACATTCCGGATTACATCATTGTGGTACATCAGGACAATCAAGACTTGTGGTACACTAGGACATTCAAGACTTCTGGTACATCAAGACATTCAAGGCTATTGGAATTCATTCGGAACATTCAATATTTTTGGATTTGTGATTTGAACACTTAGGATTATTTGGACTTTAATTCACGTTATTGTAAGTGTATTTTGAATTTTCACTTTAATTGTCTAGAAATTGATTGCTTCTTGACTTTACTTTATTTTTGTTGATTTCATTTTCTTTCTGCTATATATTTTTAAGACCAAGAGTCGTAACAGCAGTACCTAAGTACATGCATATGTATATATGTGAGAAAAAAATGTGTAAGATTGATTATACTACTTTTACTTTCATGCCTTTGATGAATTGTTTGTCATTCTTCAACTTTCTTTCAACTTATTTTGAACTTAAACACAGGCATTCATATTTTGGAGATATGGTATAAAATCAGCTTTAATATCTTAATATTATCACTGCATTTTTTAATTGTTACCATAGTAACCAAGCTCTTTGGTATAAATTTCAACAAATTCAAGGTTAGAATAAAATACTTTTTTATATTTGAAATGTTTAAGACCATGTGAGTACATGAAAAAAACAAATAAGAACAAAATATACATCCAAAAATGTATTGACTTTAAATCTTCAATCTTGACACATCACCAAAAACAATCCACCTCTATTGTAAAGTATATCCAATACCCATCCAGTTTCCATAACAAATTTCTCACTATAAAGAATATAATTATTGCACAAGAAGTAAACTCAAAAAGTGATGCCTAATTATTTATTGAATGGATAAATCCTGTGCAAAATAAAACACCTGTTGTGACTATATTTGGTGGAATTCGAACAATCCAAGCTAAATAATTAGAAAATCTCACTTTTCTCAATCAAAAATTGAAAAAATTCAAAGCATGACTGATTTGGCAAGAAAATTTTAAGCTTCATATAAATGAATACTGAAAAGTATGCAATTTTCACATGATTTGTACACATTCTAGGCTGGATTTGGTTGCCATGGCAACCAACCATTTAATCTCCTGTATGCTGAAATAAAGTATAACTAATACCCATCCAGTGTCCACAACAAATTTCCCACTATAAAGTAAATTATTGCACAAGAAGTAAACTCAAAAGGGATACCAAATTATTGAAATAATGGATAAATTCTGTGGAAATCAGGCAGTTCAGCCACCAGACTGATGCGCAGTAAAGGGTTAGGATTTACGTTGGTAAAATTGGGGCCTGGGGTTGTATTAGATTGCTCTACATGTGAATCTTTAATGACATAGCAGGATAAGACACAATCTCATGTCATCATAATGTTCTACACAAATTTTATGTTTGGTGGAACACAAAATCAATTTTTTCTTTAATTTTTCATGAAATGTGAGAGAAAATATTATAAATGTAAAGAGATGGTACTAATAAAAAGAAATCCCAGTCTCTGAATTACATTATTTGTCTATGATTCTGCAGAGCTTCACAGAAAAGAAAAGGAGTATAGTGCAAGGCACATGATATGCCCACTTGATGTTTAACATTCCTTGATATAGGCACTAGTAGGGCATTGCTGGTCTCAACGACCTTGACTTTATGCAGTTTTGAACCAATCTTATTGTGCAGAAACCATTATTTTCTTGTTAAACCTATATGAAAGTGACCATTGACCACTAGACCTGCAAATTGTTTTTTTTTATATAATTATCCACAAAATTTAGTCAAGGTACCTACTATAGAACAAATGTTATTATGCAAAACCTATTTTTCTTTGAGTCGCAATGACCTTTACCCTTCACCTAAAGACCCAACAATCAATAGGCTACTTCCATACCCTTAGGTGCAAGCCCTTCACAAACTTAGGTCATGATATGTGGTCTAGAACTAAAGTTATCATTCAAAAAGCCATTTATCTTCTTTCAGTCACAGGGACCTTGATCTCTGACCTTTCAACCCCAAACCGACAGGTTTCTTCCTTACCACAGGTGCAAGCCATCCACAAAGGTTGGTCCAGGTATGTGATATAGAACTAATGTTATTGTACAGAAACCATTTTCACTCTTTCAGTTACTGATCATGACCTTTGACCTTTTGATGCCGAAATCAATAGGGCTCTACCTTAGCCCAGGTGCAAGCCTTCCACAAAGTTTGGTAACCATACATGGTGAAGAACTTGAGTTATTGCACAGAAACCATATTTTTTTAAACACAGAAATCAATTGGATTCTTTCTTAACCGAAGCCATCCACAAAGTTTGGTAACTGAAGATGGTGAACAACTCAAATTACTGTGCAAAAATTAAATTGGTAACAGACAGATGAATAGACAGACAGTATGTATCTAAGTATTAGCGTTTAACGGCACCTCAGTACAATAATGGGTATATGGTGCCAGATAGAGTAAAGTTCTGAAAATGTAAAAATTGCACAAAAACTTTAGGAAGAAAAATCTTCAAAATAAATGTAAACAAGAAAAGTACTACATGATAAAATATAAAAGGTCAAGATATTTAATCCTTTAAAATATATATAAAACAAAATATAAAGGCAACAAATAGGTTGAGATGTATATGTTTTTAAATGTATGGATGCCGATACCAACACCAATGCTGGGGGTACTGCGATACTTCTCCTTTACTTCATAGAGGCAAGCTAAAAATTAATGAAACCAATGCTTTTACCTGATCCAGACCCAGAGTAATCATACATGTCCTTTAGGGAAGAAATCTGCCCATCAGGCAATAATGGTGTGTCCATATTGCCAGGTTCTACCACATGAGGGAACATCATACGTCTCCGCAGCTGGCATCGATGATACAGGGCAAATATTACGATGAATATTAAACACACAAGGACAACTGGGCCAGCTGTGAGTGCGATCAACTCTACAGTTCCAAGCTCTGTCTTTCCTGAGTCCACTTTGACTGTGGGAAATACACAGCAGATGTTAAAACAGGTCTATACAAATTTAATACTTAATAGATAAAAACTATTATCTGACATGTACTTTAGAATGATAAATCTCGAAATTCCATGGCTGCTATTAAGCAACAATTTAGCTAGTACATCAACTATGGTTTCCAAACCAGATGCTTATTGTAACATTATTGTAACAAACAATACCAGTAGTTAATTTCATACTGAGAAACCCAATAAAATCAATTGTACTGGTAATATGTTTTGCAATATCAATCAAAATAACATTCAATTTATCATAATCACTGAAATAACAAGAGTACATCAAAGAAACTGACACTCTACTGGCCAAAAAGAATGTTCAGGAATTCAAGATAAGACCATTTCTTCCTTTTAACTGCTGAGTGTTGAAACCATCTCTGATATTCTTCAGTGATATTAGGATTTTCAACTTAGCTGCTGTGGTGGACATATTGGATGTCAGATTGGCACCATTTTCATTTAGGACCAACAAGACATCATTAGAAATCTTCTCATGGTAATGCCATGTTCATGTGACCTTCTGTTTTGTAGGAGTAATAATAACAAGATTTTATTGATGACTGCCATGGTGGCCATATTGGATATCAAATTGGCACCATTTCCATTTAAGACCAACTAGACATCATAAAAAGTCTTTTGTTGAAAGCACAATGTTGATATGACCAGTCATCTAGAAGAAGTAGCATAACAAGATTTTCAAGATGGCCATTGTGGCAGCCATATTGGAAGTCAAATCGGCAACAGTTTAATTTAGAACGAACTAGACATCATAAGAAGTCTTTCAGTGAAAACCCCATGCTGACATCACCATTCATTCAGGAGAAATAGTGATAACACGATTTTCAAGATGGCCACATTGGTGTCCATATTGGATTTCTGAACAGAACCATTTAGGACCAAATAGACATCATAAGAAGTTGTTTAGTAAAACCCCGTGTTGATACTACCATCCATTCAGGAGCAGCAATAGTAGAGTTTCAAGATGGTCACTGTGGCGACAATATTGGATGTGCAAGCAGCACCATTTTCATTTCATATGAAGTCATCATAGGAATTTTATTTTAGTGATAAACCCCATGTTAATATGACCATACATTCATCAGAAGTAGTGATAAAATGACTTTCAAGATGGCTGCTGTGGTAACCATATTGGATGTCAGATTGGCATTATTTTCATTCAGGTTCAAATAGACACCATAAGAAGTCTTTTAGTGAAAACCCCATGCTTATATGGCCATCCATTCAGGAAAAGTATCAATAACAAGATTTTCATGATGGCTGCTGTAGTTGCCATACTGGATGTCAGATCGACACCATTTTTGTTTAGGTCCAACTAGACTGTGACATCATAAGAAGTTTTAGTGAAAAACCCATGCTGATATGCCCATCTATTCAGAAGAAGCAATAATAAGATTTTCAAGATGGCCACTGTGGCAGCCATAATGGATATCTGAGTTTCACCATTTTCATTTAGGAGCAACTAGACCAAGGGACGAATGTGTGTGTTAAGCTTCATGGCAATCCTTCAAGTAGTTTCGGAGGATTTCCCATAACAAACTTGTGCTAATGGACAGATGGACAGACAACAGACCATGCCATAAACTCTCCTAGTCTGGTTTATGACCAATAGAGATAAATACAAAAATTAATTAGTAATATAATATACTAACAGAACATAAAGAAAAATAGCCTCTATGGCTCAGATGATGTTAAAACAACAGCACCAAACAATAACACAAGAATGTGGAATACAATATAATAAAAAGGTTAGCAAAAGATCACAATATTGATCCAGAGAGTGATGGAAATACAACAGGAATGAATTACTTACTATAAACATGCAGAGCTCTAAGCATTTAGCATAAGAATTTTTTTTAACAAGTGCATACATGCAGATATTAGTACTCCCTCATTATAACACTTTCCATGGCAGCCATGGTCTATACCTCCTATTAGTGAGACTGCTTTATAATGAAGCACATTATGCATACAATGTCACTACTACATAATTTTAAATGGAATCCATGTCAATACGTTCCTTATAATATGAATGGTATTACAATGATGGACTTTACAGTGAGGTAATTATGTATTAGTACACCACCTTATACAGGAATGGTGTTATAATGAAGGGCATTATAGTGAAGTGGTGCTGTAGTAGTATACTACACTACCTTAACAGTATTAACAATAGTGTTCATTCATCTATTTCATTTTCTATGATGTTACTGCCAGACAATTCTACAGCAATGTGGAGAATTCTAATGTTTTTCTTCCCTTTATCTTCTTATTTTGAGTCTGAGAGTTTTCTTTATATAAAGGTAAGAAAAATATTCAAACCTGTACATCTTCACTGGATCTGATGCTAAAATACACTTGTCCAGCAATAACTAATACATAAATACACTTGTCCAGCAATAACTAATACATAAACACACTTGTCCAGCTATCACTAATACATAAATACTTGTACAAATTTCTGTGTGTCAGAGATTAGTCAATAAACTTTAAAAAAGAAACCACCATTTTAAATTGTATTTGGTCCTTTATAAATGGTGTTTACTGCATCAGAATTAGTTAAATGGCTCCTTTATAAATCATTTCAAAGACTGTATTTTCTCCAATAATAAGCCCAGTAGGTACACCTTTAAAGTCTGTTGAAAAGTTGGGATAGGGTAATCAACAGAAGAGGTCTCATTAAAAAACAATTGATTAAAATTTATTTAAGTATGGATGAGCTTGTTGCCAATCATAGAATATCATCAGATAATTATAGTAAGGCATACACAAATAATATGTGTGTTTCAGGTTTCATGCAACAAACAAAAATATGTGTCAGTCAGTCGGACTAATTTAATGTAACTTTTTTTACTAATCTTCCCCCCCCCTCCATTTTCTGAAAGTGAACCATGGTTACATGACCTAGCTTTATTCTTTTGAGAAAAGACCTTGTCAGTATTTATTCAACAACATGATGTTATTTGATAATTAGATATGCACTTTATATAATTAGTTATATAATTTACATTTCTCTGATATAACTTGCTGCAAATTTGAAGCTGACCAGGTAGCCATTCCTGAATCATGCTTTCAAATCTATATCCAGTAGGTGCTGAAAAATGCTGGCAGAAACAGCAAGTATCTTAATGAGCGTAATGTCAAATGCTATTACTTACAAGTAAAATGATACTTTATTTTTCTTTTTATTGATTTTATCAACACCTTGAATAACATTATTGGCTATATTATGCCAAAGGAAATGGGAGCCAAGTTCCTTTTCAACCTGGTTGACATGGTGGCCACATTGGATGTCAGATCTGCATCTTTTTCATTTAGGCCCAACCAGGCATCAAAAGAAGTCTTTTCATGAAAACCCCATGTCTCTATGACCATCCATTCAAGATGAGTAGTGATAACAAGCTTTCAAGATGGCCACTGTGGTGGCTATATTTTCATTTAGGATCAACTAGACATCATAAGAAGTCTTCTGATGAGAACCCCATGTCAATATGACCTTCCGCTCAAAAGGAGTAGCGATAACAAGATTTTTAAGACTGCTGCCGTGGTGGCCATATTAGTTGTCTGATCAGCACTATTTTTATTTGACCATCCAGCTAGTACATGTAGGAGTAATGAGAAAAAGATTTTCAAGATGGCCATCAGATTGGCACTTTTTTCATTTAGGACCAACTAGACATCATAAGAAGTCTTTTCATGAAAACCAAATGTTGATATGTGGTGGCCATATTGGATGGCCGAGTGGCACCATTTTCATTTGGGGCCAACTAGACCTTAGGATGAATGTGTGTGTAGAGTTTCATAGTTTATAATGGTTTGCAGCAAACAAACTTGTTCTAATGGACAGATGGATGATGGATGACGGACAACAGACCACCCCACATGCTCTTCTGATTTATGACCAGTACAGCTAAAAGTGAATGGAGTATCAGAATATCAATTAGTGTGATATTTTTGCTAAAGGTAATAAATTTGTTTATGTTAATAAATTCAATTAGTGTGATAATTTCTTAATGTTAATAATTTTGTTAATATTAATAAATTCAATTAGTGTGGTATTTTCTTAATGTTAATAAATTTAATTAGTGTGGTATTTTTGTTAATGTTAATAAATTCCATTAGTGTGATATTTCTGTTAATGTTAATAATTCTATTAGTGTGGTATTTTTTTAAATGTTAATAAATTTAATTAGTATGGTATTTGTTTTTTTATTCATAAATGTCGGTATTACAGCTTTTATCAATACTGCTATCAGCTGTTTTGTGCCAATAGTTTTAAAACAAGATAGTTAAAGAATTACTCAATTAGTTTGTTTAAATGGTTGATCCTTCATTAAATATTTTGATTCCAAAATATTATTTAGTTTGCTGTCAATTTCCATTTCTTTAGTGACCTGTCACTGATCTGTCAGATGGAATAATCATCGAGATCCAAAGAAACTATTTGTCAACATCCTTCATGGCAGAGACGAAAAAAAGCTTTTACTGCAACAGGTAAAATAAATTGTTTTCTTGGCAAGTAAAGAACTTATGTTACTCACATGGAATTTCTTAAATATACCAAAACAATGTTTTACGCAGAGTCCTCCATATATTTCCTGTTTTTTGCAGCCCTGTCATATCAGGTATAAATAAGTTCACACTCCTACAACTCCAACATACTAATGTATTGATTGATAATTTCCTGAAAAGACTAAAGAAACTGTTGGACTTTAAGTTAATGAGGTATCAAAATGTAAAGAATTAAATGTTCTGATAATGTAGTAATATAATATACAAAGACATACCGGTAATGCACAAGTTTGAATATTGGTTGTAAATTATCCATTACTTTTGGCAGTGCCATCTGTCAACAGACCTATGCAACATGTCAATCAACATTGTATATAACCTACTTATTTAATTATCTATGGTTAATGGTAGGGTCAATGGCGTTAGTAACAATGTCAGTAATTGTATCATGTTACATATTTTGGGTAAACATATAGAGAATATTCCAACAATCTAAATTTTAAATATAGGAAATAAATAGTAACTTTGAGTCAAAATACTACTGATTTCATTCATAGAATAAGTCTGTAAAATGTTTTATATTTCAATGCATTAGGAATGATTTTTCTCATATAAATAATTGTGGTTGGAGCTTAGAGCAAATTTCAGTAAGACTTTTATTGCTGTGCCTCAAAAAGCTCACATTTAGTACGGCCTCCAAAATATGAATGGTTTGACAGGGGTTGAAAAAATCTTTAAAAATTCACTTGCACAATTAGGCAAATAATAATACTAACATGTTATACTTGCCAGGAAAAGCTCTTACTCAACCAGCTATTGCAGAAATATAAAAGCTGATGTTGTCAACAACCTATATTTGATTGTGATTTAGTTTTTTCCTGGAACTTTTCTGTGACCTTTCTAACTCCAGGTGTAAGTAATTACAAACTGAGACCCTGCTAACTCCAGCTGTAAGTATTTACAAACTGAGACCAGTCTGCTCTCCGTGGTAAGTGTTTATTGAAGAGTGAGAGCAAAGTACATGTACAAGTTTGATCAAAACTAATGGGCAAAAAACCCCACTTCTGTTAGAAAGTATAGACTTTGAATGAATAAAGTTGGAAATATTCTTGACAGAACGTCAATTTCATTAAATAGAATGACTGTTCAGCCCTAAATCAGCACTCACTTGATTGGGCAAGTGATTGGAACATTCACTCAACTGCCAATAATTTTCACTTGCCATTTTGAGTTAGGCAAGTGAATTTTTAAACCCTGATCTGATACTTGTTTTTCTATTTACATTTATTGTCTACTCTCATTTCACTGTAATAAAAAAAATAACTGCATTTGAATTTCACTTCAGTGTATTCACTGGCATTGGAACAATTGATATTATGTGAGAAGTTTGTGAGAACTTACTTATGGCCAGATATATGAACTGTATATTTCTACATACTACAGTAATGACAGAAGACAGATCTTAGCTGCATGCATTATAGACAGAATAATGGGCAGCAGACTCAATGACAACAGAACATGTCTGCATACCATTCACATAACCAATGTAAATAGCAGTCTATTAACAAATACTGATGCAAATAGCAGTCTATTAGCAAAAACCAATGTAAATAGCAGTCTATTAGCAAATATCAATGTAAATAGCAGTCTATTAGCAAATATGTTTAGAATAGTAGAGAAACTATGAAAGCCATGTACACATGTAAATACAGCAGCAAGCTAAATCATACAATTTTGAACAACAATATCATAGATCTACATGTACATGCTAGTACACTACATGTACGTTAATGTATGATCATCTTGACATTTGACTTGACTGAATGATTTCAGCTACATGCATGTTAGGGATTGCCAAAATCTCAAAAGGTGATAAAAAAATTTGGGGCCTTTTCTCTCTAAAGAGGGTTGAATTGATACTAATTTACATAAGATCAAATGGAAGAACATACAGTAACTCCTAAGCTATTGCTTTTCATTGCCATTTATACTATCATAAGAAGAACATACAGTAACTTCTGAGCTATTGCTATTCATGGCCTTTTATGTTATAATAAGAAGAATATACAACTCCTAAGCTATTGCTATTCATTGCCATTTATACTATCATAAGAAGAACATACAGTAACTTCTGAGCTATTGCTATTCATTGCCATTTATACTATCATAAGAAGAATATACAACTCCTAAGCTATTGCTATTCATTGCCATTTATACTATCATAAGAAGAATATACAACTCCTAAGCTATTGCTATTCATTGCCCTTTATACTGTCATAAGAAGAACATACAGTAACTTCTGAGCTATTGCTATTCATGGCCTTTTATGTTATCATAAGAAGAACATACAGTAACTCCTGGGCTATTGCTATTCATGGCCTTTTATGTTATCATAACAAGAACATACAGTAACTCTTGTTCTATTGCTATTCACGGCCCTTTATACTATCATAACAAGAATATACAGTAACCCCTAAGCTATTGCTATAGTCTTTTTTTTAATTTTATTTTATTATATACCACTAGAGAGTTTATATTAACAGCAAGATGCAAAACAGAAAATTCAAGACAGCAGCCCGGGTCAGGTACACCACAAATATGAACATATCAGAAACTTTCTAGGGCAAAATTAGTGACAAATGGGAAGTTTTAGCACAAGCCTAGGATTTTAGAGTAATACAATACACACAACAATCCATAATGTTAGTGATGAGGAATTTCTAGGATTTCAGAGTAACACAATACACTCTACAAGCCATAATGTTAGTGATCAGGAATTTCTAGGATTTCAGAGCAACACAATACACACTACAAGCCATAATATTACTGATCAGAAATTTGTAAATATTGAGTGTTGAAAATACATTACACAATGTAATCAAAAGTTGTGACATCCACATCCATTAGCAATGTACATATACACGCAGTATGTGAATTCCTATCACAATGTCAATGACCTGAATGCCAAAACACCAATCATCATGGCAATAATTTGACTGCTATAATCCCAATCAAAATGGCAATGACCCAATAGTTTAAATACCAATTATTAATTGAATTGCTAATTACCAATCATGAATGCCACAAATATGACAATCACAAATTTACAAAATCACAAATCATGATTTATACATGTACTGCAGTATTTTGCTGACAGATTTACTGGGCATAATTTACAGATTCAGCTGCCATAAAGAAAAGTCACAGTGACCTTCATATTCTACACAATTTTTCAGGCATAATATTAAAGTGGTGTGGCAATATTATGAATAAATGCAATGCATCCAGACCACATATTTGTAACCCCAACTATGACCCCTAAAGAAATCAATGATTTTTGGAAGTAGAATGCCAGTTGCCATGGTAACATGTATATGGCATATTCTCAAATTAGCATGAAAGCTACAATGACAATAACCTTGAATAAAAGTTAATTCAAAGAAAATAGTGGACAAATGGATAATCAGTCAAAAATACCACTTACTCCAGATGTAAAATATATTTACCAAAACCATCCGCCATGTAAAATCAAACAATCTGCCATGGAAATGACAAACCAAATTAAGATGCAGTACATGCAAGCAGATATGTTTATTATACCAGAGATCAACCTAATTAAGCTGCAAATATAAGCAAACTGAATAAAGTATACATACACTTTAGACAAGCTGTATGTGTATAGAACATGCATGCATACAAAAAGAAGTCCTTGAACCCATACAATTACCCGCTATAGATCTACAATACACAACAGGCACACTTGTTACATGTGTTACAGAGCAAAGGTGTTAATTGTATATCCACAGCATGCAGGCACACCCATCACCATGTAAACAACCTCAGGTCATCTTGACCTACCTGGCTGCTGCTGTTGTGGGGGTGGTGCAAGTGTTGGGTTTAACTTGGCATTACACATATCTGAGTAACAACATTCAACAAAGTTTTCATGTTCTTTTTCCAAAGAAGCTTGGCATGTGATGGGACGGTCTGGGGGCACCAACAAGTATTTTTCCTTACAGCTGAAATGTAAGCATGTCAATTAGCAGCTGAAATGTAACCATGTAAATTAGCAGCTGAAATATAACAGCTGAAATATAACCATGCAAATGAGCAGCTGAACTGTAACCATCTATATTAAAATTTGATAATCTTCCAAATTAAATTTAGCCAGCTAGTAACTTCACATTATGGATTCAGTCATCTCATTGTTACAGTACACCTTTAAACAACTTCTTACTTGGGTCCTACACCATTTTCTTCATAGATGGATTAGTTTATGCTAGGTGTTTAAATTTAAGGTTTGTAGCAACTACAAAATCCACAAAATGGGTAACCTATGAACAGAAGTGAGACCACAGTAGCCATTTATTTTACCTTTTGTGGAAAATCATAACATAAATTTTACAAAACAAATCATGCACTTCAATTTGAAAAATCATGAATTTAACTGTTATGTTTTCCTTATGCCAAAACGTCACAAAAATTTTATTTGTAATGTGCACATTTTGTAGCATAATGAAACAAGTGTTTTCAAGGAAGACATAAATGTATACTATGTTATATGTGTGGTTGCCTTATACAGTGCACGCAGTAATAGAATGGGATCCATGACCATACCTGCCTTGTAAAAGAGACTGTTATAAAGAGTCATGTTATACTGGGGTATGTGATACATACTGTATAATTACTATTATATAATATCATGGGATCCATGACCATACCTGTCTTTTAAAATTGACCATGTTATAACAAGTTATGTTATCCTGAGGTATATTATACTTACTGTAGAATTACTATTGCATAATATAATGGAAACCATGACCATACCTGCCTTATAAAAGAGACCATATTATAGAGTCATGTTATACTGGAATACGTTATACATACAGCAAAATTACTATTACATAATATAATGGAAACCATGACCATACTGGTCTTATAAAATAGACCATGTTATAATGAGTTATGTTATACTGTAGTACATTATACATACTGTAGAATTACTATTACATAATATTATCAGATCCATGACTGTACCTGCCTTATAAAAGAGACCATGTTGTAAAGAGTCATGCTATACTGGGGTATATTATACATACTGCAGAATTACTATTACATAATACAATGGAACTATGATCATACCTGCCTTATAAAGAGACCATGTTATAATGAGTTATGCTATACTGGGGTATATTATACATACTGCAGTATTACTATTACATAATACAATGGAACTATGATCATACCTGCCTTATAACAGAGACCATGTTATAAAGAGTCATGTTATACTGTAATATGTTATACATACAGTAGAATTACTATTACATAATATAATGGAACTATGATCATACCTGCCTGATAAAAGAGACCATGTTATAAAGAGTCTTGTTATACTGTAATATGTTATACATACCGTAGAATTACTATTACATAATATAATGGAACTATGATCATACTATGGTATGTATCTAATAGTGAGAGACCATCAAACGTAGGGGAAAAAAAATAAAGTTAACATTAAAGTTGTTATAAATCAACTACCGGTATATACAAGTAGATTTTTGTCACTACCAACCCTGGACTTCCATTCTCAAAAAAACAATTGAAAGTTCTGCTGTATAAATGACAGTGATGATGCTATTGTCCTATGCTTAAAAAAGAGGCCAAACCGTATTTTTAAAAAAAAATGATATGTGCAATAAAATATTCTATTAATATAGCCATGTTTATGAATTTCAAGGCAAATGTTAAACAGAAATTTGTATAAAACAAAGTTTGTGATAGTGAGGGACCAATGCAATTTCATAAAGCTCTAGGGATAAAAAATTCCACTCGTACGATTGTATACACATGGTCTCTGAGGAGAGGCAAGTCACTTTCTCAAGATGCTTATTTTACTGGACAAGTCACATTTTAAGTAGACTCAGTATTACAGTATGCAGTGTAGGACTGAATAAAATGAACGCATAACAAATAAAAGTTCCAAGTCACTTGTCAAGCTTGACTACATGCCAACTCATAATTTTAGAGTCCTGCATGCAGCAAAAGAAAAATTGGATTTGTCAAGGGCAAAAGTATTCTGATAATTGCTCGAATCTAAAAAAATTCCTTCATGCTTTACATCAAATTCTGGACAAGTGAAATTTTACTTGTCCAGCAAATATTTTACATGTCTTGGACTACCCCAAAACGGATTTTCGCACCTTGTTTAACATGTGCATGAATATTAACAGCAATAACTGCAACAGAGCAATAACAAGAGCACCACGAAATGCACATTACATGCCCACCTTGTGTTGAATACTCCTCTATGTAGGCATTAGTGGTGTATGGTTGACTCTTGAACAATGAGTTTCAATGACCTCTACCTTTGGTCAAGGTTTGCAGTCTTGAACTATATTTAATATGCGGAAACCATTTTTTTTTTTATTACATCTACCATGAACCTATAGATTCTGAGGTATAAATGTCAAATGTCACCTCTGACCTTTAGACAACAGAATCTATGAGTCACCTCTGACCTTTAGACCACATAATCTATATGAATCTTTATTACCCTAAGTGAAAGCTATCCACAAAGTTTGGTCAAGCAACTTACTGTAAAAAGTTATTCTGCTAAACCGATTTTTCTAAGCCACAAACACCCTGACCTTTGACATTTTGATCCCAAAATCAATAGGCCTCATCCACACATTATGTGCAAGCTATTCACAAACTTTGGTCAAGGTACATGGTCTTGAACAAAAGTTAATATGCTGAAACCATTTTACTTCTTCAGTCACAGTGACTTTGATCTCTGACCTTTTGTCCCTAAAATCAATTGGCCTCTTTCTTATCTGACCTATATGTCATCCACGAACTTTGGTGAAGGTACATGATCAATAGCTGAAATTTCTGTCCAGAAACTATTTTTATTCTTTCAGTCACAATGTCCTTGACCTTTGACCTTTTGGCTCCAAGGTCAATAGGCTTCTTCCTTACCCCAAGTCTAAGCCATCCACAAAGTATGGTCCAAGTCTTTAATGTAGAACTAATGTTATTGTGCAGAAACCATATTTCTTCTTTCAATTAATGTGACCTTAACCTTTAGATGCTGAAATAGGTTCTTTTATATCCCAGCACAAGCCATCTACAAAACTTGGCCCAGGTATGTGATGTAGAACTAATGTTATTGAAAGGAACCATTTTTATTCTTTTAGTGACCTTACCTTTAACATTTTGACCTGAAATCAATCGGCTACTTATCCAAAGTGCCATTCATCCACAAAGCTTGTCAACTATACATGCTGGAGAACTTGATTTATTGTATGGAATCAATCTTTCTTCTTTCAGTCATAGTGACCTTGACATTTGACCTTGTGACCCCCAAATTGATAGGCTTCTTCCTTACCCAAGTACAAGCCATCCACAATTTAGCTCAGTAGCTGTAAATGGTGGACAACTACTGTAGAGTTATTGTGCAGAAATAAAATCTGTTACAGATACCATAACACAATGCACTCTATCTTATTACAGGCATAAAAAAAAACACTATAAAGACATTGATTCCTTACGATAAGGCTATTTAT
Source organism: Margaritifera margaritifera (assembly GCA_029931535.1). Classification (NCBI taxonomy): domain Eukaryota; kingdom Metazoa; phylum Mollusca; class Bivalvia; order Unionida; family Margaritiferidae; genus Margaritifera; species Margaritifera margaritifera. The sequence goes on along the minus strand of JAQPZY010000716.1, from coordinate 264,418 downwards.
GGGTGCAATAACTATAACTTATAACTTATATGTCTTATAACTTAGGTCGCCTTATACTAGGGTACATCATACTTATTATTACTGCAATGCCTCTTTATAATGCTGTTCATGAGTGTGATAACAGTGTAACATGTTATAGTTGAGGTTGCATTATACTGAGGTACAGTATACTTATTTTTACTGATTTCCCTTTTTATAATGCTATTCAAAGGTACCATAACAGTGTAACATATTATAGCCAAGGTTGCATTGTACTGGGGTACATTATACTTTTTACTGCATTCCCTCTATATAATGCTAGTTATGGGTGCCATAAAAGTGTAACATATTATAGCTGAGGTTGCTTTATATGGGAGTGCATAACACTTATTACTGCATTTGCTCTTTATAATGATATTAAAGGGTGCCATAACAGTGTAAATTTTATAGCTGAGGTTGCAGTATATGGGGGCACATAACATTTATTACTGAATTCCCTCTTTATAATGTTATTAAAGAGTGCTAAAACAGTGTAACATGTTATAGCTGAGGTTGATTATACTGGGATAAATTACACTTATTACTGAATTCCCTCTTTATAATGCTATTCAAGGGTGCCATAACAGTGTAACATGTTATAGCTGAGGTTGAATTATACAGGAGTACATTATACTATTAAATATGTTCCCCCTTTATAATGGTATTAAAGGCTGCCACGTAAACTGTTAGCAAATTGTTGCATTATACTGAGGTACATTCCATTATTACTGCATACCTCTTTATAATACTATTTAAGAGTGCCACAACTGTGTAAAATATTATAGTTGAAGTTGCATTGTACTGAGGTACATTACACTTATTACTTAATTCTCTCTTTATAATGCTATTCAAAGGTGGCATAATAGTGTAATATATTATAGATGAGGTTGCATTGTACTGGGATACATTACATTTATTACTGCATTCCCTCTTTATAATGCTATTCAAAGGTGCCATAACAGTGTAACATATTATAGCTGAGGTTGCATTGTACTGGGGTACATTATACTCATTATTGTATTCCCTCTTGATAATGCTATTCAAGGGTGCCATAACAGTGAACACGTTATATCAGATGTTGCATTATACTGTGGTGCATTATACTCATTATTGTATTCACTCTTGATAATGCTATTCAAGGGTGTCATAACAAAGTAAAGTTATGGCTGAAGTTGCATTATACTATCAAAAAGACCCCAGCCCTCACAAATCCATTGGATCAGTAAACATTTCTGCTGGGCGGCTGTATTGATATATTGCTATCTAATGATGTGAACCAGAACCCAGTCCCTGAGGATATAAACCTACCAGTCTGTCAACAAATCTGAATGGGTGTTTGTAGAAATGGTGGCAGTGGAGGTAAAAGCAATAAATGCATCCAGTATCTTATATGTAGCTTTTACAGAACCCCCACATTGCTGTATGGAAGGGTATGAAACAAATGATGGAAGAATGTAATACAAAATATGACAATCTAAATGTGATGGGGTTTTCAATATTGATGAATATAAAATGCTCAATTAAAAGACATGATGAATACTCATGGGATATATCAACCAATTACAAAGCCAACTCATGAAATGATGAACACAATCTGACTAATTGACATACACATGTGTCTGACATGCATATGTATGTTGATTCTGGACTTATTCCCATTGGGATTAGTGATCATCACATGGTACAGTACTTTCAGTTAGGAAAATGAATAAAATTAAGCAAAGCACTGGCAAATGGTAAAGAATTTGATCTTAAAATAATTGTTACATCCCTAAAAAAATGGCTGTATTTCCTAAAATAGTCAACAAAACTTAAAGCTGGTGCTTACGCCATTTGAAGTCAACAATAGAGAGATAACAGAGATATATCTATAATTGATCACAAGTAAAATGAATTCAACACTTGAAATTTTCAAGTGAAATGTTAAGGACATTCTCAAGTTTTTATCATGTCCATGGTGAGGGTGTCATAATGATTTGCCGTCACAATGCCAAGCTTCTCAAAAAGTGACTGGTCATTGACATTAAAGTTACTTAGAAATCATAAAAATACACATCCAAACTCATAAAAACATCCCCAGAACAAAAGAAATCATCAATTTAAAATTTATTTGTCACGATGTCTTATACGTAGCATCGTAACTGTTATGTTCCAAAATCATAACAAAGTTATGCCAAATTTTTCAGCTCCAGATCACGTTTCATCTTCACCAATCGATTTTTCTTAACCTTTTTCCCAATTATGTAAATTGGTTTTGTGTCAGAGTATTACGTCTCGGATTCTCTTGAAATATTAATAGCAACTGGAAAGAAGGATGGCTTTATATTAATCAAACCTTGTTTATTTACAACATGTATATATGACTCATTTACAATAGCTTCACATCATGTACAAAGCACATGGTTTGGAAGAATGGCCACGAGTAGGATGTAGGTGTATTTTTTGTACCACTGTTACATCTCTCCAAATAACTGTTTCTGTATCGAATATTGCTCCAGACAGATGGAAATTATCATTTTTAGTCATACATTGGTGAAGGAATTAAATTATTAGCATTTTGCCTGAAATTTTTTTGGAATCAACTCGAGTTTTGCTAATGATTTTCAAGAAATTAATTTTTTTCCAGCCGCTATTGATGCTGGTTATTCATGTCCATTGTTACACATTCTTTAGATTGTCCATAGCCCATAGCATTCTTTTATATTGGTTTGGGGATGATTTTGTAACAGTAATTCTTTAAGGAGAAAGAGAAGATAGTTGTCCCATTTACTCAATAGGAGTAAAACTTCACGCTGATTTCCAGGTCCCACTGCACTGGGGTTGCCTGGCTAAATAGTCATTTTATTAGCTGAAAACAGAATGACTGAAAGAAGTCAAACATAATGTAATACCATCTGCATTTACAGTTCACATTCTGTTGGTCTTATCCCAACCCAATACAGTTATGTGCAAAGTTGTGGGTCTTTGTATAGATGGACAAATAAGTTGTGTAATCAGGGTTCCAAATATCGGGATACACTGTTCACCACTTTTAAGCCTGTGCACCCAAAGCATGCATTCAAGAATGAATAGTAAATAATGGTTATACAGCCAAATTTTTAAATTTATTACAAAATATGCACCTACATGTAAGCAAACAACTGAATTTGAAACCTAGGCAACATACATGTGTGAGAAATGCTTTCATTAAGTACAATTTTAAGGATCATCTCTATTTTAAATTTCAAAAATGTATCAAATTTAAAGTTTAAATTTCAGAATATTAAAGTTTCTGAATAGGAATTGTAACGTGACACATACAAATGTTATATTGTAATATAAATATGTATGCTTTCTTTAGTTATTCTTTTGGACTTTTTCCTCTCCTATTGTATTAATGAAAGCTCTGTGTGGGTGAAATGGTTAATAAAGTAAATGATCATATGTTACTACACCAGCATAGTAAAGATGATAGCAAGAAAAATTTAGGTAAAAAGCAAAGCATACTATAGGCACATCTACACAAAAGAAGCTCAACTACTGTCTACCATGTCATCATGTTATATATGCCACAACACATGACAGAGCACAAAAGAAACTCAACTATTGTCTACCATGTCATCATGTTATATATGCCACAATACATGACAGAGCACAAAAGAAACTCAACCATTGTCTACCATGTCATGATGTTATATATGCCACAACACATGACAGAGCACAAAAGAAACTCAACCATTGTCTACCATGTCATCATCTTATATATGCCACAACACAAGACAGAGCACAAAAGAAACTCAACCATTGTCTACCATGTCATCATGTTATATATGCCACAACACATGACACAGGGTAGTTAATGCTTTATGGGCACATACAGAGATATATCTAAAGGATATGCTAAACATACATGTTAAAATTAAAAGCAGCAAATTTGAGTGCAAAAAATAAAATTACACAAGCTCAATACAGTGAAGCTGCCATGCATTGCATGCATAATTAAGCTGAAACACACAAGATTTAAAAAAAATGAAGTACACTACATGTAGGAGCAGTTAAGTTCTGGTGCATTTTTGCTATTTTAAAATGCAACACAGTATGGTGTAAAAACACAAAGATATGCACAGAAGAACAGATATTGTGCCAGTGAATGAAACATGCAGAACTATTGCTGCACTGATCTTTAGGAATTCGAACATTCATAAAGCATTACAAATTGAAATGAAAACACATTTTTTGGGTGTATTACCATTAAGTAACATTTGCAGAATTTATGTTTTGATACCACTTGAATATAAGAATGCATAAGAAAACAAAATTGTTTTAAAATATGGACAACTGTTGTATTTGGGAATATTATTGGTGGGAACAATGTGTGTTAATTAAACATCTGCAAGAAGAACAGAAAGTGGTTAAAAATTATCCAGCTTATATTGTTGGATGATGTCATGAGACCATGAGCATTTAAAAAATGACCAAAAAGGAATTAAAAACTCTTGTCTTGGATGTAACTGGGACACAAAAATGCCATCTAAGCAATTTAAGAGTAAAATATCTATAAAACTGCAAAATAAAAGGATGTGAAAAATGTGTCAACTTCATTTTTTCAAACTGATGACCATTCATTTGGATAGCCATCTGATGCATTTCACAATCATTGTGAAAAAGCAAAAATGGCATCCTGTTACATCTGCAACATATTAATGGCTACAGTTTCTGTATCCTGACCTATATGTTAAATGTAAGAACTAAGATTTGTTCCTTGCATTTTCTGTAATTACACAATCACAATGTCATTGGGATATTTTTCAATGACAATGTTGAAATTGCTTGAAAACAATCTCATTGGTGTCTTTCATTACATCTTTTGCTCAATCAACAATTTTTTTTTTTTTTACACAATGCACACAAAGAACTATCTCCTTTCATACAAAAATAAATAGCCCATTATCAGGCATTTTATAATTATGTAACCTGGACAAGTTATAATAACTCTGAAATTTAAAAAAAAGTGAGTCTGAGATGTAACACAAAATTTATTACATCAAATTCTGTACCATATATTAAATATAGATAGATGAACAAAAGTTCAAGAAAGATTTATGGCAAGTTCTAGGGAATTATGATGATATAAACAATGCATGGTTAGCCTTCAAGGAATTATTTAATCTAATTTGATCAGTATGAACCATATAAAGAATGCAGAATCAGAAAAAGTAAAATGACAAGATGATAGAGCTATTTATAGGACTTTTCGAAATTAGGTTCTTGTAAAAATCAGATATGTAAAAAGGGATTATTCAGATGAAGCTGTTTCACAGTCAACAAACAAAGCCAAAAGAAATGTGGGCAAAACTGAAAGATTTTCTACCTTCATTGAAATCACATTCATGTACTAACCTTCTTACTGTTGATGGTGAAGTTGTTATTGACTTTACTAAAATTGCCAATAGTTTCGATAATTTCTTCTGCAGTATATTGGTACTGACTTTGATTCATCACTACTGGATACTGAACATATGTCAAATGAAACTTCTTTCAGATACCAAATATTACTGAGGATTTTGTAACAAAAGAAATTATAAATACATTAATTCAAAAGTGACTGGTTTTGATGGCTTGTCAGTGCAGCTCTTAAAACTGTCAACACATTAAATTGTTGAACCACTACATATTTAATATGTCCATAGGCACAAACACTTTTGTAGACAATTGGAAATGGGAAAAAAAGCGAGTAGAGTTACCCCATTTTTAAGTCAGGAGAGAAATCGGGTGTCAATAATTATAGACCTGTATCTGTTCTACCTATTGTTAGCAAAATTATGGAAAGACATGTTTTCAATTCATTTTATGACTTTTCATAAAAAAATAATTTCATTACCCCATGTCAATCAGACTTCCATCCAAATCATTTCTGAAAGACAGCACTAACTTTTTTGATTGATCACTGTTTAAAGAATACTGATGATGGGAATTAACTGCAGTTTTATTCTTAGACCTATGCAAAGCTTTTGATAATGTTAATCATAAAGTTTTACTGCATAAATAATCAGCATATAATGTTACAAAACCCTTAATGTGATGATTTTCATCCTATCTCAATAGTAGATTACAAGCTTTGAGTTGAAGAGGTACTGTCTCTGATTTTAAGTAAATTTAAATTGGAGTAATATAGGGATCAACTCTAGACCCTCTCTTTTTCATATCATATATAAATGATTTTCAAAAGTGCTTGAAACATTCTTCAGTGTTTATTTATGCAGATGATACATGACAATATGTCAGTGATAAAGATTTTAGCACTGCTGAGGGCAAACTAAATGAAGATTTACAATGTGTTTTGAAATGGATGTATAACAATAAACTTAGCTTAAATTTATTGAAAACCCAGTTGATGCTTTTCTGTTCAGCATACATAACAAACAGCCATATTTAGATAATTGTACTTTGAAGTAAATGGTACAAAAATATAAACTGTTAAATGTGCCAACAATACTTAATCCTGATCCAATCATTTTGAAATGCTCTTTATAAATGTATCGAATAAAATAGGAATTTTAAGGGTTAGAGGTTTTATGTTAGAACAATTGACCCAAAAGTGTACAATACATTTGTTTTTCCACATTATATCTACTGCTGTAATATGTGTGTAGTTCCTCTTACATGCAGAGACTACACAGTTTACAGAAAAGAAAAGCCAGGGTGATTTTAAATGTCAAAGACATTTTAACATCAACGTAATCCCTTTTCAATGCTCTTAGATGGATGCCAATTAAAGATTATATAGTTTTTAGAAAAGCTATGGTCACTTGAATAATTTAGCACCAAAGTATCTTAATGTAAGGAACATTAGCACAAAGAGTACACAGTTGAGTGTAAACAATGATTTATATATACCAAAGTCAGAGTGTATTTTAAGAAATATTTTGTTTACGCTGGTACAGTTTTATGGAATAATAGTTTGCAGCATGATATTAAATAAAGACTTCACGTTTCATAAATTCGCTGAACAAACAAGTTCAGATATGTGCGTGTCAATGTGGGGGCTGATAAGAATCACAATCAAAATCGATCTGTGTAAACTTCTCTTCCTAGGTAAGCTCTGCACCCAGCCCAATAATATCATCTCCAAACAAATATTCCTCGTACATCTTCACATGTATTTTGATAGCACCCAATGTGTACAATCTGGTTTTATTCCAGATTTGGAATTTACTTCAGAAATATGAGCTAACAGATTTCCTATTGAACTTCATTAATCAATCAATTTTCGCTAACAAATCTCAGTGGAAACAATTGGTCAACTTGACTATACTTGAAAAGGAAGAGACTACTTAACGCGATAGAGTCAACATACATCATGATTTTTCTAGACTTTGGCACTTACAAGCACAAATTCGCCCCTCAACTCTGTACTGCATTGCGAAGAATAATTATAAACACAAATTATCCAGGTTTATAGCATCCCTCTGGGTATTAAAGTCAGGTCATGTTGTTACTCACTGTCACAAATGTGGTCAGCAGTATACAGACCTCCTTCAGCATGTGGTCACATCATGTACATTAACAAGACAAAGTGCCAACGACTTTCACTGGTACATGTTTGACAAGTTTCTACACAAAGAACTTAACCAAAGTAACAACAAGTCCCAGTTACCAACTCTTGAAAGTAGAATGGGCAAAACACAACTTCACCATTTTCAGATCTGTTCATTCCAGTTTCTGATCCTTGTATCACGAGTGTACTTCATAGCCTGAAGACCAAACATATGTCAAAAGCAAAACTTCCCAAATCGGCTCCTACCAAAACTTTGTACCTATATTTCATTTTAACAACAAAGCTGTTATCATTAATGGACCTGCACAAGTAATAATAAATTTGTGTACAATTTATGTACAACAATTATGTGCCATTTTGTATGTTTGCATTTATTTCCTAATTATTTATATTCCATTTGTTCCTTCCTCATCTGTATAAGTTTAATATGTATCACTGATTTTATGGAATGTTTTCTTAAATCATCAATGTAAATTATTCAATTTCTCTCTTCCTGTCCTATTCTCTACACTTGTAAATGAACTTTCCTTATGGAGGAAATAAAGATTGATTAATTTATTGATTGATTGATTACACAAACATTGTATGTTAACCTTGTATAATTTGTATCAACTTTTGTTATGTTTGTATTCTTGTATGCAGTATATATTAACCTTGCAGATTTTTACTATTTACACATATATTTCTTGAATATTTGTTTTAATTGCTGGGTCATAATGTAAACTAGCTGTTAGCTAATTATGTCATCCTGGACCAATAAAGGATATTATTATTATAATTATTATTATTACTATTATTATTATTATTATTAGTTAACAATTGGTCTTGTGTCAGATGCATCTAATAAAGCATAGGATGACATTCTTTTTCATGGTTAACTGATCTGTATATTGTATTGAGTACCTGTCAAGACCCCACACTTAATGAGGTACAAGTACAATGAACACCCACAGCGAAAATGACCATGAGTTCTTCAATGCATCAAGTAAATAAGGATGCTGATTATCAAAACAGTCAGCATGCATGGAAAACTAGCCTGGCTCAATGCACTAATTTCAATACTAATGATATTAAATGATCTATGGTATCAGGCTAGTGCCAAAACTTTGCCAATAGGTTTTATTTTCAAAACATTATTTAATACACTTGGACTGAATTGTAAGGTGACAACTGGAAAGTTGAAGAAGTTCTTGCAAGGTGTGCAGCCAATAGGTTTTATTTTTAAAACATTATTAATAAACTTGGACTGCATTGTGAGGTGACAACTGGAAAGGTGAAGAAGTTCTTGCAAGTTTGCAGCTTTCATGAAAATGTTAAAAATTAGATAACAAGGAGAGTGAGATCTTAGAAGAGAGTAAGAAAGTACCAGAAAACTGGGGAAAATGAATACAAATGGCTGAAATATTGTTTTGTTCTTTTGTTTTATGTTTGTTTTAATGGCACTTTGAACACATTATTGGCTATATCATGCCAAAGACATGGAGCTAAGTGCTGTACCCAAGGATACACCAAGGCAGCCAACCTAACCTGGGCAGGTTTTGAACCTGTGACCCTTGGATTACAAGTCCAACACTCTACCAACTGAGCAACCAAAGCTCCAGCTGAAATATGGGCCAGACAGTATGTGATGTTGTGCATGCACTTTCTGCACTGAGTATTCAAAGAAATAAGAAGTGTGCGGATCACTGAAATTTAGGCAGGATTAGTAAAAATGTTATGATGGTGATCCTGTGGATCAGAATAAAGAGAAATTCCTAATTACACCATGTACAAGCCACATAATACACTGTACCAGTATGTGTATTATCATCAACATGCTTCCCCTTTATGATGCTGTTCATTGAGCCACAATATAAGTGAGAGGGCATAATAATGAGAGATGTTGCAATGTGTCTGTGTCTTGTTCATGAATAATTCAAATATTTTTAAAAAACAGAATTTAATGATGTGGAATCCCATTATAAGTTCTCATGAGCCAAGAAATAAAATTAACAAATACTTTAAGTAGCATTGCTAAAGAAAAATTGGACTAATTTAACTAGATCCATGACCATACTAGAGTTACAGGCATAATAGAGGCAGCAGTATACTGAGGGGTTGTATTGTGATGGACCAGTGTCCATTATATAATGGAATCCTGGACCATACCAGAGTTATAACAGAGACAGCAATCTACTGAGGGGCTGTATAGTGATGGACCAATGTCCATTATGTAATGGAATCATGGACCATACCAGAGTTATAACAGAAGCAGCAGTATACTGATAGACAGATGTCCATTATGTAATGGGATCCTGGACCATACCAGAGTTACAACAGTATACTGAGGGACGGTATAGTGACAGACCAATGTAATGGGACCCTGGACCATACCAGAGTTATAACCAAGACAACAGCATTAGTATACTGAGGGGCTGAATAGTGACGAACCAATGTAAATTATGTAATGGGATTCTGGACCATAACAGAGTTATGACAGAGACAGCAATCTACTGAGAGGCTGTATATTGACAGACCATTGTACATTATCTAATGGAATCCATAACCATGCCAGCCTTATAAAAGGGACTGTGTTATATTGATGTACTTTATAATAAGGGACAACTATAGTCACTTGACCATACAATATTTCAAATGATGTACAGTGCTTTAAAAACTGGACAGTCCTATGGTGAGGGATTGTTGGAATCTTACATGGGGTTTTCTTCGTTCAAGAGCCAAATTGCCATTGGCCTATTGATGTTTTTAAGAAAAAAATTAAAACTCTTCTGGGCAAATAGAATTTTAGTGTGCAAGGTGACTCTTCACAAGCCACTTGACCTTAGTCTGTGTGTAAGTAAAAACAAATTATGGAGCAACAACAACATATGTAACTCAACTCAAGACTGTTTTTACTCCAATCAATTGATAATTCACACCTCCAAAAAATACATATAACCATGACTACTCATTCTTTTTTCTATGACATCAAAGCTTGTCCTTTAAACAAAAAATGAACCAATTTTCAGTTGATAGAGAAAGTTTCACCAAAAATGCATTAAAGATAGCGATGTATAATTTATACATGTCATCTAATGAAATTATTGTAGTAGATAAATGTACAGCAAATTTACAACAGGCTGAGTCCATCTTACACGTAAAAAAAAGGAGAATTCTTATAAACATATTGATCAACTAAATATAAGATAATTATTAAGAACTTTAATTATCCTCTCTGTAAGTATGTAGTCACCAAAACAGATTGGTGACATATCTCAAATCTGACATCTACAACTGTTATTAACAGAAGCACAGTGTGATTTGACCACATATTGGCAGTGCCCCCCCTATCCCCTTCGATGCCATTCAACACCATTTCAGACCTTCAAAATGTACACAACTATACTTTTAAAAAGTCCTCTCTTGCCTCCATCAACAACACAATAACTAGATATGTTCAAAGAACATGCTTATATTTTGGGTAACCTCTCTAGAGACATAAGGGACACCACCCACCCCACTCCCACCCCTTGCTGACCCGGGTCTCCAGAACATATATACTTTAGCTTCCAATTAAAACAACACTATTAGAGACCTAAACAGGAGAATGTGCAAGGCCCTTACCACCTGTCACAGCATAAGTTTCTTTCTGGAGCAACAGAAGCTCACTGACATGCTCATGATTTCTTGTTCAGCTGTGCATAACAGGGCCAAGAAACTCTCATTCAAATGACACAAAAACACTTTCCTGACATGCCAGTTCCACTACTGTACTACCCACAGGGTAGCTGGTGCCAAAACATCTTTGTTACTGTTCCTGGGACAAACAAGCAGTGATAGACTATGCTAAATAATACTTTCAAGGTGAATATAACAGCTGCCGAGCATGGTGCCCTTTCTGTAAAGAGCACTGACTGGTGTTTTGGCTATGTAATTACTGTGCAAAGCTCTCAGGGGCTTACCATAAAAACCAAGCGCAAGGTATGGTTTGTCAACAACTACTTCTAATGGTCCAATCTCGCATATTTGGCTGTGTCCCACATGGAGTACCTGCCTCAACTCCAGCAGGTCTGAAAGGGTGGTAGCTGGCATGGAGAAGATGGGGGCGCCACCTGTATGTGGTCTGATCACACACACCCTGCTGCTATAACTGCTGAGTTATTTATTACTGAGAATAAAATAATACAATCTGCTCTCCCTAAAGTTGGATCATACCATCTTGTGTTTACAATCTGCTCTCCCTAAAGTTGGATCATACCATCTTTGTGTTTACAATCTGCTCTCCCTAAAGTTGGATCATACCATCTTGTGTTTACAATAATATTTACATAAGCGTACTGCATATTTAATTCTGTCAACCTATACTGAGGTATCTTACAATAAAAAAATCCTATTGCCTCAGAGTTAGATGAGGCTGGCACTCCATGTGTAATCATGTAATGATTCACATTCAATTTAGAACTACCTAGAACCTGACCTAAATTGGCAAGCCTATATTTTAGGGGAGTAATTACTAGAATCTGTCTCCCCTTTGGTTGGTCAATGACATCATCTACATAAATGTAATGCCAGTCCACAATGGCTATTTAAGAAACTGAGATAAGGTTCTATGCATGATGGGTAGAAAGTACGCAAGATTCATACTTTGTTTCAAAATGGCAACGACCATCTAACCTAACCCTAACCCTATGACCACCAGAAGTGTGACAAAGTAGTCAGCCAACATTCAAAAAGGTTTTTGAGAATACTTGCATTTTAACCAGCAACTGATTGACACCTACAGGTAGATTGTAGGAGCCTGGTGATTCATCAATTCAAATTATAAACTCTAACAAATACATGTACCCAGAGCCACAACTTAATATCTCAAATGACCATCTGTCCTCAGTTAATGCAATGTTTTTACTGTACATTCATGACTTGTAAAAACTTCAAACAAAAAAGGTACTAAAAGGTGAGCAATCACAAGCACGAAGGCCATATCATACACATGACAGTACCAAACAAAATAAAGATGTAAAATAGAGCGCCATGAATTTAATTCTAATTAAATGTTATTGAAATATTAAAAACATGAAAACAAAAAAAATGAAATAGAAAAAGGGGCGTTTGAAATTAATAAACTGAGCAAATACTTTATCCTTACTGTGTATCATAATGATAAGTAAATAAAAATATGATTTCTATCAATTAAGACTATATAATGTTTATGTTTCTATCAATTAAGACCTTAACATGTTTATGTTTCTATCAATTAAGACCATATCATGTTGATATTTTTATCAATTAAGACCTTATCATGTTTATGTTTCTATCAATTAAGACCTTATCATGTTTATGTTTCTATCAATTAAGACCTTATCATGTTTATGTTTTGGATGGCTCAGGTAAGACATATAATGAATTCTAAGCATGGCAATGGATTTAGTATGTGGGCATTTTTAGCCATGAAAATCTTGACAATGTTCCATATTAACTGTGTAGGCTGAAAAATAGGCATATTCTTCAACACTGTCCTGTTTTTTAAAAAATGTGTCTAGGAATATCAACAATACTCAGACACAGTCTGATATTTTACCATATTAAGTGGGAGGGGTGCTGGGTTATTTTAAGAAATCTTACCTTCTGAAGATACAGTGGCAAGTGTTACATGGCCATTTTCATTACACATGTCAGAGTAACAGCACTCAATCAGGTGAACATTCTGCTGAGATTTCTGATTAAGACATGCTACAAGGGTACCAAGGAACCCCTGGGACATATTCAAGCATCTGAAATTGTGTAAATTCAAGTTCTAATAATGTAAACAAGTTAAGATGAAGGTGCCAACAGCTGTGCTGATGCTGTGCCATGAAAGCTTGGAGATATTCCAAGGGAAGGATGAAATAGTACTTTCAGTATGTTGGATATGGGGGTCTTGTGCACAATGGACTGAAATTGCTGTGCGTATATTTTCCATGTGTTGGATATGGGGTCTTGTGCACAATGGTCTGAAATAGCAGTGTGTAGATTTTCCATGTGTTGGATATGGGGTCTTGTGCACAATGGACTGAAATAGCAGTGTGTAGATTTTCCATGTGTTGGATATGGGGTCTTGTGCACAATGGACTGAAAAAGCAGTGTGCAAATTTTCCATGAACTTGACACATACTGTATGTAGGAATCATTTTGTCATATGCAGGAGATATTTGGTCATATGCAGGAGTCATTTTGTCATATGCAGGAGTCATTTGGTCATGTGTAGGAGTTATTTGGTCATATGCAGGAGTCATTTGGTCATATGCAGGAGTCATTTGCACATATCCAGGAGTCATTTGGTCAAATGAAGGAGTTATTTGGTGATATGCAGGAGTCATTTGGTCATTTGCAGGAGTCATTTGGTCAAATGTAGGAGTTATTTGGTCATATGCAGGAGTCATTTGGTCATATGTAGGAGTCATCTGGTAATATGTAGCAGTTATTTTGTCATATGTAGGATTTATTTGATCATCTGTAGCCTACAGATTTATCTGATCATATGCAGGAGTCATTTGGTCATATGCAGATTTACCTGGTCATATGTAGGAGTCATTTGGCATGGAGGTGGATGGGAAATGAAGTTATCTCTGCAGGAAAGTATGCGGACACTGGACACTGACCACTGTTCTCAGTCAATCACTGATTCAGCCATATTTGTTCAATTACTTACATTGCTATGAAGCTGACTGGCCATATGAACAGCCAGAGAGAGTAAACAAAAATGACTTCACCCCTGATTTACATAAAAATAATGGCAGTATCTGAAATTTTGCTAATTTTATTCTCAACTTCTAATTTGTGCCGAGTTTTCAGCATCTGATGATATCAGTAATAGTAGAAAAACAATATTGTTGTTCCTGAACTGTTGTTACCCCAGTTTTACAGCCCGGCTTACTTTGCTGTTATCCCCCATTTTACAGGCTTGCTTACTTTGCTGTTATCCCCCATTTTACAGCCTTGCTTACTTTGCTGTTATCCCCCATTTTACAGCCTTGCTTACTTTGCTGTTATCCTCACTGTTTTCTAGCCATGCTTACTTTGCTATTTGTTTTGGGCTTTTTTTGCTACCTTTTTTTTATACATATTACAATGATTAAGGTTTATTTTAGTTTTAATTTTTTCAGTGGATGTCTCAGGTCAAATGAGGACATTTTTTATGTACAAATATATTGTTCTTCAGACAGAATAAAAGAATTTAATTTTGGTGTTGGGGACTTGATGTAAAGGTAAACTGCCAAAGTATGATTATGATCAACATCCACACAACTCAAGTTTTTCTTCATCATCACTGACTGTGAATATAAATGCAATTAGGCAAAAAAAAAGTAAATAAAAAAATAATAAATAACATTTATTTTCTCAAATTTAATTACTGTTATTGACTAAAAAGTTGTCAATTGATTAACAGCTTGAAAACCCTGAGAGAATTTCTAATGTTACATGTCAGTTAATGTAAATTTCACTTCATATTCTTGTTTTTTTAATTTTACATTTAGGTGTCAAAAGGAAGTAAAAAGAGCCTATAAAAGCAGTGCTAAGCAAAGTGCTACAATTATAGCAAATAGAGAATTACACATAAGTGAACTTTGGTCGTACAATTATTATCCACTAGATTTCATAAATTACAACTATTATAAATCATAATATATTTGCATTATCAAAATTCAAAATTCAGTAAAGGCAGTAAATTTGCAACATAACTTTCTCTTCTATTAATAACTTACTAAATTGTATCTTACTTTGTATCACTGTCTTTACTGTGGAAAATATTTCCATGAAATTAGAGTCCTTGCTAAAGTGGTAAAAACATTGTGTTAGTATTTTGTGAATTACACTGTATTGTCCCTTGCATATTTTAGGATGGCAATGCAGCCTGCCCTCCCAAGGTGGCATTCTGCTTCTTTCATAAAAAGGGTGCCTTCAGAACAGGCTGTTGTTTGTCCTTCGAGTTCGAAGATGACAATGACAGCACTAAATGGTTTGGTTGCTGTTAGTATGTAAGTGGCTGAGCAGGCCAATTTATGCTCTGAACTGTCTGTGGCACACTTGACAGGAGATGCTACTTTGGTTTACTTGATCAATGAAGGATGTGCTGCAGTTCTGTGATTTATGCTGCTCATGCTTCTGCACTGCCTCTGCAGTTCTCCTCCATTCAAAGTCTGTAGCTCCAGTATGGATGAGACTGTCAGGTGGAGCACTCCTGTGTGAGACCTTCCCAAGACTCTGGGTTAGTGCTAAAGTGTTTCAAGGATGACTTTAGGGAATCTTTGAAGCATTTCTTCTGACCACCCTGAGATCGCTTTCCCTCCTTCAGCTCGTCACAGAAGATCTTTTGTGGTAGTCACTCTTCTGACATCCTGGTGATGTGGCCCGTCCATCTCAACTGTGATTTCATCAGCAGAGGGTGGATGTTTGCAATGCCTGCCCGTGTTAGAACCTCAGTATCTGGGGTCCTGTCCTGCCATCTTATCCTCATCAGTTTCCTCAGGCAGCCTATGTGAAAATGGTTCAGCTTCTTGGCATGGCATCTGTAGACTGTCCAGGTTTCACAAGCGTACAGCAGGGTCAGCAACACAATGGCTTTGTAGACCATCAGTTTTGCTTGTAGAATGATGCCTCTGTGCTCCCACACATTTGCACATAGTCTGCCAAAGGCCACACTTGCTTTAAGCAATTCTGGCATTGGTTTTATCATCAATGTGGACTACATGTGACAGTGTAGTGCTGAGATAGGTGAACTTGTCCACCGCCATGAGGGATTGGCCATTTACTGTGATGGTAGACTCTACATAAGGCTTTCCTGGTGCAAGTTGGTGCATCACCTCTGTCTTCTTGATACTGATTGTGAGACCGAAATTGTCACAAGCTAAATAGAAATGGTTCATACTCTCTTGCATGTCAGACTCAGATTTGGCATTCAGAGAACAGTCGTCAGCAAATAGGAGATCATGAACAGTCACTTCCTGTAACTTTGTCTTCGTCTGTAGTCTTCTCAGATTGAACAGCTTTCCACCAGTGTCATAGTCATGGAAAGCATCAGTAAGCATGGCAGAGAATATCATACTGAAGAGGGATGGAGTCAACACACACCCTTGCTTGACTCCATTGGTGACTAGGAATGGTTCAGATGACTCACCGTCATCCACAACACGAGCGAACATGCCATCATGGAATTGCCAAACCATCACAATGAATTTCTCTTGGCAATCAATTTTTGCCATGATCTTCCAAAGGCTTTCACAGCTGACTGTGTCAAAGGTTTTTGTCAGGTCAATGAATGCCATGTACAGGATGGAATTCTGTTCCTGGCATTTCTCTTCTAGCTGACAAGCTGCAAACACCATGTCTGTGGTCCCTCATCCTTTCCTGAAGCAACACGGACTCTCTGTCAAGAGCCCTTGATTGATGTGGTCTATCTGCTTATTTACTGTCCATTAGTGTGCATATATTCCAGGCACTGATGGTGTGGTGCATCACCTTTGTCTTCTTGTTAGGTTTTCCACCGCTAAGGTGGTATATCCATCAGCCATGGTGTGCTGACCAGGGTTAAGGTGAAGAAGGCAATGTTTAGGGCACCTTTTCTAGCCCCTTCCTCATGCTACAGAGGTGAGCATTGTGATCCTAAAAAGGGCTGCTCAGTCACCCAGGGGGCTGCCGATTTCCACTGCTGCTTCGGTCCAGTAAAAAAGCGACCCTATGCCCTGAGTCGCCTGCATGCAGGTCTGCAGCTACAGCTCCCAGTATATTCACACCTGCTGCTTTGCCGCTTGCCCATTGCCACAGGAATTGAAGGCATCGGAGGAGGGAAGGAAATAGTGTCATGACTTGCAAGTGAGTTGGATTTAAGTGAGGGAAAGTTGTGCAGAGTCAACCTAACTCTCTCATTCAGGCCCATCTGAATCCAGTGGCACCACAATGTCGAAACATCTGGAGACACATCTGGATGCAGTGGATGGCCATCATTTCCTACTGCACCTGAGCTGATGCCCTGCGCTGTTCACACACCTTTTGCCATCTGCCATCACAGCCGGGGGAGGAGCATTTCTGCTCGTCTGCCTGATCCACCAGAAGGAACTTTCCAGAGGAAGCTAGGTGTAGCTGTCCACTCTGGATCAACAGTCACAGGAAATAAAGACTTTACTGCACTTACAGGCAAAATGCCCCGAAAGGCAACCAGCACCATGTCCTAACTAGTGGTATGGAGACAACACTTATTACAGTATATTTTATACAAAACTTCAAAGACTATGAGAATATTAACAATGATAAACGCTGTTAATTTGAACTTTCTAGGAGAAAAAGATCATTTAATAAAGCAAAAACATAATAACTTCTGTGCAGCTGGTATGCCTAAAAAAGAATAGCTTTGTTTCCGGTTTTCTGGCCAACCCTATTTTTGGTTTGCTGACCCTATACATTTTTTCTGACCCTCCCCACCCCTTCTCCAATTCCCAAGTAAAAACAAATCTGGATATTTTAATGTTGTGGCCAGTCCAGATTTCACTCTGTTAGAAAAGAAATGTTTAGACACAATGTCCATTAAGATGCTTACTATTTCTTACAATACCTGTAAGGACCTACTGGACAAAAACCAGAAAGCATGATTCAATAATGGTTATCTTTGTGTGCTGTTTGCTAATTGTGGTCAGCTTCAATTTACAGCTTGTTATATCAGACATATGCAAATTATTTAAGTAATTACATAGAAAGTATATAATTGATCATAAAGTATTATGTTGTTGAGTGATACTAACATGGTCTTTTCTCATAAGAATACAATTAGATCATGATCCACTTACCGTAAATTAAATGCAGAAAATGAGTGAGTAAAAAAAAAGAGTCCATCGATGGGACTAATGCTTTGCTGTTTAAAAAGAATTTCCAGGAATTCAAGAGAAGACCATTTCTTCATTTAAACTGCCAAGTATTGAAATCATCTCTGATATTCTTCAGCAATAACATACTATGGTGGCCATATTGGACATCAGATTGGCACCATTTCCATTTAGCACCAACTAGACATCATAAGAAGACTTTCAGTGAGAACCCTATGCTCCTATGACCATTCATCCAGGAGAAATACTAATAATACAATTTTCAAGATGGTCACTGTGGCTGACATATAGGATGTCTGAGCTGCACTATTTTCATTTACACCCAACTAGATATCATAAGAAGTCGTTTAGTACAACCCCACATTGATATGACCATATAGCGATATTTTCAAGATGGATGTGCAAGCAGCACCATTTTCATTCTAAGTCAACTAAACATCATAAGAAGTATTCTTGTGAAAATACGATTGCAATATTACATTTTGATCCGGAAAAGTAGCAATAACAAGATTTTTAAGAAGGCTACTGTGACGGCCATATCACGTCAGCACCATTTTCATTTAGGACCAACTACATATCATAAGAAGTCTTCTTGGGAAAATCCCATGCTGATATGATCCATTCAGGCAGAGTAGTGATAACAAGGTTTTTAAGATGGCCACGTTGGCAGCCATATTGGATGTCTGATCAGCATCATTTTCATCTAGAACCAACTATGCATCATAAGTCTTTGAGTGAAGACCCCATGGTGGCCATATTGGATATCCTAGCAGCACCATTTTCGTTTAGGACCAACTAAAACATGGGATGAATGTGTGTGTAAAGTTTCTTGGCAATCCTCCAAGTATTTTAGGAGTAGTGATAACAAACTTGTGCTAAAGGATGGGTGGACGGTCAATGGAAGTCAGACAAGAGGCAGATGACAGACAACAAATCATTCCATAAGCTCTCCTGGTCTATGATGCGTAGAGCTAAAAATCTTATTTCAAATGACCAATCAAACTTTTTGGGACATGAAACCGGAAACTGACAGTTTTTTAAAAGACTTATGTACAGTTTTGCGCTACTCACATCTTGCGACTTCTAGGTCTACACATATCTTATGATCAACTATTTTCAAACATGGACCAGTCCATGCTTCTGTAACTGGGGACTAAGGCTGAAAACAGTAAAAGTGTACAAGAAAACAAGACCTAAATCCTGAACATTCTGTGAATTCACTTTTTTCGTCATGTAGCAATTGTTGTGAATTTAAAAGATCCTACAAGTCACAAATCTAAAATCCCAATGAACAATGACCCTTCTGTAGAAACAATTGGACCTCTTCCCCAATCCATCAATTTAAAACCTGACAAAAGCCACACAAATTTAAACACTTGAAAATACATGAATTAAAAATACCAAAAACTGATTTTCATAGAACTAGGCACTAAGTATAATAGTGTATATACAGAAAATCTATCTAACCTCGTCCAAATGATTCCATCCCTTGTTGACATTTATGTTTCAATTGAACCAGAATGTATGAATAAATCGGTGTAAACCTATACAGATAGATCAATGATCCATATAAATTCTTTGTATGCCTTTCATTACCTATGGCCTTGTGTGTTATACATGCAGGTAACTGAGTAAACTAAAAATGGGTCTATATGACATGGACACCCACAACTAATATGATGCATCTGAAAGGCAAAGTTCTAAGTCAGACAGGGGCCATAACTCCATTAAAGCCTGTTAGAAAAGGGTGAAAGTCAAATTTGACCTTGGTCTTCTTAACGTAAAGCCTTGTACAAAATTCGGTTTAAAGCCATTAAGTCACTGAAAAGTTATTGATTCACCAATTGGTAATGGTTGGAATGGGTGACATAGGAAGGACTATATGCCCACTTCTCATTGATAGTACAGGGAAATTGTTACGACTCTATGGTCTAAGAAAAACGTAACAGAAAGAAAGTGAAACCAACAAATCAAGTAAAAAATCAACAAGCAATTTATTACTAGATAATTAAAATGAAAAATCAAAAAGTCACTTACAGTAATGTGTTTTGAAATCCTAATAATCCAATAAGAATGATTGTTCTAATCACAAGTCCTAAATATAGAATGTTCCGAATTCACGGCTGTGTCCTTGAATGTTAAGATGTGCTAATGGTCTCCAAAGTACTGATGTACTAGAAATCTTGAGGTGCTGAAGTCAAAATGAAGTATTCCAAAATCTCTGAATAAGTTCACATAAATTCCAAAATTGTCAATTGAAAGTCCAAAATCCAAAAGTTTATGAGCACTGTTATAATCCAATGAATATTTAAAATAATTCCTCTCTTAGAATTTGGAATGAATTTTCACAACTGTAATAGCTCTTTACAAGACTGATGGTAATGTCAAACTGAAAAAATGTCCACCAAACATGGTATATATAAAGATTGGTCACATGACAGAATGTTCTAGAATATGAGTCATCTTAATGGAATTCTAACTTGTAAACAACAATCAACCTTGACCTTCAAATTGAGAAAACATATTGATCAAAACAACCTAATTCAAGGACACTAGTTATACATGTTTTTCCTAATAAACATAAAGATTTAAGCAAATATTAAAGTGAAGAAACATTTATAATTTCCTAAAATATTCACAATATTATATAAACATCATACATAACAAAATAAAAATATAGAAGCTCCAGTACAGCTCACTTGATTTTTCATTTCTCTACATGAAGCCATCTGATTTAGAATGTCATTATTTTCCTGCCCCAATTATATCCCTGCAATTGACAGCATAAGTTTGATCAATGCCTGTAATAATACTTAATTAAAATTAGTGCTGGAATAAATAATAAAGCAGGTAATCAACACATGATGATTTGGTGATTAATCTCTCTTACATGATGATTTGGTGATTAATCTCTCTCACATGATGATTTGGTGATTAATCTCTCTCACATGATGATTTGGTGATTAATCTCTCTCACATGATGATTTGGTGACTAAACTCTCTCGCATGATGATTTGGTGACTAATCTCTCTCGCATGTTGATTTGGTGACTAAACTCTCTCAGATGATGATTTGGTGACTAAACTCTCTCACATGATGATTTGGTACTAATCTCTCTCACATGATGATTTGGTGACTAAAATCTTTCACATGATGATTTGGTGACTAAACTCTCTCACATGATGATTTGGCAACTAATCTCTCTAACATGATGATTTGGTGACTAAACTCTCTCACATGATCATTTGGTGACTAATCTCTCTCACATGATATACTTGGTGACTAATCTCTCTCGCACAATGACTACATTGCAAGCTCTGATGTTCAACGATATTTTTTTGCCATTTTCCAAAACATAAGGAAAAACACCTGATACCATCAATTATAGCTTGTAAGCTTTCCGTTTTGCATTTTAGTCTAGAATTATACAATCTTCAGAACTACAACAAATAAATCTCATTATCCTAAATCTCTCTCTCAGTAGTGTAAAATAAATCTCTCTGTAGTGTAAAATAAATCTCTCTGTAGTGTAAAATAAATCTCTTTATAGCGTAAAATAAATCTCTCTTTATAGTGTAAAATAAATCTCTAAGTAGTGTAAAATAAATCTCTGTGTAGTGTAAAATAAATCTCTGTAGTGTAAAATAAATCTCTCTGTAGTGTAAAATAAATCTCTGTAGTTTAAAATAAATCTCTCTTTATAGTGTAAAATAAATCTCTCTGAAGTGTAAAATAAATCTCTCTGTAGTGTAAAATAAATCTCTCTGTAGTTTAAAATAAATCTCTCTTTATAGTGTAAAATAAATCTCTCTGTAGTGTAAAATAAATCTCTGTATAGTGTTAAAATAAATCTCTCTGTCTGTAGTGTAAAATTAATCTCTGGTTTATTTAGTTTATTTATCTATAAGATAAATGTGTGGCTAAGCTACCATACTGTGGATCACCATCAACTTTAAAATTTTAATGGACTCATATTTCTTGCATGAAGAAATAAATATACTTCAAATCAGGTGTAGTTTTTTCTGGCTCTGCAAAAGAACAAAACAACAAAACTTCCTTGTCTGACATTTAGTATTGTTTTATGTAGTTTTATCCAAAATTTGAGTGAAAATATGCGCAGTCGAGCAGTTGTCTTTAAAAAACCGCAGACATGACATTGTTTTCCTATATTCTGTCTCTCTCCCTCTCCCACACGATGTTGTGAATGGAACCTACACTTCATTCTGAATAAATATCCTTCCAAATATATTTCTATTACAAAAAGTATCTACAATAACAATGGGGCTATAATTTGTCAATGTGTCTGCTTCAAACACACATGCTTATAAAAAAATTGTTCTACTTAGTGAACAGATTAGACATTTTATTAATAGCATATGCATGTGAAACATTTTTTATCCAATATCTTATATTGGTTAATCAATTTATTTGAGGAAAATAAGTTACCTTGTGGGATTCATGTTAATCTCTGAATAACTGTGCCAAAAAAATCAACCAACATGTACAAAAATAATGTATAATATTTTCAAGCCCTACTATTATGTCTTCATTAAATTCCACTTATATTCAGAAAATATTCACCTTTTGATCAAATGGATGGGAAAATTGTCCTCTTTATTTTTCAATTCTAGAATAGATCCTGTAAATGTATCGTGAAAATACGAGTATGAATTTGCATGTCTTCAGCAGTCTTAAACACAGTCTTATGTCACCACTCTCTCTCTCTTAAATGTGATAATTCGACAGATTGTATTTTCAGATGTCAAAGCTCATAATGAAATCGTGAGATTTTTATATATGTTTTTTACTATTCAGTCCCTCCGCTTCTATTTTCATCGTTTAACTGTACTCGTTTGCTCCAAGAATGGTTACTTTATAATAGTGAACATTCACTTTCAGCTGTATCTCAGTTTTCAGTGACTGCTCACAACCTACTCTCTCTCTCTCTCTCTCTGCTATGAATACATTCACTACCAAAGATACTTATTACAAAATGAACCGTACTTTCATCAGACTTCTGTCATTTTCTACTAAAGTTTTCCTATGATCAGCACATATGGATTTCATCAGCTTTTCCATGATAACATTTTAACAACTTTTTCCTAAATGAATTGCAATTTACCAATCAAAAATTAATCTTTATGGTAACAAATGTCTTGTGGAGCTTGCACACTTAAAACAATATAAATATTGTTTACTGAAGAATTATTTGGTAAATTATATGCAACCTAGACAGAACAATCTCTTTTACAGAATAGAAACTTCCAAGTTATGGTAATATGTAATACGAGAAATGATTAGGTTATACTTCATATTTTTTTGCAATATTTGCCTTTTCTAGAGTATGTGTACTGCTTTACAACAGGTGGTCACATATTGTAATTGTCTCTCCACTATGACTCAATGGCATGGCTACACAAGGATGTGTGGTGTAAGTGATTTTCCATATTCAAATGCTGCGACTCAACAAGTTGGCAATGTGTCAAGACAGAAAGGCTTTTCCTTAATCCTCCCCACACTAACTATATCCTCACCTTCATGCATGGAGAAACAAAAATTGTGTGAATTGCACTGTATATGGTAAAATATTGTATAGTGGCCTGGATAGAGCAGTGGTAACAAACTTGCACTGTATGATATTGTACAGTGACCTGGACAGCAGTGGTAACACACTTGCACTGTATAATATTGTACAGTGACCTGGACAGAGCAGTGCTAACATTGTACAGTGGCCTGGATAGAACACTTGCTAGCACACTTGCACACTTGTCTGGATGGAGCAGTGCCAACACAAACTGTACAATATTGGACAGTGGCCTGGATAGAGCAGTGATAACACACTTTCAATGCACAATATTGTGCAGTGGCATGGATGCAGCAGTGCTAACACACTCAATATTGTACAGTGAACTGGTTAAAGTAATGCTAACACACTCCCACTACACAAAAAGTGTGATGGACAGACCGATAGACAACACATAACTAATCTGTATTCTACCCTGGTGAGGCTGAGAAGGAAAGAGACATAATTCTGTACTAGCCTGAAATTCTATCAATACAAACATACTAGCAAAATTTAATTTGTCTACACAAAGTAGTTTTTATGCAAGCTTGGTAATAAGCTTCTAAGAGCTGACATACATAACCAAATCAAGATGCCTCCACTGCAAATGGAGCGGGGTAGGGGGCATAAAAATGTATCCATACAATATAAGCCAATATGGTGCAGTTGAAAAATGCATTGATCATTATGCCATGTTCAAAGTCAAACAATGGCAATAACTTCATCATGTCAGAAAATGTTCAAAAAATCAAATATGACCTAGTTTTCAAACAGGACCAAGTTTTTCGTAATATGTCTCATACCAAATCACAGTCTTTCTAAAGTTATCGAGTGGAAACAAAACTCCTGATGGATGCAAATGACATGAAATGGCGTGATACCCATGTGTAACACAATTTTACTCCTCCACAGAATGTGTTTGTGTGTGTGTATAAACCACCACTTTTTAAAAATACAAACCTATGGAAGTATCCCTTCTTTTTTCCAGTGTTGAAGATATTGGTAATGCATGCCCCATCGGTCTCACATGTTCCAGTACTGGGACATCCCTCAGCATCGCAAAGGCACACCAAGCCTGAAAAACAATGGCAGATATTTTGTATTCTGAATATAAATATTTACTGTCTGTAAATATTTCTCCGAAGGTCTCACAACACAAGTGAACAAGAAGGAAATGACACTTTTTCAATGGATTTTAATATAAATAACACAAACAACTGCTTTCCATGTTTGACATATTCCGATGCATATACATACATGAATATGATGACTGCTCAATGCAAAATGGAAGCACCCGATCTCACTCTGACCTTTTGTTTTCATATCAATGCAACAATATTGTATTCATATTTCCTGGGTCACAATTGTAGTGTTAACTAATAAATGTGGTTGTCCTGTTGATGTGTCACAGTGTGTAACTCACAGATGCTGGCATCCAAGACCAATGATACAATTATGATACTTTCTCCAAACAAAGCCAAGGTAATAACAAATTATTTATAAGCTAGTAAATGAAACTGCTGACACAGCCTTTAACAAAACAAAATCAAAGAGACCAAGCAATTTTCCAGTTCTTGAATACAACAGCCTCAATCCCTATCCTATACAGCCACCCACCCCCTACCTCTGCAGACTGCATCTGTTCATGCATGGTTCACAAAAATGGGTTAATATCATAATTGTACCTTCCGCTTGTGAAAAGAGGTAAAACGTAATCAACAGTGACTGTATGTAGCGATGGCTAGCCATTCTCGCTACGTTTTAATGCCAATGTTTTCCTGTTATCTAAGCTTCGAGACGGAATCCATAATTTCCACATCGGGCCAATGGCGCACTTCCTACAACTCATAAACATTACGCGACGCTATATAATAACACGCTTTTTATAGTTTTTATTTTTCTTCAAATGTTATCACTTCAATTAATTCTGTGATTTTATTTTATGTTTAGCTCTAATATGTTTTATTTTATCCAAGTTCAAACAATTTAATGATTCTATCCAATTTTTAAGCACACTGACATGATAGACTGTCGCGTATGAATTTTCAATTACACTGCCCAATTAAAGCATGTAGTACTCCGATCCTATTAGCGATTATATAAATTTATAAAAGCATTGGATGTTTGCTTACACTCTAATATCCATGCATGTGCTCATAACTTATTTGTTTGCTGCATATATCTTGCTTTTAAAACGTAAACTGCATTAAGTAATTTTCAATTAACAGTGTGGTTAGCGTGTGATGCTTCCAAGGGAAGTAACTCAATTCAATTAGCCACACCTGCTGCAAATACCCTTTCAACTTCTTTCATTTCTTTTAAATAACAAAACCATCTTTATAATGTCAAGGTTTTGTGTTACAGTATGCACTCAGTGGCATGCTAAACGTGTTACAGTATGAACTCAAGGTCTGCATGGACGCACTGGTGGCCGACGCAAGCTTAGTGTTAAAAAAAAGCAATAGCCTGAAGTAAAAAAATCACACCGAGTGAAAAAAGTTCCTCAGATTACTCCTATGACCCGTTCTGACACCGGGCCATGTCTATCTGACACCGGACCATGTCTATCATACTATATAAAAGAGGAAATTTGGTCACTCGGTATGATTTTTGTAATTCAGGCTATTGCTTTTTTTAACACAAAGTTTGCGTCGGCCACCTGTGCATGGACTGAGACATACATACATACATACATATATACATACATACATACATACATACATACATACATACATACATACATACATACATACATACATACATACATGTATGTGGATCATACTTAGTTTGTGACACATTATTTGTTGAAGCAGCTAATAGCAGACACAAGACTGTCTAAATCGATTTAGGGTATTTCTCAATCAGCAATCATATGCTTTGATCGTATTACTAAGCACAATATATGTAATAATAAAAACAGTCCCTGACATATCTTAGCCCAAAGCTGAGGCGCGTAATGGGGAGCCCCTGCCCTGAATCCATGCCTCAATACTAACATGGAAAAGTAGTTAATCTCTCTCTCTCTCTCTCTCTCTCTCTCTCTCTCTCTCTCTCTCTCTCTCTTTCTCTCTCGTTAGTAGTAATATATGGGAACTGGGAGACGCACAGGAAATTATAGGTTTACATGGAAATGACTCTTGGGAGACAAACGGGAAATCGTATGTTAAAATTGTCTAAAGGTTTAACATGGGAATGGTATTATGGAGACAAACAGGAATGGTAATGTTAAAATGTTTAAGGGAAATAGGGATACACGGGAATGGTAATGTTAATTATTTTTTATCTACAATCCAAAACACCACATATACTATCCAGCAGCCACTTTGTTATTACAACCCAAATACTCACCCCACTATCCCGCAACTTCTGTTTGATTACAGTCCAAACCCACAACCCACTATTAAACACCTTGATTTTTTTATTACTATCTAAAACACTCACATTACAGTCCGGCAACTGCTTTTTGATTACTATCCCAAAACACCACCCTACTATCCAAACAACCCCCTCCTGCTATCACACAAGAAGAGGGATAGGATGTAAATGAAGGGGGATGAAATAAACACACACACACACACACACACACACACAAACAAACATACAAACATACTATTTACACAAGGGGAGGAAGTGTTTATAGACACATTCTATATCCACATAAACGCACTATACCAAACAATATATGGGAAGGGGTTTTAAGTTTTATTTTATTTATTTCGAAATATAAAGGCATACACAAACAAACACAAACATAAAACGCAATTTGTTTGGCAAAATGATTGGTATCGCTCTTTTCTAGCGATGTTGGGGGCCATAAAAACGGCCGTGTGTTTTGGTGAGTGGTCCTGAATTTTACCCTCTGGCAGGACGGCCACGTCTCACCATTGGCCTCACAACAGCACATGATCTTCTCTGTCTCTGGCAGGACGGCCACGTCTCACCATTGGCCTCACAACAGCGCATGATCTTCTCTGTCTCTGGCAGGACGGCCACGTCTCACCATTGGCCTCACAACAGCACATGATCTTCTCTGTCTCTGGCAGGACGGCCACGTCTCACCATTGGCCTCACAACAGCGCATGATCTTCTCTGTCTCTGGCAGGACAGCCACGTCTCACCAGTGGCCTCACAAAAGCACATGATCTTCTCTGTCTCTGGCAGGACGGCCACGTCTCACCATTGGCCTCACAACAGCACATGATCTTCTCTGTCTCTGGCAGGACGGCCACGTCTCACCATTGGCCTCACAACAGCACATGATCTTCTCTGTCTCTGGCAGGACGGCCACGTCTCACCATTGGCCTCACAACAGCACATGATCTTCTCTCTCTCTCCCCCTTATAATTTCTTCGCGCAGGACATATTCTGCTAAGTTCTGTGCCATTTGTAAGAAGATGATCGTCTTCCTATCCGTGGCACTTCTGGATCAAGTGTTGCCTGATCCGGTGCATTAGCACCATGGCTTCACTCAATCTAGCAATCTTCGAAGACATAGTATCTGTTGAGGAGTCAGTGATGGGCGGCAAGACTGACTGACTGATCTTGCATCATAGTCGTGTTCGGCCCTACGGCCATGTACTACTTATTACAATTTTTGCCCTTATGGTTGTATGTCCGGCGAGACAGTTGAGGCAAAGAGCTCGGCAAGGGATGCGCCGTCGTCCCTGGAGGGTCTGCTGGGTCCAGATTATATTAATTTTGATTGGTGGTGTTCCGAAAGGTATACAAAATTTGTCGTCTTAAGCTAAATTTTTGAAATTTGACATATCGCTGTAATGATGGCTTAAATAGTAATGTTAAAAATAGTTATTAGAGAGACAGCGTTTTTAAGGAGTGGTATTTGTTGGTATGGCGAGTTTCCTTATTATTTGTGTATCTATGCAGCTATTGCAGTTAATCGGTTACTGCATTGTGCAGTGGGCCCTGATGGTCCGGGCTTAGGACCACCTCATATTTGTTAAGGTGAGGGGCGTGTCTATAGTTAAGGGGTGTTTCTTTCGTTCCAATGATTGCCGCCTTGTACAGCCCGCCCTGATGGTCTGGATTAAGGACCACTTCATATAGATAGGTGTGGGGCAGTTATGACTTTCTGAAATCAATGTTGCCACCTTGTGCGGCCTGGGTCTGGGCTTAGGACCACCTTATATTTCTTAATTTAATGTCATTTGGTGTATAATCATTTCTAGAGTACTCACGATCAAAACAAGTCACTAAATATTCTAAGGGAAATTCAAGACTGCGTTGATGAAGAAAATATCGACAATATTGTCCACACACCATGGAATCTGATCAATGTAATTTCATGGTCACACAAGTCTTTATACCACTTTCTCAAAATCTCCTCTTCTGAGATGAGAGTACATGCTTCTTCCAGATACTCTTCCAACTTTTCTTCTGAACGCATCATCAAACATTTGTCGTTGTGTTTCTGAATAGGATGATCAATTTGACATCCATAGCAATGTTCTCTGGTCAGATTGGTGATTCATTCAGCTATGTCAGTGGGAAAACAGGAGACTAAATGGTCTTTTTGTTCTGGGCATCTTGACATCATCACTGCATTTGTGTCTTCTTGTTCTAGACCAAAAACATCCCCATCGCCTATATCCATAGGTTCTTCCTGTTCCATCTTTCTAATAGTCTAGGATCACTTCTCTCAAACTGTTGATTTCCTGAGTATTGTCAAATTCTGCATACAAGATGACGTTCACTGTGTTTGCCAGAGCTGTTATAAACTGAAGTTCCACACGAAGTTGTCCTGATTTTATAGGGTGGAAATGTCCTTCGTCCCTGTCTTGTCTGGAGTGAAATCAAACCCTCACAAAGCATATCCTCCTGCAAAATCCTCGTACGAAATACCGTGGCTGCTGTTGGTACCTAACTGTCATGTGGCTTCAACTAGTGTGAAGTAAGATCTCAAGTACTTTTTCTGGGCAAAGTTAGGTTCAGTGGGTCTGGCACACAAAATCCGGCTATCTGGGTGACTTCTATCTTGGACACGTTGAAATGTTGAAACTCGAAAGGATTTTGATCGATGGCTCCATTGGGTAGTTATCCTTGGAAAACATAATCATTGGTCTTGGATCTGAGTCCAGAAGCAATAGTGAAGGTTTTCACTTCCACTCGTCTTAGAGGATATTCGACTGTCGTTCTGCTCAAAGTTTGTCTGTTGTCGTTTCCCACTTTAGGTAAGACTTCCACACGGCGCACGTAAAGTCTGGCTTCTTCGATGATTGTTTGTGCTCGTTAGCACTGACCATCAAATAGAACACGGTACTACTTCGATCCAGTCTCAGGCGTACATCCACTCCATTCAACAAATGCTTGTCTTGCAACCATATGTCCAAATGCAAACGATCCATCATTTATAAACTTCATCCTTGTTTGATTTTCTTTCGACGGTCGTTAATTCCAACATTGCAAGTATCGTCAGCTTCTGTCAATTCTGTGTCGTTGAAGACATCGAATTCATCAGCTTTCCATACCACGGAAACATCCATGTGTGTGTTCTTAGCTTCTTTTTGGTAGGTCAAGAGATGTTCCAGGTAAGCTCGATAAGGGTAAGTATCTATGCTGCTGCTCAAAAGTTTGTTATTAAAGTACAAATCCACTTCGCTGAACAAAGAATGCATGAAATTGTTAACGGGAGCTGCTCTTGCATCTTCCCTGGATGGATGTTGTCTACGTTTAGAACTTTTGTACAAGTAACTGCTATTCAGATCGATGTAATCTTCGGTTTTTTCATTTGATTTCAAATTCGATAGGGGCTGAGGTAATTAAAGACCACACAGGATACATTTTTACCCATTGGGATTCTTGCATCGTCATCATCGTCAGTAGCATGGCAAACAGATCGAGTTCTGACTTGGAACATTCACAAGAATCTCGGTGCATCAGTTTCTTTTTTCAGTTAGTAATCAAAAACGTCAAATTCTCTGATTGCTCCTGTTCTTCTTCTTGTCTTATTCCTTTTCAGAACGTGTTTGTGAAGCTTGAAGGGGTTTCGACGTCTCTTTCTCCCTCGTCCTTGCTGTGGCGTAGAGGAAGAAGTAATGCCTTGGCCAGAAGTGTGAAGTGAATTTAAAGGGATGTCTTGGCGACCCAAAAGGTCTTTTCCAGTTTGAAGTAACACATCTATTCCTGCTCGCATGAAGGCTACTTTTGGACTTTGTTTGTTGATGAAAGAAATTCTTTTTCTTGCGTCAAAGCAGATTCTTTTAAAGCATCCAATCCTCGAGTCACAATTGGTTTCAAGATGGGTGTTGCTGTACGAAAAGCTGATTTTAACGTATCTCCTAAACCATGTCTTCGTTGTCGAGCGACTCATTGGTACATAGGATACATCTTTTTTTTCTTATAAATTCATCGGAGAATCGTTTTTTAAAATGTAGTTTCACTGTGACTTTTCCTTGTGAGAATAGAATATTTTTCCAAGATCTCCTTTTATACTAATGTTGACGCTGTCGAATACGATTTACTGACAGGAAGATAATGAGGATGTATAAATTCTCGGTGAACGTGATACGTGTTTTCACCTTCCTCGTAAGCAGCGATGGCATAATCCATTTTGAAATTAATGACTCTCAGCAACGGAGCGACTGTGTTTTCCTCCACGTTGTACTTGACCACATCCGAGTACACAAACAATAAATTCAGACCTTCTTTAATTCGACAGATAATGAGAATACATGTTGAATCGATCGTTGTTGTAAACGTTTTCGTAGGAGCGAGAGCAGCGTGTGCACCCAGAATAGAAAACAAACCAGGACAAAAAGTAATGGACATTATTCTGCCGTCAGAAAAATGCATTTTAAGACGATGAACAATTTTATGATACTCGATTAGTACACGTTTGCTAACTTTCTCCAGTGCTTTATCAAGCTGATCGTTAAAAATAGCCGCAATCGCTTCGACCAGATGTTGACCATTAAAGTAATATCCTACATGAAGTGGTCAATGGAGGACTGGTTGGTGATGGGTTTTTTTTTATATTCGTAATAACTAGGGTCACTTTTGTCCAACTGTTCTTGAAGTTGTTCTCTCAGGATATCGACAATGAAAGTGTTTTGACCTTCGCTGATATTAGGGGTTTCGTAGGATGAATGATTTCTAACAAATCTACTTCCCAATGAGTTTCATGATCCAATTGTATGGCTTGAGGTCATTTGAAACAACATAATATATTGTTGGGAAACACATCCATAGAACTGTCACTCGTTAAATAAAATTGGTTATTCATAGTTCGAAAGTTCTGGTTTCTAAGGAGTCACTCGATGTCAAAGGAGAAAGCTTATCCAAATGTTTCAAAAGAGGGTTAAAAGAGGATTGTTGTGGTCACTGGCAGATTTGACAGAAAAAAAGACTATCATACGTTCCTTCAAACTTCATTGAAAACGTTCAACGACACTGGCTTTTATTTCATGATTTTCATTGGTGAAAAAATGAATGTGTCGTTGTTTGAATTCTTTTTGAAAAGCTTGGTTCAGAAATTCTGAGCCTTTGGCTATTTGCCGTCGTAGACTATGTCGACCACTTTGTTTCAAAACCAGTTTTAAAGCTCGCACTAGCTCTTAACTTGTTTTAGAAGTCAAAGGAACTACCCTGATTTTGAAAACACGTCAATGACACAACACAAATAGTTGCAACCACGATTGTACTCTGCCAAATGAGAGACGCCAGCTAAATCTGCTTCCCATTGATGATTGATGCCTGTTTCTTTGGAATGACTTCTGGAAAATATTCGTCGAATGGGTTTGTGTAACGTGTACGTCGATTGTTCTTGTAACCATTGTCGCACATCATGCAAACGTACACGTTTGAGTTTAGTTTTAGCAGCACGATGCAATTTTGTAATTCCTCCGTAACCAGAAGCATGAACAGAATTGTAGTAAATACTAGCAAAAAGTGTCTCCATGATGGGGTTGACTGTGCTTGTCAGTAGTAGAGGGGGATTGTTGAGGACAGGGGGATACTTGGGGCACAAGCGGGAATTTAGCATGGGGACACTTGGGGGTACCAACGGGAATTTAACATAGCGGGTGACACTATAGGTACCAACGGGAATTTAACATAGCGGGGGACAGTATAGGTGCCAACGGGAATTGAGCATTGGGTGCACTTGGGGTACCAACGGAAAAAAAAGAAAAAAAAATCATGGGAAAATTATTCTTTTCTTGAAAAATGGGTGGCCCTGAAAAGGGCCGTTTGTTGGTTTTTTTTGGTGCATCTAGATGTGCGGACACCTCCCAGGTCTGGCCCGACAAGCGGGACAGTTCCACCTCCATGTGGCTGCACTCATGCAGCGCTTGGAGCTGTTTTTCAGGATAAACGGAGGATGGTCCGCTTCAGGATTCCAATTCTCCTTCTCCTCCTCCTTCTCCTCCATCATTGGATGAGGTTCGATGGGCTCCTTCTTCTCCTTTTCTTCTTTATCCCTCTTTTCTACTACCCCTAGGAGGTGCCACGCCACCTCTAGATGCATACGTATCTGCTTGATTGTTTCAGTATTCATTTTGACAAGTGAACGGGTAGTTTTAACTTGGGAAGGCGCTGCTTTATATGCTAGAAGCGCGGACGTGAAGGAAAACATCCCTTTTTTTCCAAAAATAACAAAAACACACACTACCCCCGCGTCTGACGTTATCCCTATGACGTCATTCTAGGCTTCGCGGATTTTGCACTCCATTACCCCTTACCGAAAAAAAACACAGACCCAGGGCGCGGACCTAAAAGAAACTACTTTTGATAAAAAACACAAACACACACCTTACATATAATTTTTTTGTTAAATTTTGTATCCAACACACTCATTACAAACACATGCCTTGGTTTTGTGTAAGAGTGAATGAGTGCGTGCGTGCGTGCGTCAATACTCTATAAACAAAAAACACAAAGACACTTACTTTTTTTTCATTCTGGTCTATTCTCTTTTTTTTTTAGAAATGAACATCACACCACACTTCAAAAAAATTCATCGTTCACTTTCTGCTGTCTCTCTTGTTCTTGTTCTTGAATTTCTTCACAGGGATCAAGGGTTCTTCTTCTTCATTCTCACTGTCTTCCAGTCGTCTAGCTTTCTTACTTTTCTTGACGATAGGTTCTTCTTCTTCTTCTTCTGGGGCTGAAGATCCTTCGGCTTCCTCCCTCTCTGGTAGGTTTTCTTATTTCTGAGGGCACTCCGAAGACCAATGTCCTTTTTCATGACAATGATAACAGGTATCTTTCCCTTTATCTCTGTTTTGGTTTTGAGGTTGTGGACATTCTGGAGCCCAATGTCCTTTCTCTTGGCAGATATAACAAGTATCTTGACTTTTATTTCTCTTTTGTTTTCTTTGAGGACATAATGAAGCCCAATGTCCTATCTCTTGGCAGATATAGCAAGTATCTTGAGTTGTTTCTCTCATTCCTTTTCTTTGAGGACATAATGAAGCCCAATGTCCTTTCTTGTAGCAGACATAGCAAGTATCTTGACTTTTATCTCGAGCGCAAATATTTCGATTTATCCTGTCGTCTATAGCCTGATAGTATTTGGCAGAGTCATAAATTGGAAAACCTCTTCTTGACTTTTCCATCTTCACTGTTGGAAAGTGTAATCACAAAGACTGATTCTGAGGGTAAGAAGGTCTCTCTGTATATAGTCTCCTGTGTGAAACTGAATCAAATTCAAATCAGACTTCAAGATGAAAAGATCACGCCAAATCTATGAGAAAACAGAAGAAGAAACGAAGAGGCCACGTCGACAAAGATTTTCCGTGCCGCCTGAAACACCGCTCGCTGAACTGCTAGCTCAAGTCCATGCTAGCGACTTCGAAGAAGAGATGAGTGAGCCTGAAGCAAAAACTTCTACCCAGCCCAAAAAAACCCACCCCAGACCAAGAAAGACCTACTGTAGCTCCCGAAAATTACTATCGGATTCGAGAGACGCAAAAAGTGACCTCTAGAAAATTTAGAACCACAGCCTACACTCACACGGTTCACTTTAAAGACTTCAAGTCCGAAGTACCTCCCGAGAAAGCTGCCGGGTTCATTACTGATTTGTGGGGTTCTGTGTTACAGAACTTGAAACGACAATGCGGAGCCAAAGAAGACGATCGAATGAGACTGGCCATCCATCACGACAGTTTGAAGAGTCCTGTCTGGATCGAGTTCAGCACCCCGGCAGAATTAACACCAGCCAAAGTCATCACCAAAATAGAACACGTTCAACAATCCAACGACAAGTTTGTCATCACGGATGGAAAGGCTACACTTCACATGACTCACGTTTCCCCTCCTCGAGGGAGCGGACGAAGTAGGAAAGTGTTACTGGTGGACGACCTTCGCACTACCAAACGCAGTGTCGTCCAAATCGACAATGTCCAAGACCAGATGTGTTTGGCTCGAGCCATCGTAGTGGGGCGAACGTATGCCAACAAGAACGAGAGCAAAGAATGGAAAGAAGCCTGGAATAACATTCGACAATCTAACAGAGTCCAACAACGAAAAGAAGCAGAACTCCTGTTACGACAAGCAGGCATCCCCAAAGAGACCGTGTGTGGCATTTCTCAAATGCAACAACTTCAAGACGTCTTGGCTCCTGGCTACACTTTGAATGTTCACCCTCAAGAAGAGCGAGGAGCTCTGCTGTTTCGAGGCCCCGATTTCCCCGAGGGAAAATACATTCACATCTTTCACCACCAAGAACATTTCGATGCCATCATAAGTATCACAGGATTTCTGGGATACGGATACTACTGCGAGAAATGCGACCAAGGATTTAACAGTCGGGAGCGACACACTCATTGCGGTCTTAGATGTCGGGGCTGTTTAGCGGACAAACCATGCCTTCCTGAACAACACATCCATTGTGAGACGTGTCGACGAACTTTTGTCAGTCCCTCTTGTTACGAGCAGCATCGCAGAATACAAGGACATCAACAAAAATGTGCTTGCGACTTATTGAAATTGTGTTCCACGTGTGGACAACTGATTGAAACCAACGACCCCAAGAGACACGTTTGTGCTGGAAAGAAAAGATGCCGCTTTTGTCATCAGATGGTGGATTATAATCATCAATGTTTCATGCGAAAGTACGAGAAGAAAGAATTAAAGGACGATCAGAACAAGAAAACGAGCAAAGTGGATTTCGTCTTTTTTGATTTTGAATGCATGCAAGAAACAGGCATTCACATACCCAATTTCTGCGTGGCTCATCGGGCTTGTGAGAAGTGCATTCAAGAATCGATCCATTTTCACTGTCCCCATTGTAGTCGGATTCCAAGAGGACGCGAAAAAATCTTTCGTGGTGCCCACACTTTGCCCGAGTTTGCTGAATGGATTTTAGACCCTACCGACGACACTTGGAGCGAAGAGGACATTCAACGTTACGGAGACTGTCATCGCTATGCGACCGTCATAGCTCACAATTTCAAGGGATACGATGGACAGTTTTTCTTAAATTATTATTTGCGACAAGGTACCGAAAGCCCTAAAGTCACCATGAACGGAAACAAACTCATCTACATGAAAGTGGGTCAAGTCAAATTCAAAGATTCCATGAGTTATTTAGCCATGCCTTTGAGTCGAATGCCAAAAACGTTTGGCATGACAGAAATGGCCAAAGGATATTTTCCTCACTTCTTCAATACGGAAGCCAATCAACATGCCGTGCTACCGCATTTGCCTGACGTGGACTGTTACAACCCCGACGGAATGCAGCCCGAACAGCGAGAAGCCTTTCGTGCTTGGCACCGCGCTCACCAGTCAGAACCGTTTGACTTCCAAGAAGAGATGCTGAAGTACTGTCGATCGGATGTGGATATTTTACGCCGTTGCTGTGGATAGTTTCGAGAGTTATTTCTAGATCACGGAGACATCGATCCTTTGAAAGAAGCGGCCACTCTACCTAAAGCCTGTGCCTTAGTCTACACCCAAAATGTCATGCCTGAGAACAAAGCTGATATCATAGACTCCAACACGTCTCTCTTTACCAGTCGTCAATACTCGGCCAAAGCTTTGCGTTGGCTCCATTACTTGTGTCAAAAAGAAGACAAATGGATACAACATGCCAGAAACGGAGGAGGAGAAAAGAAGATTGGATCTTATTCCGTGGATGGTTGGGATTTAGAAAACCCGCACACGGTGTACGAATTTCAGGGTTGCTTGTTTCACGGATGCCCTACCTGTTTTCCTAAACGAAACCTGAAAAGTCCTTATTCAGACTCTACCATGGAACAGTTGTACGAACGCACTTACCAACGACAACTTCACTTAGAAAGTCAAGGATACCAAGTGGTAGAAATGTGGGAGCACGAGTACGATCGGCGTTTGAAAACCGATCTTGAATTTAGGAGCATCACCGAAAGTTACGACCTGACCGACATCGAACCTTTGGATCCACGCCACAGTTTATTTGGAGGACGAACCAATGCCACTCGTTTGCTGTACGACGTAGACGAATCCAAAGGAGAAGAAATCTAGTACATCGACGTGTGTTCGTTATATCCTTGGGTGTGCAAATATGCTCGTTTTCCAACCTGTCACCCTGAAATCTTGACAGAACACATCGACGTGGAACACATTCGTCAATACGAAGGATTGATCAAATGTAAAGTCTTACCTCCGACCGACTTGTGCCATCCAATCTTACCTCACCATTGCCAAGGAAAACTGATGTTTCCTTTATGCCGTACGTGTGCCTAAACGTGCAACCAAGATCACCCCTGTCACCACACGGAGGAAGAACGCGCTTTGACAGGGACGTGGGTCAGCGCCGAATTGTTTCGGGCTCTGGATCGTGGATACCGTTTGTTGAAAGTGTACGAAATCTGGCACTTTCCAACCACAGCACAATACCAAAAGGACGACGCCACGAATCATCCAGGCATTTTCTCGGAGTACGTGAACCAGTTTTTAAAACTGAAACAAGAAGCCAGCGGCTATCCCTCGTTGTGTCGGACTCCCGAAGACCAAGTTCGATTCAAAGAAGAGTACCGTGACATCGAAGGCATCACTTTGGAAGACGTAGAAAAAAACGAAGGAAGAAGATCGTTTGTAAAAGTCATGCTCAATTGTTTGTGGGGAAAATGGCACAACGTACGATCTTACCCAAGACGGAATACTTGACCGATCCCTATAAGTACTTTCAACTGGTGGACAACAAAAGTGTACTAGTCAAACACGTAGAAATCGTCCGTGATGATTTGATCTATGTCAATTTCGAAGAAGAAAGCAAGTTTGTAAAACCCGACGACTTTAGCAACGTGGTCATTGCAGCTTACGTGACCGCTCATGCTCGCCTGAAATTCTACGATGAAGCTTTAGAAGTCTTGGAAGATCGTGTCCTATACTTTGACACCGACAGTTGTATCTACATTCATTGCCCCGGTTGCCCACACCCTAACATCCAAGGAGATCGTTTTGGAGCCTGGACGGACGAGCACCCTCAAGACACCATCCTGAGTTTTGCCAGCGGCGGCCCTAAAAATTACGGCTACCAATACCGAGACCGAGAAGGCCAACTTCACACCAAATGTAAAGTCAAAGGATTGACCCTGAACTATCGAAACAGCCTAGTGGTTAACTTTGAGGTTTTGAAAAATGCTTTGCTGTCTGGACAAGTGGAAGACTTTCGAGTGCAAACGTTAGAACCTCACAAGATCGTACGGTTACCCAATCACCAAATCGTCACTCGCCCTGAAGGAAAAGTGTACCAAATCGTGTACCAGAAACGAGTGAGACTTCCAGACCACACCACTTTGCCTTACGGACACGCCGATCTGCAGTATAAAAAAGGGACCCCTTGAACAGAAAGACAACACCAAGATTGACGATGACTTCAACACCGGGTGATGAACCCACTGCAGACCTCAAGTTGAAAGAATACAAATTTCCCGTGGTCTTACCCGACTATTGTGATTGTGCAAGTCGCTTGAACACGTTCAAAAAATGGCCTGAATGGAATGGATTACCTACTTCCAACTCTTTAGCCAGAGCAGGATTTGTCTACTTTGGACAGGGAAGCGAAGTGCAATCTTTCAGTTGTGGTGTAACCATTCGCATGGACCCTAAAAATTCAGCTATCCTGGAACATGTCAGATGGGTTCCAAACTGTGCTTACCTTTCTTTGGCGTTTCCACCAATTACATTACAGTACTTTGCAGATGGTACAGTCGACAGGTATAAAAAAGGAACTACTTCCAAACCTAACCATTCATTCTGACTTTCAACGTTGACCGAGCAAGATGAATAAGAATACTCATACCACCCACCCACCAAGGGAGAAATCTAGTGTGAACTCCAAGTGCCATCACGACTTGGAGTGCGATTCAGTGCCATGCGAGGAGACGGATTCCGTACGCTTTGGCATCAGCGATTAACACGACGAGACGGATGCCGTACGCTTGGACATCAGCGATGCAGCACGACCTCACCGTCCCTCTAACGATGCAGGACGACCTTTACTCTTTATTAAACGTACACATGATTGTCATACCTACAGGAGTAAAGAATTGACGATACCTGTGGCTTTGCCTGGTTATTCCAAGTTTGAAAGTCGACTCCAGACGTTCCAAGACAAGTGGCCTAAATATCTACTACAAGCAACTACTACCAAAGCTTTAGCCAGATCTGGATTTATCTACTTGGGAGAAGGAGATAAAGTTCAGTGTTTCAGTTGCGGTATGAGACTTCACCAATGGGAGCCTACCGACTCAGCTTACATTGAACATGCCAGATGGTCTCCGCACTGTCAGTTCTTACCCTTAGTAGCCTTAGAAGAGTACGGGTACGATTAGCCAGATGACAAGAAGAAGTAACATGTCGGATGATAGTTTACAATGGTACATTCGTGGTTTGTCTTTGGAGTTGCGAGAACGTATTTACCAAGAATGGGTTCAGATACAAGTGAAACGTAAAGAACAGTTACATCCTTTACGACATACATGTTTTAACCATTGGTATCTGAATGTTATAAAAATACTGATTAGTGTCAAGATATTCAAATGGTCAGACATTCATGAAGGACTAGAAGACAACTTTAAGAGTTTGGAGGGCACCACCTACGATGTGTCAGTGATCCATAGAATTCGATGGAACGAAGTGAAGGAAAAAAATGTGACCAACATACAATAATACCAAAAACTTTTACTAGAAGTGTCACCTAAGGACGAAACGTCTTTACGTCGACTGACGTGTAGTGCGGTTCTTCTCACTGATCATCTTAGATATCCTTTACCCACCGATTCCATTTGGCTAAAGTGTGAGTATTTTGTCACCAAGAAGACTAGTTTAGAAGATCGCATTCGTGACTTGCCTTCGAAGCTGCGAGAACGAATTTACAAAGAGTTTGTCCAGATCCAAGTAAAACGCAAACTCAAAGTCATTCCTCGATTTTTAAACTATTGCTACTTCCACCGTATCAGAAGTCTGATTCTGGAGAGAAACTATCACATCTATTGTGAAGAAAACAAAAGAGAGTTACTTCTTTCCAAGTCAAATACTTTACCAGAGTACATTCGTGGTTTGCCTTTGGAGGTGCGAGAACGCATTTACCGAGAGTTTGTCAAGATACAAGTGAAACGCAAACTCAAAATCATTTCTCGAATTTTAAGCTATGCTTACTTCCAAACTGTCAGAAGAAAGATTCTGGAGAAAACCTTTCATTGTAGAATCCCTGGAATAGTCTATCACAAAATAACCTGGATATAAAAACCCACCATGCCTGATCTGTGGTCTACACTCGTGAAACTTATTCCGTGGAAGGAAGTCAACGATCGTGTTCAGACCTTAGAGGATTATAAACACTTGATACAAGAACTGTTTCCATTGAATTTTGGACGCTATGTGGTGTGTGTGTTAGTGACTGCCTTTCTAGGATTTCGTTTTCCAGGACATTCGTTGTGGAGTATTTTTGAGGATCATTGTTTGTCTTTGATTATTTTGGAGGACCCGTGGTTGTTTTGGACTATTTTGATAAACCATCAAAAAAAAAACATGACCATTCATGCTTTATCGGTACACGAAAGACAAATTGTACTCAAAGTGTTGAGAGTGGTGATGAAGACGAGTGGGGTACCTCCATGTGAAGAAGACATTAGTCAAACTTTATCTACCCTTCATATGTTTCAAGAAGTGTGTATTGCTAGTGAGTTACACCAACAACTTTACGATTGGAAAGATGTACGTGACTGGAGAAAAATTGGTTTCGATGCTTGGCTACAAGAAGCGGCCCAATTTGCCAAAGATCTGGCACGTCACTAAGTTTCCAAAAGTGAAATGGGAACCTAAGTCAAAAATGACCTTAGAAACAATCCTGGAAGAACCTGACACAGCAGAAAAAGACCACACCGTCGTCGTCGTCCAAATACAACCCCCTGAGGAACACCCCCCCTCCTTACCGTCAGAGACATTTCCTTCTTCTACCACCACCACCACCAGAACAAAGACGAGCAGAATAATACTACCACCAGTGCCTGTGCCTTCCATTCCTAGGACAGTGTTTTTGTTCTTGTTGTACATTGACTTGTTTATACAGAACTTTAATTCTTTTAGTGGTAGCCATAATCTTGTACCTGACCATTTTTGCGGTATGCATTTTTGTCCTTCATGACTTGTAAAAAAAAATGTTTTTGTTGTTTGTTTGTTTTTGAAAAAAAAAAAATAAACGTGTATGAAACGTATAAAATGTCTTGGGTCTTTTTTTTTCTTCTCAAAAATCTTCCTACCTCAGTCATGGCTACATCTTCTTCTGCCTCGTCTGCCTCTTCTACTTCCTCTGTGGTTAAAGTGATCGACGAAAAGTTAGATCGTCAAAGTTGGGAAGCTTTGTATCTGCGCCATCCATTTAACATGTTGATTGCTGGACCCAGTGGTTCAGGCAAAACCGAATTTGTCAAACGTTTGATCGAACACAAATCTCATTTGTTCGATCGTCCACCTCAACGCATCGTGTGGAGTTACAAAGAGTGGCAACCGTCTTACACCTTACTTCGTGAAAGTCAAGGAGAAGCCATTTCGTTTGTAGAAGGCATCCCTCGCGAAGACGATGGGATCGTGTCTGACGTGAGTCAAACACATCTGGTCATCTTCGACGACATGTTAGGAGAAGACGAAGAAGAAATTAAACTTTGGTTTACACGAAAAGGACACCATCGAAATGCCAGCATCATTTACATTACTCAAAATTTATTTCAACAAAGTAAAGCCCATCGTACCGTCAGTCTCAACGCTCATTACGTGGTCTTGTTTAAAAGCCCCAGAGACAAATCTCAAGTGCAGGTGTTAGCCAAACAGTTAGGCACTCCTTGGTTGAATTATGCGTACGACGATGCCACTCAAACACCTCATGCGTATTTACTCATCGACTTAAAACCGACCACTCCCGACTATTTGAGATTTCGTGCCCAATTGTTTCACCATTGGTGCCAAGAAGGAGGTCCTGTCATTTACACATACCCTTCAGCCACTCTCTAAAATAACTATAAAAACATCTATCGCGTCATTTCTGTCTCACAGTCTTCGAAATGACTTCCTTTCAAGCTCATCCTTCGGCTAAATTGATTCGTGCCTTGTATGGCATCAGTCGCGAAAAAAATGCAGTCCGTGCTCATTTGTTAGAAGCTAGTCTTAAAGAAGTGTTACGATGGTCTACTTTGACGGCACGTCAATTACTGCAAGGCATCATTCACATCCCTCATCAAACTCAACGTTTTTTTCAAAACATAAAGGGGCGTTGTCACAACTAGCAGATCCTAGAATCGATCCACGAACTAAAAAACAAATCATTTTAACCCCTGGAGGGAGCGATTCTTTAGGAGGGGTCATGATTCGTTCCCTTTTGAAATGGGATCCTAATGCCCAAGCCAAAAAACCAAAAAAAACAAAAAAGAAGAAAAGTCCCAAAAAGAAAGTCACAAAAAAAAGCCCTAAAAAGAAGAAAGCCCGCAAGAAAAAGAAAAGTTCTCCCAAGAAGAAAAAAACACCCACCACCACCACCAAAGGCACCCGCAAGAGAGGTACTGCTGCCAGGACGCAAACGTACACCCGCAAGACACCACCACGACAGCCAGCAGTGACGAGGTCTCCTTCTCCTCTTGCGTCCACATCTTCGTCTTCTTCACCACCCTTCATGATGATGCCTGCCAAACCAGACTTAAGACAAGTGTTTCCTAATTTGATGCAAAAATGGAAACCCATTTCGAAAGTCACCACTTCGGGACCCTCCACTTCGGCTGATCTGGCCATGGCAGCGGCCGCCAACAAAGTACCGTCCCCTAAAACCAAAGTCCAAGAGAGAACCGGCGTGTTACAAAGTTTAGTGGATTTATCCAAAGAAGAATTGAGACGATTTAGTCCATTGAAAACACCTCAACGTCGAGTGAGGCCTGTCATGAAGGTGGTACGTCGTGCAGACAATCAGTGGTGACGTGTTCCAGTATAAAATAGAAGGGTGACCTGCCAGAGACTTCAGACTTACTCCTAACCTCTAAGATGACCCCCAAACGTGCACACCACCACCAAAAAAAGAAGAAAAGCAAAAAAGGACTTCCACCTCGTCTGGCGAAACATTGGGAGGTCTTGTCTGTCCTGATCAAATCCAATCCTCCCATGCGAAAACAACTCATTCAAACAGCCCGCAAAGAAATCATCGATACCGTGTGTGAATGTTGTTTGAACGTTTTGAAAGGAACGGTACCTTTGTCCAAGATACAGAAACAAAAATTAGGTAAACATCGGAACGTTCTTCGCCAAATGGTGAAAAAGAAAATACCTATCCAACAAAAGAAAAAAATGTTGGTGCAACGAGGAGGATTTCTACCTATGCTGTTAGGACCGTTGTTAAAAATAGCGGGTCCTTTGTTAGGAACGATTGCTGGACCACTTTTAGGAGGTGTCATGCGATAAAAAACAAGAAGATAAAAAGGACACCCTTCTCTGGAAAGACCACACATTTTTGTACCTTTGGATGAAATGGAAGGACGAAAACTGACTTTAGTACCTTACAAACGATGGATGGAATTCCATCGTTGGAACGAACAACGGATACCTCATTTACCACCCAATCCCAATCTCAACGAGATGTCACAGTTACAACAAGAATTACAAGCTCTGATGGAACGAAGCGATTTGTCAGAAACAGAAAAATCGCAACGGTACGGTCAACTTTTACAACGTCTGCAACTCTTTCACCAAAAAGCTGTAGACGAAACAGCTCCACCCACTCTGAGAGATTTCAAAACCCTGATGAAAAGCGAACCTAAAGTTACCACCACCACTAAAACAGACACCACCACGGGGATGACAGAAGAAGACGAGCCCCGAGAAGTGTTTCAAACTCCGTCTGCTGGCATACCTATTCAAATTGCAGCTTCCTTGTTGACACCCTCTCCTACCCCTTATCGAGAAGCCATGAAAGCTTGGGTTAAAAAGAAGATGTCACTCCTTCTTCAGCAGAAGAAAAAAAAGAA
This sequence comes from Margaritifera margaritifera, assembly GCA_029931535.1. Lineage (NCBI taxonomy): Eukaryota > Metazoa > Mollusca > Bivalvia > Unionida > Margaritiferidae > Margaritifera > Margaritifera margaritifera. The sequence continues at coordinate 220,024 of JAQPZY010000716.1, read as the reverse complement.
AGACGGCAAGACTGAAGTGAAAAAAGACACCACCAAGAAGAAACCTACCATCACCCCTTCTTCACTACCTACTCCTGTGGCTCGTCGAACGCGTCAAGCCGCTTCGTCCAAACCGCACGACACTCAAAGTAGTAGCATCGAACAGTGGTTGACTTATTGAGGAATCATGGAGAAACTTTTAGCCAGCCTTTATTACAATCCTGGCCATGCTGCTGGTTACGGAGGAGTTCAAAAATTGTATCGAGCTGCCAAAAGTAAATTGAAAAGTGTACGTTTGCCCGAAGTACGACGATGGTTACAAGAACAATCGACGTACACGTTACACAAACCCATTCGACGCAAATTTTCTAGCTAGAAGTCCAACCCAAGTGGAAGGTATCGATCATCAATGGCAAGCCGATTTAGCCGACGTCTCTCATTTGGCAACCTACAATCGTGGTCACAAATATTTGTTTTGTGTCATCGACGTGTTTTCCAAATTTGCTTGGGTCCTGCCTTTGACTTCTAAAAGCAGTACCGAATTGGTACGTGCCTTAAAATTGGTCTTGAAACAAAGTGGTCGTCACCTTTTACGATGGCAAACCGACAAAGGCACCGAATTTCTAAACCAAGATTTTCAAAAAGAATTGAAACAAAGACAGATTCATTTTTTTACCACCGAAAATCCTGAGACCAAAGCCAGTATCGTGGAACGTTTTCAAAGAACTTTGAAAGAACGCATGCGGAAATATTTTATACATCAACACACTCTCAAGTACATCAACGTGTTACCCCGTTTGGTCAAAGCGTACAATCAATCGTACCATCGAAGCATCGGATGTGCCCCCAAAGAGGTCAGCCCTGAAAATGAAGTGACCGTGTTTGATCGATTGTTTGGTACACCCCAGAGGAGCAGACCACCTCAGAAAAAAACCTTGCTGGAGTTGAAGACGGGAGATTGGGTTCGCATCGGAAAAACCAAACGGACTTTTGACAAAGGTTATTTACCCAACTGGAGTACCGAATTGTTTCGTGTCACTACACCCGTGCGTGGACCCCATCCTTCCGTCTATAAATTGGAAGACATGCACGGTGAAGTGCTCAAATGAACATTTTACTTGCCTGAGTTACAACGAGTGACCAAAAAGGAAGACGCCTTGTACGACATCGAAAGCATTCTCGAACAAAGAACACGCAAAGTGGGCAAACGACGAGTAGAAGAAGTCAAAGTACGTTGGAAAGGATATCCTCCTAGTTTTGATTCTTGGATTGCTGCTTCCCAAGTCGTCGACTATAAAATGAAGAAGAAGTGACCTAACATGCCATTCAACACAACCACGACCTCGACTCCTTCGCAGAGTTCCTCTCTTCAAGAATTACAAAAACAACCGCTCTGGGTGTGGTGCGGAGAACGTGTACCTAAAAATCAAATCGTCTTTTTCTGCCAAATTTTTGTAATGTATTGTGTCATCGGAGCAGCTATTGCCAATGTGAGTTTGCAACAAGGGGACAAACAATTGTGGACCATTTTACTCAGCAGTTGCATCGGTTATCTTTTACCCAGTCCCTCTTTGAAATTTACGACGACGACAGACAACAGTCACCACAACGGTACGACCAACGCCAGTGTACCACCTTCTTCCAGTCACCATAATACCACTCCTCTTTTGGAACCGTTTGAACATGCTTTGAACTCGAGTGACTCCTCGGAGAGCAAAACAACTTTGGACGTACTATGAATGACCAATTTTATTTAACTTTACCTAGTGACAGTTCCATGGATGTGTTTCCCAACAACGTCTTATGTTGTTTCACCACCAAATTACCTCAGGCCATCCAATTGGATCACGACGCTCATTGGGAAGTGGCTTTGGTAGAAATCATTCATCCTGCGCAAATCACAAACATCAGCGAAGGTCAAAACACTTTCGTCGTGGAAATTTTGAACCCAAAAGTGCAAGATGAGTTGGAAAAAAATGATCCTAAAATGTCGGAATCAAAGAAAAGGGTAGTAGATTCTAAATCTCCTGTCTTGTCGCAGTATACCATGAGAATTCCTGTGGGGTATTATTTTAGTGCTGAACATTTGGTGGAGACGATTGCGGACAAGTTTTCAGCCCAATTTGGCCCAGCCTTAAAGAAAGCCGATAAATTTGTACGAATCGCTTACCATGTCGTGTCACGCAGTTTCATCTTGCAATTGTTCAAAGAGAAGGGGGAACTCATTGGCGAGAAAGACAAAGAATTACCCGTGCATGACAAAACACCCTTAACCATCACTTTTTCTCCTGGATTGTATGTTATTTTGGGTGGAAATAAAAAGTATGCTAATAAAAAAGTCGCAAGCAGTTTAGAATTCGGAGATGGTTTTAAAACCCCTATTGAATTGAACTTTGGACTGAATTTAATGTTTGTGTACTCCGATGTGGTGGAGTACAACGTGGTGGGACACACAGCTGCGCCCTTACTGAGAGTCCTTCCTTTCAAACTGGATTCTGGCGCTGGTGGTAAAGAAGAAGGTGGTGGAAACACATATCACGTTCACCGTGAATTTGTACACCCTCATTATCTTCCAGTCAGTAAATCGTATTTTGACAGTGTCAACATTAGTATAAAAGGAGATTTGGGACAAAGTGTGCCATTCATTGACCAAGGAAAAGTCACGGCGAAACTACATTTTCGAAAAAGGTTCTCCAACGCATTGTAACAAAAAATGTATCCTGTGTACCGAGGAGTGGCTCCACAACGAGGACATGGTTTAGGAGATATGTTAAAATCGGCTTTTTGGACGGTAGCCCCTATTTTGAAACCGATGGTGACTCGAGGATTCCATGCCTTAAAAGATGCCGCTTTGACGCAAGGAAAAGAATTTTTGCAAAACGTCCTCATTGACAAACAAAATCCTAAAGAAGCCTTTATGAGAGCAGGCAAAAATGTGTTGATGAATACTGGCAAAGATCTTTTAGGTCTCCGAGAGAGTCCTATAAATTCGCTTCACGCTTCATGCCCTGGCATTACTTCTTCCTCCACTTCACAGCAAGGACAAGGTAGAAAGGGACAACGTCGAAATCCCTTCAGAGTTCATAGAATACACGGTGGTGTTCCAAAAAAGAATAAGAAAAGAAGAACAGTCAGAGAATTAGACGTGTTTGATTACTAAAACCTTTGAAAATGATGCACCGAGATTCTTGCGAATGTACCAAGTCAGAACTGGATATGTTTACCATGCCTCCCACCATGATGACGATGCAAGAATCCCAATGGGTGGAATTTCATCCTGTATCGTCTTTGACGGAATCAGCTCTTATCGAATTTGAAATCAAAGGACAAACCGAAGATTACATCGATCTGAATAACAGCTACTTGTACCTGAAACTCCAAGTACAAAAAAATGACAACACCCTTCCTGGGGACGGTGACCGAGTGGCACCCGTCAATAATTTCATGCATTCCTTGTTCAGCGGAGTAGATTTGTACTTGAATAAAAAACTGGTCAGCAGCAGCTTGGATACTTACCCTTACCGTGCTTATTTGGAAAATCTCTTGACGTACGGAAAAGAAGCCAAGAACACTCATCTGGATGCTTCGGTGGTCTGGAAACCTGACACCTCGGAAAAGTTCAACCACACAGACCTGTCAGTAGCGGCGAAGTCTACTGAGGATGGTAATAATGGTAATAAAGATATAATTCCAGCAGTTCCACACAATGTGGGATTTAACGACCGTCGAAAGAAAATCAGACGCAGTTTAGAACTGATGGATCTTTTGCATTTGGACATGTGGTTGCAAGACAAGTATTTGTTAAACGGAGTGGATGTACGTCTGAGACTGAATCGCAGTAGTGCCGACTTCCATTTGATGGCCGAAAACAACGAGTGGAAAACCAAAATCCAAGAAGCCAAACTTTACGTGCGCCGTGTCGAAGTCTTACCAAAAGTAGCCAACTACATCAGTCAAACGTTGAGCAGAACCACTGCCAAGTATCTTGTGCGACGCGTGGAAGTGAAAACCTTTACCATTGCAGCTGGACTCCGATCCAAAGTCGAAGATCACGTCTTCCAAGGACAGCTCCCCAAACGTTTGCTGATTGGCATCGTCAGTAATGCAGCCCTCAACGGAGTCCACAATCAGAATCCGTTCGAGTTTAAACACTACAACGTCTCCAAGATAGAAGTCAGTCGAGATGGCAAGACCTTGTGTACCAGACCTTTCGAACCTAAGTTTACCGAGAAAAATTACTTGCGATCTTACTTGAGCCTGTTTGAAGCCACAGGACAGTTAGGTACCAACACAAGCCACGGCATTTCGTACGAGGATTATGCTGGAGGGTATGCCTTGTGTGGGATTTGATTTCACTCCTGACCAAGGCAGCGACGAAGGACATTTCCACCCTATAAAATCAGGCCCACTTCGTGTGGAACTTCAGTTTGCATATCCTCTACCCGACACGGTGAACGTCATCTTGTATGCAGAATTTGATAATACTCTAGAGGTCAACAGTTTGAGAGAAGTGATTCTAGACTATTAGAAGAAAAAAAAGATGCAACACGAAGAAGAAGAACCTATGGAAATAGACGAGGGATTTTGTGAAGCACAACAGTCACAAACTACCACTGATTATGATGACGAAGTCATTCATTCAGAACCTAAAAAAGAAGAAGAAAACAATACTGTTCCCAAGTTTGTTGGATTTATTTCTCGATGTCCTGAACAAGAAAAACATTTAGTCTCCTGTTATGCTAAAGAATTGACTGAAAGAATTAACAGCCTGACCCGAGAACATTGTCATGGATGTCAAATTGATCATCCCAGTCGGAAACAACACGACCAATGTTTGATGATGACAGGCGAAGAAAAATTGGACGAATATTTGGAAGAGGCCTGGTCTCAGATCTCGGAAGAAAAGGTGTTGAGACAATGGTATAAAGACTTGCAGGATTATTTTTCATCTCCACTCACTCCTCATTCAACAGAGTACAGAAACTATCCGCCGTGAGAATTCGTGGAATTACTTGACAAATCCATTCAAGTTTAAAGTCAAGTGTGAATTGATGACTTACCATTTCCTGTGAGAAAAAAAATGCATACCAGGGAACTTCATTACTTGTTGACTCGCAGTTCCTGCACTTCTTCCTGGAATCCTGTGGTGTGTGCTAAAGATGAACTACATCATCGCAAACCTAAAGACGTTCATGCCTATGTCATCAATACCGACGACAGTCATCGACCAGGAACTCATTCTTATGGATTACCTCCTTTGGAAGACGACATCATCGGCATTATGAGAAGAAATGCCATCTCTACTCGATTCAATAATGTTCGATTACAAGGATCGGATTCTATGGTGTGTGGACAATATTGTGTACATTTTCTTCATCAACGCAGTCTCGGATATTCCTTAGAACATTTAGTGACTTGTTTTGATAGGGAATATGCTCGAAACGATGCTAAAGTAGAACGATGGTTTTGTGAAAGTTATGGTTATCTCTTGTCTTTAGCTCAGAAACGTAGTGTGAATCAGAATGATGTAGATGTAGAAAAGTGGAAGTTCAGTTTACCTTCCCAACGTTGTCAACCCTGTAAATACGTTCCTGTATAATATCTTGTTCGTTGTTGACCTTTTTATGTTTAAAGAAGCTTCTTCTTGTTCATTAAAAAATGTTGATTTTTTGAGAAAAAAAAAAAGGTGTTGTGTGGTTTTTTTTATTGAATTTGAAAAACAAAATGTATATGCTCTATCTATCTCTTTCTATCGATCTGAAGTCACCACCTCTATCCATTTTCTCACTCTCGATCTGAACCCCATGTTTTCCATCGCGTCCGCGCTTCTAGCATATAAAGCGGTGCGTTGGCCAGTGTAGTCACTCTCGTTGACTAGTCAAGATCTCAACAACACTTCAAGAAGATGGCAGCAGCCAAGATAAGCAAACTGAACGACGCTATGGTGAATATGCAGAGGGTGAAGCATCATTTGATGGAGACCAACCCTGAGAGAAAGACAATGATCTTCCTACAAATGGCTCATGATCTGGTGGAAGAAGTCCTAAGAGAAGAAATCATCAGGGACAGAACGGAATGGGAGGAGAGACAAAGACTGCAGCAGCAGCAACAGCAGCAACAGCAAAGACAACAACAACAACAACAACTCTTGCAGTCGATGAAACTACCCGACGGAGAAGTCAGCTGTAAGATAGACTGTGATGAGTTTGCCTTCTCTTTTACCAGAAAGAGAGCTTGTGTTAAAGCCGTGAAACCTGTGGCTAAACGTGGCCGCCCTGCTGCGGCTGCCGCTACCGCTACTGCTGCCGCAACTAGAAGTTAAACATAACTTCTTAACCCCAACGGTCCTTTTCAGGGCCACCCATTAATCAAGAAAAGATTAATTTTCATATCATTGCCATATATATGTGTTTGTATGTTTGAGTGTTTGAGTTTGTCTTTTGTCTTTACCCTCTTCAAAAAAACCAATTCCCTTTCCCTAAAAAAATAATGTTTGTATAGAGAGTGTGGTGTGAGTTTGATTAAAAAATAAAAAATAAAAATAAATGGTGTTGTGTGTTTGATAAAAAATTTTTAAAAAAATGGATTGTATGTTTGTGGTGTGTGTTTGATTAAAAAATAAAAAATAAAAATAAAAAAAGGATTGTGTGTTTGTGTTTGATAAAAAAAAAGAAATACAAAAGGGTGGTGTGTTTGTGTTTTTTATCAAAAGTAGTTTCTTTTAGGTCCGCGTCCTGGGTCTGTGTTGTTTTTTTTTTGTTTGGAAAAAAGAGATGTTTTCCTTCACGGCCGCGCTTCTAGCATATAAAGCGGCGCCTTCCGCAGTCGCACCATTCATACGTTCACTCTGCTAGAATGAACACTGTTGAATTATTGCAGGAAGTCTGGGATGTCATGGTGGGTGTGGAGTCTTTGGTGGAAAGGTTGGAGTGTTGGTGGAGATATCCTACCACCAAGCCATACGTCACCAGCCAACTAGTGGCTCTCACTTCAGCGAGGAGGCTGGTGAAGGATGTCTTGGTGGAGGAATCGCAAAAGACTTCTTCGGCTCCTTGTCGTGTGGGTTTTATCAAGGCGGCCCTCGACTTACTGGATGGGGTGGAATACTTCCTACATCAAGTTCAACACGATGAATGGTTGTATCCATCCCCCAGTAGCGCCAGGCGTGAAGAGATAAATCTTCACACGACAAAATTATTATTAAAACAAGTTTTGGAGCAAGAAGTAGCCAACATTAAGATCTTGTGGGCTCTGGAACGAAGTCAAAAGGAGCAAGCCAGAACCGAAAAGGAATTTCATCGCCTGAATTTAAACTGGATGAAAATCCAGGATAAGTTCAGACGTATGGGACATCCCGACTGGGTACCCAATCCACCACCACTCCAGAAGAAGAAGAAGACCACCACCTTCCTAGGCTTCTTCACTCAATGTTGGAGGAAAAAGTAATCCTCCTCCAATGGCCCTTTTCAGCGCCACCCATTTTTCAAGAAAAGATTAATTTTCCCATGTTCCATTTTTTTTTCCGTTGGTATACCAAGTGCCCCCAATGCTCAATTCCCGTTGGTACCTATACTGTCCCCCGCTATGTTAAATTCCCGTTGGTACCCATAGTGTCACCCGCTATGTTAAATTCCCGTTGGTACCCCCAAGTGTCCCCATGCTAAATTCCCGCTTGTACCCCAAGGATCCCCCTGTCCTCAACAATCCCCCTCTACTACTCTTGTCGCTGGACCTCCTCAGCAAGTTACCCGCTGTCGATATTGCTTTTAGGTTCTTGTGGTATTTTTGGGGATTGCTACGAGGTTTCACGTGTCCGACGAGCAATAGGAGTTGGAATGGTCCTCGGTTGTTGGATAACTTTTTTCTTGATTTCTTTTTTCACCTCTGTCTTCCCTTCTTTCTTTCTTTTTTCTGCTGAAGAAGGTGTCGACATCATCTTTTTGACCCAAGTTTTCATTTATTCTCGTCTGGGAGCAGGAGGAGATGTCAACAAGAAGGCTGCGATCTTAGTAGGTATTGGAGCAGACGGAGTTTGAAACATGTCTCTTGTGTCTTCTTCTTCCATCCCTGTGGCTACATCTGTCTTCGTGGCTTTTTTTTCGTTTTTCATGATGCTTTTGAAATCTCTCAGAGTAGGTTTAACTGTTTCGTGTAAAGTTTCTGTTGAAACCGTTGAGGACGTTGCAATTATTATCCGTACCGTTGCGATTTTTCTGCTTCTGACAAATCGCTTCGATACATCAACGATTGTAATTCTTGTTGTGACAGTGACCTCTCAGTGAAATTGGGATTAGGAGGTACATGAGGTATCCTTTGTTCGTACAAACGATGGAGTTCCGTCCATTGTTTGTATGGAACTAAAGTGAGTATTCGTCCTTGCATAAGTTCCAGAGATACAAGTGTGGATATCTTTCCAGGAATGGGTGTCCTTTTTATCTTCTTTTTCCTCCTTATCTCATCACTCCTCGTAAAAGATGTCCAGCAATTGATCCTAACAAAGGAGCAGCCACTTTTAACAACGGTGCTATCAGCATGGGTAGAAATTCTCCTCGTTGAACGAGCATTATTTTTCATTTGACTGGTGGGTATTGTCTTTCTCTCCATTTGGCGAAGAACATTCTGATGTTTTCCGAATCGTTGTCTCTGTATCTTGGACAAAGGTACCGTTACTTTCAAAATGTTCAAACAACATTCACACATTGTATCGATGATTTCTTTGGGTGTTTTTGAATCGTTTGTTTTCGCATCGGAGGATTGGATTTGGTAAGTACTGACAAAACATTCCGATGTTTAGCTAAACGAGAAGGGAATCCCTTTTTTGTAAGACAGTTGTGTCTTGGGACGATGAGAAAAATGATGTGCACTTCTTGGTGACATCTTTTGTTTCAGGAGAAAAAACACTGAAGTGAATCTTATCTCATACTTCTTTTTTATACTGGAATACGTCTCTACTGATAGTCGGCATGTCGCATCAACATGACTATGGGCAGCACTCGACAATGAGGTGTTTTCAACGGACTAAATCGTGACAGTTCTTGTTTGGACAATCCAGTAAACTTTGTAACACACCTGCTCTGTCTTGTACTTTTGTCTAAGGAGAGGTCACTTTTTTAGCTGCAGCAGCAGTCCCTAAAGCAGTAAACGTCGTCATTGCCAGAGAAGTAGAAGTTCCTTTTTCATCACAGTAGGAAACACTGGTCTTAAATCATGTTTGGCAGGCATCATCATGAACGGTGAAGAAGGCGCAGTAGAAGTGGTAGGAGACCCTGTCACCGAGCGGCGTGGTTTTCTGGAGTACCTGCGCGTTCTAGCGGCAGTTCCTCTCTTTCTGCGGGAGATGTTTTTTCATGGGACTTACGATCCCATTTTAAAACTTGTACTAACACTTCACTTAGTGTATGAGGCGACACCGACAGTCTTCGTAGTCGTCTCTTGGTTTTTTCTTCTGGTTTCTCGCTTGAGTCGTGTGCTCGTTTCATTGATTAAAATGTTTTACTTTACTAAGTTTTACACACTCTCTCCCTCTATATAGAGAGAGTTTCTCACCCTAAGAGTATATATTCATTCAGCTTTCAGACTGTGAAGAAGATAGAAGAGTCAAAACAGATCTACCTTCTCGTTACAGATTTACAGAGAGTCATTCGAATGTTAACGTTACCATTCCCGATTGTCCCCATATACTTTTGACCCTTTTTCCCTTAACAATTTAACATTACCATTCCCGTTTATCCCCATAACCACTTTTGTCCCCATACTGCCATTCCCATATTAAACCTATAGACAAAGTTAACATAGAATTTCCCGTCTGTCCCCCAGAGTCATTTCATGTAAACCTATGGCGTAATGATAATTCCCGTACGTCCCCCAATTCCCACATGTAACTACTTTCATAAAAGACAATATATAACATTAAAACGCACAAATAAACCTGACAGAGCCGTTAGATAGAAAGAAAGAAAGAGACAATGGATACACAGATAGATAAGTAAACATGCTGAAATTGTATAACTGGTCAGAATTTGATAATTTTTTTTGTAAATTAAGTATGCCCCCACCCACGACCTACAGACTTTTTCCCCCCAAAAGGTCAAAGCACAATAAGTAAAAAAATCTAATTCTAAACAATTGTTATAACGGCTTGAAAATCTATATGTGTATGCAAACATGTCTTTTAAATTTCATTGGTCTATGTTGGGTGGTTTGGCTAAAAGGTTTTTAATAAGAAAAAGTTACAAGGTGCAAAGGAAACTAAAATGAAGAAGAAAAAAGGATAATTCATTACAAAAGTGAAATATCCCTAGAATGTCCAAAAAGTATGATCAGCTAAAATACATATGTATAGAAATATTGTATAAGATAAGATTTAATTTGTCTCTTTTGAGTAGTTTGTTGCTAAATCCTGTTAACAACGTTTTCCTGACAAAAAAGGTTAAATCCAGCAACTTCGAAAATTCATTTATAACAGTGAAAAATGTCTAGACTGGCATGGAACTCTAATGAGGTTATCCACACACAAACTAGTAACTTTCGTTTGTCTACAATCAGTGGCTTTTATGCTATCGTGTTAACAGGACGTTTCACTGGATTGGAGTAACGACATACAGACGGACGGACAGACATGACCAAATCAATATTCTCTCGCTGCACTAACAATAGGAGCCTAAGAGAGAGAGAGAGAGAGAGAGAGAGAGAGAGAGAGAGAGAGAGAGAGAGAGAGAATAAGAATAAACATATATATATATATATATATATATATATATATATATATATATATATGTATAGTCAAAATTGAACGTTGATCATCAGAAACAACCATTTATCTAACATGCTCTTTGATACGTAATATACCTTGTAAGCATGGAAGTTTCTTTTCTGCTCAAAAGTTTACTAATTGACCAGGCAAAATTAGACATAGCTCCACTTATCTCCTATGCTTATCTATTTATTATTTTTGTTTATTTTAAATGAAATTTTGCATTATTTTAGTTTCAAGTGATTGTGGTTGAATATCAAATTTTCACGAGATCTAGACCAATGGCCATGAAGATATTGGAATATAAAGTTACTATATATATTTAAACCAAAACCCACCAAATCTCACGACTGTTCCACCGTAGAATGGTTATGTAGGTAGTATCGGTAATTATTGACAACGTTTGATTCGTTTATATTTTACTCTTGGGGAAGCGCGCATGTCAGATGAATTTTACAAAGTCAGAAAAGGAATTTTTTTAAAAATCAATTAAAGAAAATCGGTTGGATATATGGGAAGAAACTGGCATGATTTACATTAAATAAACTCATGCTTATCTTAAATTTATAAACTTTTAAAGTCAAGATCCAGCACAACGTGTCCATGTGCGTTTTCCTTAACATAGCAATGTAAGCCATAGCTGACAGAGTTCGAACATAAACTTCATACAAGAAATACATAAAAAATCATTGCTTTCTAATGATGTTTACTTCTTTGGTATAAACGAGGTCCCTATTCGTTTAAAAATTCAAGAAACATTCAGTCACCGCTTTTTACATAGTAAGTATTGAGTTCTGAGATGTTTGCGATGTTACCATGTGTTTTTTAAGTAAACTTGTACATAACTTCAACAAATTTAGTTGGATGTTGTCTAAAATCGATTATCAGTTATCAATTATCGATTAAAATCGATTATCAGGCGGATAAAACTTTATAAACGACATATAAGTTATCAAAATTTAATATGCTGATCAAGATTACACATTAAAATATATTTGTATTTTCTAATGTATATTTAAATTATTTACAAAGACATCAAGAATGGATATATGAGCATAGTCTATAGACAAGCGGTTACTAATTCAGTCAGCAACAGTTATGCTCCATTATACACAAAATTAAGACATATGGGCTTATAATACTAATAAAAGTTTGACTCTTTCAATTTGTATCAGCAAACTATGCTTCTATAGACAGGCCATTGAAAGGGTTACTCTGGGTGACTATACAAATTTAACCCAAATGAATGAGTTCCTTTAAAAATGAGAAGAATAACAGCATTACTCAACTATACTATGAACACTTCATGTCTCTTTTGCTTTATCAATATATGTATATAAAAAAATGTATTTGTTACTTTTAGATTTAAACAGTTCAAGACAGTTTTTGTTTTAATAATTGGACGTTTCCATAAATAGTTAACAATATGTTTAATCGTGGAGGTGGAATATAAGCAAGTGAAAATCAATAGAAACGATTCCGTATAAATATATACGCCAAAATCTAGGAAATGGGGATTCAGTCTAGAAAATGGTGACTATAGGGATTCAGTTAGTTGTATATCCCACTAGTCTGCATGAACGAAGAATATTTTGAAAAGTTCTGAACATATCTTAGCATGATTTGTTAATAAACGGGTATCCAAGCAATTTATACAACTGCGTGAAGTGCAAATATTCTAAATGCTTCGTGTATGTATCATAAAATCCCGACTTTGTTACGATATTTTGCCAAAGAATATTAAAAGGACATTGAAGGAAATAGCCAAACTGACATACATAAATTTAAAAGCAGTTTTCAATAAAATGCTGAATACTGACGGATTGTAGGTATCATTCTGATAAAGAGGCCGTGTTTTTTCATTAGCAATGACCAGATTCCGGTCAGACCTAGTTCTTGTCTGCTTATCGGTGGACTCGGGTCTCACTGGATAGTTTCGTATTTTGACCCTCTCCCCCTAATTGTTAAGGTAGAGGCAAAACGCGTGAGCCTTTTGTGTGTAAATTCACACGGAAACTAAATCTGGAATTTGGTTTACATTTACATTGAGTTAGGCTTGAAAATGGTTGGCTTATTTGGTGACTGACTTTCACAGATTAACATTGGAGATCAAATGCGTAACTTGGGCTGCAAACGAACAGCCAACTTAGTTGACGTATTTGTGTATGTCTGCAACAGCGGTAAATATCTGAAAATCGAGATGGTTAAGGGGTGATTACAAGCATGCAGATCTGTTATTATACCAGTGAACTTTAAACATGCATAAAGTCCATACTGATTGTTTGAGCCGCCTTGTGACAGGAAAATATTCAAAATAGCTCTTTATGGTACAAAATGAATGTAACAAAGAGGGGTTGGAGGCAGAGTTGGTTGGGTGTAAAAGCTATCAGTTGTACAAGGAATTAACCGGAATACTTTCATTAAAATCTGACAAGCATGCTTTCTGCGAAAATCATTGGTTAGTTGTTTAGAATTATTCTCATTTATCTGCAATCTGTTTTAGTCCGATGAAAATTCACGAAAACAACTGTAAAGTGAACCTCGAGTCGATATGAGCTTGCACGCTCTATTTAATCTCGCCGTAGGGAGAGAAAAAAAAGTGTAAAGATTGCGTTTTACATGTATGAGTGAATCCTGCTCATATGTCTCGTAATGCACGTGCATGTTCTAATTATCACGAGTAGTGTACATTTGAATGTTCTCGTAAGAATGGGAAACCGATTTCACTGTTTACCAAATTCAGCCAGAGACATATATAATGTCTCTGATTGCTTAAGGGGCGTTGGTTAATCGATCACGTGGTCTTAGAGTATATAAATGACCTTATAGTGCTTATATGTCAGGTTTCTGGTTCTAAGCTGGTAAGTAAGCATGTTTCTTTTGCTATTCAAATGAAATGGCTAGAATGTTTTGAGAATTTAGCGTTTAATATTTACATGGGGTGGGCTATTTCTGCCAATGGTGCTGCAACATAGAAATTAGATTTGTAACATGAGGTCTGTATTTATAACGTACCATTTCGACATTACGAAATTACGCTTATGACAGCCGTGTTACATCACAAATCTTTGTAAGTCAGGGGGATAAAGGCTACCTTCCTAATATTGCCGCTTTTTTATTTTTATTTTAATTTACCGATTTGTATCTACTGTTTTCAGCAAATGATAACTGTCATAAATGACGATGCCTTATGTTATTAGAAAGATTTCATTTTCTATTATACTAATTTGTAGAATATCTTTCCTTTTTGTCGTTCCAAGTTATATTATATTTATAAACGCGGCATGTTGGGTGTGAACAGACTTTACTTGCAAACGAGCCTCAAGATGATGCGATTTCATTTGTGCATCCTTTTTTATTTTTTCTGTCTCGTTTTGTATTTGTTAGACAAATTTACGGTCTCGCATGTTTTGGGACGTTTTTTTCGAATTGATTTTCCATGCTATATATAATGTTTTCCCAAGGATCTAACAAGGGCTTGGTAATAAACCACCAAAAAGGGCACTTTACACGTGTATCTCGTCATCAAAAGGGCACATTTGTTATATCGTGAATTGTTGTTGTTTATAATACTACTACTACTACTAATAATAATGTTGTTGTTGTGAAAATAGGAAATTTGCAAGTGCAGTGATCTCCCTGGGAGGCACTGCATCAGTTTGTAAGAGGTGTATAGCAGATAAAGTTAAATTTAATTCATTGTTGAGTGGGCCCCTATATTACCAATTGAAATTAAGGATTAAGTGCCCTTCTTCGTTACACCATGTATTTTGGACATATGACTTCAAATGAGCACAGCAGAAACTTGCAGTCTGATTAATTTTAACTGACAGGAGTACCTAGATTACAGTAGTGTAATTACAAATAGGTAAAAATATTTAATCAACTGCCACACGAAGAAGCAATTTATTTTCTTGTAGTTTTTAAAACGTCATCAAAAAATGTTTTCACACCATTGAAACCATAGGGTTTACATGATGTAACGGAAAAGCAATCTCAACTTTATAGCTACATCTGTAGCGGTTTCATTCAAACGGAAAAAAAAAAAAATCTTTCAGACTTTGTCACTTTTTTCGTCAGAGTGCGTGATCCAAGAAAAGCAACGTCATACAATTGAGAATAAGATATCTATTTCTATAATCCTATTGAAAATGACAGGAAATAAATTAATTGATGCTTTCTTTGAATCATTTATCGTCTCCCTCTGGTCCATTATGAATCGTACCCCACCTCATGTCTTCAAAATTATTTACCTGGCACAGTTGCAATCTAGCTGAGGATTATTTAATATCTTCATACCTTACAAATTTCAAACCAAAGCTTTTCCGTCAACGCAAACTTGTTTAATCTGGAACAATAAAGTATGAAGGGATTAAACAATCCTCAGCTAGATTCCACTTGTGCGTGATAAATACTTCAGGAGGTGGGGTACGATTCATAACGGAGCGGAGGCAGACTATACTGTAATACTTTTTAAAAAATAGTTGGTAGACAAAGCATTGTCAAATATTACACCACACACACACAGTATGTGCAGAGTCGCGCAATCGCAATCAGACATTAAATTCAAAATAGTCTTAACTAGATGCAGACAGGGATGGTTCTGCTATGGTAATTAGGGCCACCTGGCGGCCCCAATTTCGGCTGGCGGCCCCAACATTTTTATTTAAAATATCCAATCGAAAGTTAGTAAAACTTGTCTGCGAGTATGTGTTCATCCTTTCATTGATATCCGTAACAAATGTTACCAGATCGGAACCGTAAATTTACTTCGTTATACTTACCGAAAGTCAACGAAGAGCAGACAGTTTCCTCATCAAGGTAGCAACAGCAATTCCTTCCTTAATTAGATAAATTTGAAGAAAAAAAAAAAATCTGTTTGGATAGTTGACAGTATATACTGGTATAGACCGGTAAACACAGGATGTGCTTTTAATTGCTTAAATTCAACAAAGAGCCTGTAATTAATCCGCCAAGGTAAATAGGTACGTGGTAGATAAAAGTATCGTCTAAACTCTTGATTCGTGATCATACTTCAATCGTGCGCCATGTTTCTCGCGACCTAGCACGCTTGTTTCGAGATAATGACATCAACTGTCACCAGCGTTCTTTAAGAGTGACAGCAAATATTAGTAAAATCAGACAAAATGAGATTTTAACGTGTAATTTCATGTAATTTAAAAAAATCTGAATTAAAATCTATAATTTCACCAATGCCTTATTTGTGTTGAAAATTTTGGCCTTGAATTTTGTATTATATGCTAAAGATAGGTCCGCTGATCACATATTGGCTTTGTTTGCATATCTTGAAAAAGAAAACCCACTTTGGGAATTTATATAACGACAATGTAAATATTTGGTTTTAATCATGTGGTTTTCTTATAGAACGTAAGAAAATTTATACTGGAAATGTATATTCTCTATGGACTTTTTCATTTCACTATTGTTTCATAATAAACATATATTCAGCATCAAAAGACGCTGAATCTATTATAATAAAATGTGTATCCATTCACCAGTGTTTATTTGTAAATTTTGCTCTGCCTCTGTCTGTCTGTCTCTGTCTATTGATTCATGTATTTATATGGTAAAGAACAAGCAAGCAGTAATGTAAGTGCATAAACTGCATATAGAATTAACTGAAAAAACTTTTTCATGTTTAATTTCTCTGTTATTTCAAAAACAGGGAGATGCTAAAACTAATATCCATACCTTGGGCTAAGTGGCACATTCCGGTCATATGCCATGTGACCTTTTAGTCAGTGGCACGAACCATGGATGCACTTCCAGAAATAAGTAAACTTGCACGCGCTCGGAAAAACTAATTCTGAACTAAGGTACATGAATGCCAAATTTTTTTTAACGACGTCTAAATGAAGTAGATATAGTTGAACACTTTCTATTTGAATAGATTCTCACAATATTATAACGAATGCCTTAAAATTCACGTTAAGGGCACGAAATATGGCAGTTCGAGGATAACGTTTCGCGCAAAATGAAGTTTTGGATAAAATTTGCTTTGAATGAACCTAACCATGTTTTGTTTTTTTATTAAATTCTATTTCATACATTTATATTGATAAGAGAATATAGTATTGAACATTCTAGTTTGCTGAAGTGTATCTTGGTAAATATGTAGTCCAATAAATTTTATTTTTGTGGGGTTGAAGGACTATTGGTAATACAAATAGGCTTCACAGGGTGGGTTAGTCCTACAATGTAAGTTGTCTACCCTGATATTTATGTTTGGGTCGACGTCTTACTGCTTAAATAAACAGTGTTGTGCATGTGATCCCCGGTCGACTGACAAGGGAACTAGAGGTCAAATTTTCAGGAATATCTCGCATATGGCAGCCCATATATTGACACATTTCCACAAATTAAAGTCTAATTGCTTTAGTCTGACGATACTTACTCTGTCAAGATTTGATGAGAGATATAACAAAGGAAATAATGTACAACATATTTATTTCTTAAAAGAATTAAATTTTCAAAAACATAGGTTGATATTATACATTTTGTTAAAAAAGAGGTTTTCAGATTTCCACTGTCCAGGTATCTTATATGCACTACTTTTTGCTCTGATACGGTAGCATCAGTACTTCCATCAGCAAGAATGGAAAGGAATTTAATGGATTTCAGACTTTTCCTAACTTTTTCTCTCAAGACTTGATTGATTGATAGAACGAAGTCTCTTGCCCTGAATCTGTTCTTATAATTAGCATGAAGTTCAACAGGATTCTTTTCCTGGTGTGCCCGCAGAATTTCCATATCAGAAAATGGTTTTCCATAATGGGCTTAATTCTCTGCTTAAGAGAACTCGCATTTTTTTCATTTCAGTCACATTTTGTTTTAGTTTTCTTGGTTTAGTGTCGGCAACCTTGGGGGGGGGGTTCTGCACATGCTACTAGTGTCATGCATATACCTTGTGAGGTCCAGAATATTCATGAGACTTGATTGGTTAAATCCCGAATTTGTGAGTTCCATTGACAAATGTACTAGTTGAATTTACAACCTGTGCCAGTTTGGGATATTGTTTGCAGTAACCGCTAAACATTTTTCCTTCCAAGTCAATGAATTCAAGCCAAGGATAACTTATCAACCCAATGTGAGTAAAAAAGTTTGTCTCTCAGTAGTGCCATATTTGATTTTTTTTTTTGTTGCCTCAGAGTCTGGCTTATGTCTCATTGGAGAAATGGTAACCTCACACTCAAAGGCAGTCTAACTTTTTACCCTTCGACTTTCACATGAATCTTCATTCTTTGAATTTTCCTTATTAACTGCGTTGCAAAAAAAAGTTAGGAAACTCATTTTACCCATTAATAAATATCACCTTGACAACTACTTCTAAAGCGATCATAACATACATTTTGTCCTTTAAATATAAACAGAGACAGCTCATTGACTAACATAATTATTTCACTTAAAATGCAATATCAGACGTGGAAATTAACCTTATGTATAATCAGTTAAAAATTAAAGATCCATCACTGCCATTTATTCAGTTCATAAAGGGAACCGACACTAATGTCAGTCAAATTCCTTTCATTAATTTAATTTGATTGACTCCCTAGACTGAAATTACAAAAACCACATGTTTACACAATACATTGAAGCCATTTTAAACACTGCTAATTAATCATACCGGCTTTGTTTTGTTTCATGTGTTTTGATTGGCCAATAATTTTGGTCACTTAGCCCAATATGCAGTCAAATGGAAATAGAATGCGCACATACAACTAGTTGGCCTCCGACCACAATTATCCCCCCCCCTTGACATTGACCAAAATCGGGAACATATTCTGAAGAAATAGTGGCAGGGTTTCTTACACATTTTGTCGGCCAATAGATCATCAGTTGCTTTGAAGGACTCTTATGGGCATTTAGGCTGTTTTAATTTGCTCAAATTTTCATTGATCATTGTTTTGAAAAAGAACATTTCTCCTTTTAAATTTTCATTATTCAGTCTAGTTTCTTCACTATAGTATAACTTCACTGATACACTTCCTTAAATGTCATTCATGCACATTTTGTAAAGTACCAATTGTACACAAACTTTATAAACTGCATTGTTTTTGCAGAAAAAGAACGCACGTTGTGGGTGTAAACACATCCCCAGGCCTGCCAACCCTTATGATTTGACTAAGTCTTACGGAAATGATCCTTAAAATACAGAGTTACGGAATAATAGTAAAATTTATGGAAATACGATTGTTGCAATAAAATACCAATACTCGCTTGTCCGTGTTTGATTTTGGATCTGGGTTTCATATTAGATTCAGTGGAGTTGGTCGGGGAACTTTTTCATGGAGAACATCTGTATGATCAAACTGTTGCTTATAGAATTTTCTAAAACTTTTGTGCAACAAATGATACATGTTCAAGACGAAAGGGACAATGAGCCTCTTAAAATGTTTAAATAGTTGGCACAAAAGAATAAAAAGGAATATTCGGATTCTTGGGGGAAAAAATCGGGAAGTGCAACAATTACGTTTATTGTTGGACATCATGTGTTGATTTGAATATGTCCCGTGGCAGCAGGAGAAATGATTGCCATCGCAATGAGAAATTGAACAAAAAAAAAAAAAAAAAAAGCCAAAATGATTAGGTGAAGTTGAGAGATAGCAAGAAACCATTGAACTCCATAGGGTTTTGAACTACAGTTTGTGAAACTGTACTGGAGTTAGTTCAGGTCTAAGTGTACTTTACAAACATTTTAGTTGAACATAATGTTTACTGTCGCTGCATCAGTCTCAGATTCCACTTCTGAACTTCTTAAATGCATGTTTTCCAACTTGACAATAGCAGTACATGATATTTTGTTACACCTTACTGAAAGTTGGTCTAACTTGCAGAAAAAATATAGACTGCCTTAATGAGAAGGTCTTGTTAGAGTTGGCAGGTCTGCATCCCCATGGATAGAGAAATCTAACTCACAGGAGTAAGCTAGTCTCATCTTCTAATACATTAACCTCTTGAATTAGGTTTCCCTATCCTACCCACATGTTTTATTTAAGAAATTTCTTTTAAACTTTTCTCTTTATTCGGTTTCAGAATCAGCCTACCTTTGCAGGAGACCCAATGTCGGGCCTCCTACAAGGGTGCCGAGGAGAACGAAGAATGACAGAGACCAAGATAAAGAAAAACTCTCCCTCCCTATTGTAATAAACAAACCCAGTGAGCAATTTTGAACCTGAAAATGATGTTGAATACGAGTTCGATGTACATGCTGGATGGAGAAAAACAGACGGCATGCCGGTCAACCCCCTATTAAGTTGCATTTCAAAATTAAATGTCAAAAAGGCAGAATACTAAGCCTAATTAAAATACAGGCAATTTAAACGTAGAGTGCAAATTTGATTTCATTTCTCAAATAATTCTGCCGTGAGGGATCTTGTGTTACAAAAACCTATACAGGACTCTAATGGTTAAGATAAATTGAATAAATAAGAATCTAAAAAGAAATGAAAAAGTAAGGACATTTCTTTTTTATCAAAGTACCTCTGTCTGAACAAGCTGACTATGGCATTGATGGACTTAAAACCTTAATAGAACATTGTGGAACAGATCAGAAATCTGGCATAGTTGTCAGCAAAGCACTGATTAAAGAAAGTGAAACCTTGGCAGGGCTCTTGGTGGTGAAAAATCTTATTTAGGAGCAGATATATCCAAGAGACAATACCTACGAGCTGTTGAAAATTGTACATAACAACAATAAAGAACAGTTATCCAACTTATTCAAGCTGGCTTAGGTAGCTATTCATATGTGAAAGAGGATTCTCAGCACAGAACAATATTCATACAGAGATGAGGAACAAATTAAACTCTGAAATGATCAACAGATTAATGCTTATAAAACTAGAGGAGACGTCTTTTGAGGATTTTGATTTCAATAGAGCAGAAAGAAAGAAACGGATATTTAGGTGTTAGGTAAATATTGAACTATGGCCGTTTCTTCCTTCCCCTCTTTTTTCTACCTACCCATTATTTTGGTGACAAGAGGGGAGCTCCCCCTTTTAAATAAAATCCTGGCAGCATCTCTGCATTTGATATAGTGCATGTTTTGCATGTGATAAAAGTTTCACACCAGAATCCTCACATTTTGTGATAGCTGATGTTCAAGGATTTTGTTATTCAATCTGTGGATGGTTGAAGAAGCTCTACCAACCATATTCCTAAAATAGTTCACATTTTTTGGTAGTGAAACACTCGGTGATCTGTTAACTGCTTCACATTTCTGAGTATCAATATACAGTTTCATTTTTTCAATTGCTGATAGTTTCATTTTTAAAATTTCAAGAAGTAACACACTTTGTCAGTAGTAGATGGGGGGGGGGGGGGGTAAATAGCGACAAAAAAAATGGGGCCTCTATAGCGACAACGGGATTTTAACGTGGCGGGGGCACTATGGCGACGTACGAGAGTTTAACATGGCGGGGGCACTACAGCGACAAGCGGGAGTTTAACATTGGGGGCACTACAGCGACAAGCGGGAGTTTAAAATAGCGGGGGCAGTACAGGTACGTACGGGAATTTATCATAGCGGGGGTCGCACCGTATGTAGTGACGAAGACAACGTCCTCTACCATCAAAAACTGGGGTGGGGTGTTTTTGATAGCAGAGGACGTTGTCTTCGTCACTACATGCGGGGTGTGGGAATATAATTAATCTTTCTTGAAAAAATGGGTGGTCCTAAAAAGGACCATTGGAGGAAGATTACTATTTCCTCCAACATTGGGTAAAGAAGCTTAGGAAGGTGGTGTGAGATCTTTTTTTCTTGGTTGGAAGTGTTGGTGAATCAGGTAGCCAGTCAGGATGTTTCATCCGCCTGAATTTATCTTGGATTTTCATCCAATTTAAATTCAGGCGTTCGAATTCCTTTTCTTTCCTGGCCTGTTCTTTCTTGGAGCGTTCAAGAGCCCACCAGATCTTAATGTGAGCCACTTCCTTTTCTAAAACTTTCTTTAACAATACCTTCACCATGTGAAGGTTCACCTCTTCGCGCCTGACGTTACTGGCGAGTGGATAAATATAACAATCTTCCTGAACTCGGTTCAGGAAGTACTCCACCTCATCCAGTAAATCCAGGCTCTTCTTGATGAACCCCACACGGCAAGGGGTTGAGGAAGTTTTTTGTCTTTCCTCCACCAAGACATCAGTCACCAACCTTCTTGCTGATTTGAGAGCCGCTAGTTGGCTGGTGACGTATGGTTTGGTGGCAGGATATCTCCACCAATACTCCAACCTTTCCATCAAGGACTCCACATCCACTATTCTATCCCAAGCTTCTTGTAACAATTCAACAGAGTTCATTCTTGTAGAGTGAAAGTGTGAATGGCGTCACTGTGGAAGGCACCGCTTTATATGCTAGAAGCGGTGACGTGATGGAAAACAACCCCCTTTTTTTTCCAAAAAAAAAAAAAAAACATACAAAGGGTATGACAAAGGGATGAAATCACGCCAACATACCACAAATATACAATCCATTTTTAAAATTTTTTTTTTATATCAAACAAAAAACTTGCACACACCACACAACCATTTTTTTATTTTTAATTTTTTTTTATATCAAACACAAAAGTTGCACACACCACACAACCATTTTTTTTTACTTTTTAAATTTGTATATATATCAAATTCAAACTTACACACACCACACTATCCATTTTTTTACTTTTTAATTTAAATTTTTTTTTTGCTATTTTATATTTTTTTTATATACAAACTCAAATAAACCCAAAACCCAAACCCAAACCCAAACCTAACACACTATCCCAAATGCCTTGTGTGCTGCCTAAAAACCCCCAAAACCTGTTATCAGACGAAAGGGTATGACAAAGGGATGAAATCACGCCAACATACTATCCAACATATACACCATCCATTTTTTTATGTTTTAAATTTTTTTATATCAAAACACACACCACACTATCCATTTTTTTATTTTTTAAAATTTTTTTTATATCAAAACACACACAACCATTTTTTTTACTTTTAATATTTTTTTTATATCAAAACACACACCACACTATCCATTTTTTTACTTTTTAATTTTTTTTTTATATCAAACACAAAACTTACACACACCACAAATATACAATCCATTTTTTTTAAAAATTTTTTTATATCAAACACAAAACTTACACACACCACACAACCATTTTTTTTACTTTTTTAAAATTTTTATATATATCAAATTCAAACTTACACACACCACACAAATCATTTTTTAACTTTTTAATTTTTTTTATATCAAATACAAACTTACACACACTACACAACCATTTTTTTTACTTTTTTAAATTTTTTATATATCAAAACAGGCACCACACTATCCATTTTTTTATATTGTAATCTTGGTTGCTGCCATCTTTTTTTGGAACTGTTGAGATCTTGACGAGTCAACGAGAATGACTACACTGTAGTAGTAGTTTGAATTAAAGTCGTGTTCGCCCATTCAGGCATGTACGACTATACCCCCACAGTGTGCGAAGCACGCATAGGGGGGTTAAGTGGTCAGGTGTGTTGACAGATTGCAACCACCTGACTCTATTTTCAGTACTCCCCTCCAGCGCAGCATGATTCCCCACAATTAAGGGGGTTAAAATGATTGCGCGCTATTGGAGGATGAGCACCGTCTACACATCCCAGAGGGATGTGTAAATTATTTCTAAGTACACCTCCCCAGCGCAACATGGTTCCCCACAATTAAGGGGGTTAAATGAATGTGCGCTATATGAGAGTGTGTACCTTTATACCTGTACATAGGACTAGAACCACAATGTTTACAGGTATATATGTGCGCGTTGTAGCGCACTTGTTATTGAATTGCTTCAAGTTAATCAGTCTGGAGCGGAAAAGGCGGCACGGACTAAGCAAGCGAAAGCGCGAAGCGTGACGGAAGCAGAAACGCCAAGAACGTACATACATGATCAAATTCTGCCCAGTTATACTAAGTCGGGCTGTCCCTAATACCAATAAAGTGTAAGCCACTTGTTCAATTATGACAATTCATCGAGTTTCGAAATTTTGTTTAAATAAT
The DNA here is from genome assembly GCA_029931535.1 of Margaritifera margaritifera. Classification (NCBI taxonomy): domain Eukaryota; kingdom Metazoa; phylum Mollusca; class Bivalvia; order Unionida; family Margaritiferidae; genus Margaritifera; species Margaritifera margaritifera. The sequence continues at coordinate 196,250 of JAQPZY010000716.1, read as the reverse complement.
TCCTAATAATTTTGAATTTTGCGTACATAGTGTACATATGTTGTCCAAAACAATATCAATAAACGAGTACAAGTTACTCATATCATTTTTGTATCACGCACAGATAATTACTTAGAGAATGTGTTTTAGACGGTGGCTCAAAATTGATCAAATTTGAATTTTAAAAGAGTATAATCGAAAGGGGTTTTCGAAAAAAGGCAAATTGAAAACCCCATTGATTCAGGCAATGAATTAGCCCTTAGAAGGACTGTTTAGCCCTTAGAAGGACTATTATTCTTCTGCAGGTGGTCCCCGGTAGAGAAGCTCTGTCTATCTGCCATGCTGGCTCTCTCTTTAACGCAGCGCCCCCTTGGTAGCTCGCTAATTTGCTGCTCCATGTGGTCGGCTGTTGGCGGGGGGATAGGTCGACATACCCTCAATTAGCAGCACAGCAGCTGGGCCCCATACTTCCATACTGCAAGAGGGATGGTCTTGCAGTTGTAGTTGAGTACTCCATAGCTGCTGCAAGGCTGCCAAGACTGCCTCCTTCCCTCCTCGTCCACTGCGTCTCCCTCTACCGGTTAGCACGTCTGCCACACGTCTGCTCTGCTCCACTTGCGCTGCCTGAATGTGGAATGATGACTACACTGGCCAACGCACCGCTTTATATGCTTAACGCGCGGACGCAATGGAAAACATGGTAGGGTTTCAGATCGACAGTGAGATAACAGATAGAGGAAAGAGGTAAGTTTTTTTTAAATCGATAGAAAGAGAGATAGAACATAATTTTTTTTTTTTTCAAATTCAATAAAAAACCACACAACACCATATTTTTTTTCAACAATAACCATTTTTTTAATCAACAATAACCATTCTAACATAAAAATACTAACAATTCAACAATAAAATTTTAAACAGGAACATATTTACAAGGTTGACAACGTTGGGGTGGTAAACTAAACCTCCACCTTTCTACATCTACATCATTCTGATTGACATTACGCTTGTGAGCTAAAGACAAGAGATAACCAAAATGTTCACAAAACCATCGTTGTACTTTAGCATCATTTCTAGCATAGTCACTATTAAACCAAGTCACTAAATGTTCTAAGGAATATCCAAGACTGCGGTGATGAAGATAATGTACACAATATTGTCCACACACCATGGAATCCGATCCTTGTAATCGAACATTATTGAATCGAGTCGAGACGGCATTTCTTCTCATAAAGTCAATGATGTCGTCTTCCAAAGGAGGTAACCCATAAGAATCAAAATATTCCACACCTCTACCATTGTGATCGTTGGGAAAGTACACGGCAATCCAATGGGTTCCTGGTAGATGACTGTCGTCGGTATTGATGACATAGGCATGAACATCTTTAGGTTTACGATGAGGTAGTTCATCTTTAGCACATACCACAGGATTCCAAGAAGAAGTGTAGGAACTACGAGTCAATAGGTAATAAAGTTCTCTAGTATCCATTTTTTTCTTCTTCTTCTTTTTTTGTCTTCAATGGAAATAATAGGTCACCAATTCACACCTGACTTTATGCTTGAATTGATCTGTCTTGTAATTCCACGAATATTCACGTCGGATAGGTTCTGCACTCTGTTGAATGAGTCCTTCGATGCGTCTGATCTCCAGATAATCAAGTGGAGGAGAAGAAGAAGTCTGCAAGTCTTTATACCATTTTCTCAACACGTGTTCATCTGAGATTTGTTTCCAGACCGTTTCCAAATATTCGTCCAATTGTTCTTCGCCCGTCATCATCATACATTGGTCGTGTTGTATCTGACTGGGATGATCGTTTTGACATCCATGACATTGTTCTTTAATCAGACTGTTAATTCTTTCAGTCAATTCCTGAGCATAACAGGACACTAACTGTTTTTCGTGTTCTGGCCATCGAGAAATAAATCCAGTAAACTCGTTTTTAGGTTCTGAATGAATGACTTCGTCATCATCATCATTTGTGGTAGTTTGTGACTGTTGAACTTCACAAAATCCCTCATCTATTTCCATAGGTTCTTCTTCTACGTGTTGCATCTTTTTTTTCTTCTTCTAATAGTCTAGAATCACTTCTCTCAAACTGTTGATTTCTAGAGTGTTATCAAATTCTGCATACAAGATGACGTTCACTGTGTCGGGTAGAGGATCTGCAAACTGAAGTTCCACACGAAGTGGGCCTGATTTTATAGGGTGGAAATGTCCTTCATCGCTGCCTTGGTCAGGAGTGAAATCAAATCCACACAAGGCATACCCTCCTGCATAATCCTCGTACGAAATGCCGTGGCTGGTGTTGGTACCTAACTGTCCTGTGGCTTCAAACAGGCTCAGGTAAGATCGCAAGTAATTTTTATGGCCGTCGCTAAAGTTAGGTTCAAAAGGTCTGGTACACAAGGTCTTGCCATCTCGACTGACTTCTATCTTGGAGACGTTGTAGTGTTTAAACTCGAACGGATTCTGATCGTGGACTCGGTTGAGGGCTGCATTACTGACGATGCCAGTCAGCAAACGTTTGGGGAGCTGTCCTTGGAAGACGTGATCTTCGACTTTGGATCGGAGTCCAGCGGCAATGGTAAAGGTTTTCACTTCCACGCGTCGCACAGGATACTTGGCAGTGGTTCTGCTCAACGTTTGACTGATGTCGTTGGCTACTTTTGGTAAGACTTCCACACGTCGCACGTATAGTTTGGCTCCTTGGATTTTGGTTTTCCACTCGTTAGCATGAGCCATCAAATGGAAGGCGGCACTACTGCGATTCAGCCTCAGGCGTACATCCACTCCGTTCAACAAATACTTGTCTTGCAACCACATGTCCAAATGCAAACGATCCATCAGTTCTAAACTTCGTCTGATTTTCTTTCGACGGTCGTTAAATCCCACATTGTGAGGGACTGCTGGAATTATAGGATCACCATCATTAGCAGAAGTCTTCACCGGTACTGACAGCTCTGTGTCGTTGAACTTTTCCGAGGTGTCAGGTTTCCAGACCACTGAAGCATCCAGATGAGTGTTCTTGGCTTCTTTTCCGTACGTCAAGAGATTTTCCAAATAAGCACGGTAAGGGTAAGTATCCAAACTGCTGCTGACCAGTTTGTTATTCAAGTACAAATCTACTCCGCTGAACAAGGAATGCATGAAATTATTGACGGGTGCCACTCGGGCAGCTTCCCCAGGAAGGGTGTTGTCATTTTTTTGTACTTGAAGTTTCAGGTACAAGTAACTGTTATTCAGATCGATGTAATCTTCGGTTTGTCCTTTGATTTCAAATTCGATAGGAGCTGATTCCGTCAAAGACGATACAGGATGAAATTCCACCCATTGGGATTCTTGCATCGTCATCATGGTGGGAGGCATGGTAAACATATCCAGTTCTGACTTGGTACATTCGCAAGAATCTCGGTGCATCATTTTTTTTTTACAGTTAATAATCAAACACGTCTAATTCTCTGACGGTTCTTCTTCTTTTCTTATTCTTTTTTGAACTGCCGTGTGTTCTTTTATGAACTTTGAAGGGATTTCGATGTCGTCGTCTCTTTCTACCTTGTCCTTGCTGTGAAGTGGAGGAAGAAGTAATGTCAGGGTCTGAAGCGTGAAGTGAATTTATAGGATTCTCTCGGAGACCTAAAAGATCTTTGCCAGTGTTCATCAACACATTTTTGCCTGCTCTCATAAAGGCTTCTTTAGGATTTTGTTTGTCGATGAGGACATTTTGCAAAAATTCTTTTCCTTGTGTCAAAGCGGCATCTTTTAAGGCATGAAATCCTCGAGTCACCATCGGTTTCAAAATAGGAGCTACCGTCCGAAATGCCGATTTTAACATATCTCCTAAACCATGTCCTCGTTGTCGAGCCACTCCTTGGTACACTGGATACATTTTTTATTTGGGTTAGTTACAATTCGTTAGAGAACTTGTTTTTTTCGAAAATGTAGTTTCACCGTGACTTTTCCTTTGTCAATGAATGGCACATCTTGTCCCAAATCTCCTTTTATACAGATTGTTGACACTGTCAAAATACGATTTACTGACTGGAAGATAATGAGGATGTACAAATTCACGGTGAACGTGAAACGTGTTTCCACCTTCTTCGTACGCACCAGCAGCAGTATCCACTTTGAAAGGAATGACTCTCAGTAAGGGAGCAGCTGTGTGGCCCACCACGTTGTACTCCACCACATCGGAGTACACAAACATTAAATTCAGTCCAACGTTCAATTCGATAGGGGTGCGAAAAGCCTCTCCGAAATCTGTGTTGGTGTGGATTGTTCGTTCACCATGATACTTTTTATTTCCACCCAAAATATCAAACAACCCAGCAGAAAAACCGATGGTCATGAATTTTCTTTCGTGCGCGGGTAAGTGTTTGTCTTCTTTCTCGTCGAATGGCTTTCTCTCATGCCCTTTCAAAAATTGCAAGAGGAAACGGCGTGCCACAGGATGGTATTTGATCTCTACCCATTTTTTTTTTTTTTTCCAAGGCTTTGCCAAATTGGGCTTCGAAGACGGCCGCAATCGTCTCCACCAAATGTTGAGCACTAAAATAATACCCTTCAGGAATTCTCATGCGATAGGTCGAGTAGGGAGTATTGTCAGTTTTTGAACTCATTTTTTTCCCAATTTCAGGATCATGAGCGTCCAACTCTTTTTGCACTTTTTCGTTATAGATTGCTACGTCAAAAATGGTTTGATTTCCAGACACATTCTTGATTTGCGTAGGATGAATGATTTCTACCAAAGCCACTTCCCAATGAGCGTCGTGATCCAATTGGAAGGCCTGAGGTAATTTGGCCGTGAAACAACATAATTTGTTGTTGGGAAACACATCCATGGAACTGTCACTGGGTAACGTTAAATAAAATTGGTCATTCATAGTTCTAAGGTGGTTCTGGTGTCCGAGGAGTCACTCAAGTGGACAGAAGAATGATGTTCAAAGGGTTCCAAAAGAGGACTGGTATTGTGGTGACTGGAAGAAGAAGGTGGACTGGCGTTGCTCGTACTCCCGTGGTGGTGACTGTTGTCCGTCGTCGTCGTAAATTTCAAAGAGGGACTGGGTAAAAGATAACCGATGCAACTGCTAAGTAAAATGGTCCACAATTGTTTGTCTCCTTGTTGCAAACTCAAATTGGCAATAGCTGCTCCGATGACACAATACACTACAAAAATTTGGCAGAAAAAGACGATTTGATTTTTAGGCACACGTTCTCCGCACCACACCCAGAGCGGTTGTTTTTGTAATTCTTGAAGAGAAGAACTCTGCGAAGGAGTCGTTGAAGTCGTGGTTGCTGTGTTGAATGGCATGTTGTTGGGTTACTTCTTTTTCTTTTTATAGTCGACGACTTGAGAAGCAGCAATCCAAGAATCAAAACTAGGAGGATATCCTTTCCAACGTACTTTGACTTCTTCTACTCGTCGTTTGCCTACTTTACGTGTTCTTTGTTCGAGAATGCTTTCGATGTCGTACAAGGCGTCTTCTTTTTTGGTCACTCGTTGTAACTCAGGCAAGTAAAATGTTCCTTTGAGCACTTCACCGTGCACGTCTTCCAATTTATAGACGGGAGGATCACGTCCACGGACGGGGGTAGTGACACGAAACAATTCGGTGGTCCAGTTGGGTAAATAACCTTTGTCAAAAGTCCGTTTGGTTTTTCCGATGCGAACCCAATCACCCGTCTTTAACTCCAGCGAGGGTTTCTTCTTCTTCTGAGGTGGTTTCCTTTTTGAGGTACCAAACAATTTATCAAACACGGTCACTTCGTTTTCAGGGCTGACCTTTTCGGGGGCAGATCCGATGCTACGATGGTACGATTGATTGTACGCTTTGACCAAACGAGGTAACACGTTGATGTACTTGAGAGTGTGTTGATGTGTAAAATATTTCCACATGCGTTCTTTCAAAGTTCTTTGAAAACGTTCCACGATACTGGCTTTGGTTTCAGGATTTTCGGTAGTAAAAAAATGAATCTGTCTTTGTTTCAATTCTTTTTGAAAAGCTTGATTTAGAAATTCGGTGCCTTTGTCAGTTTGCCATCGTAAAGGTTGGCGTCCACTTTGTTTCAAGACCAATTTTAAGGCCCGTACCAATTCGGTACTGCTTTTAGAGGTCAAAGGCACGACCCAAGCAAATTTGGAAAACACGTCGATGACACAAAACAAATATTTGTGACCACGATTGTAAGTGGCTAAATGAGAGACGTCGGCTAAATCGGCTTGCCATTGATGATCGATGCCTTCCACTTGGGTTGGACTTCTAGAAAATTTGCGTCGAATGGGTTTGTGTAACGTGTACGTCGATTGTTCTTGTAACCATTGTCGTACTTCGGGTAAACGTCCACTTTTCAATTTACTTTTGGCAGCTCGATATAATTTTTGAACTCCTCCGTAACCAGCAGCATGGCCAGGATTGTAATAAATGGTAGCTAACAGTTTCTCCATGATTCCTCAAGAATAAGTCAACCAAGTACCAATGCTCTTTTCTTCGTGGGGTATCTTTTTGGATTGTTTACGTGTCCGACGTGCCACTGGTGTAAAAGAAGAAGATGTTGTTTGAACAGGGGTCATCGGTTCTGTTTTGACTTCTGTCTTCACTTCTTCCTTTTCTTTTCTGAGGGTAATGGGGTTGACAACATCTTTTTCATCCAACTTAGCATTACGATGGTGTCCTTTTCGTGTAAACCAAAGTTAAAATTTCTTCTTCGTCTTCTCCTAACATGTCGTCAAAGATGACCAGATGTATTTGACTCACGTCAGACACGATCCCATCGTCTTCGCGAGGGATGCCTTCTACAAATGAAATGGTTTCTCCTTGACTTTCTTTCAATAACGTGTAAGACGGTTGCCACTCTTTGTAACACCACACGATACGTTGAGGTGGACGATCGAACAAATGAGATTTGTGTTCGATCAAACGTTGACAAATTCGGTTTTGCCTGAACCACTAGGTCCAGCAATCAACATGTTAAAAGGATGGGACAGATACAAAGCGTTCCAACTTTGACGATCTAACTTTTCGTCAATCACTTTGACTACAGAAGCAGAAGAGGCAGACGAGGCAGAAGATGATGTAGCCATGACTGAGGTAGGAAGATTTTTGAGAAGAAGGCAAAAGACTCAAGACATTTTATACGTTTCATACACATTTATTTATTTTTTTTTTTAAAACAAACCAACACAACAAACAAAAACATTTTTTTTACAAGTCATGAAGGACAAAAATGCAGACCGAAAAAATGATCAGGTACAAGATTAAGGATACCACTAAAAGAATGAAAGTTCTGTATAAACAAGTCAATGTACAACATTCTGGTGTGCTAGGAATGGAAGGCCCAGGCACTGGTGGTAGTATTCTTCTGGTCTCTGTGGTGGTGGTAGAAGAATGAAATGTCTCTGACGGTAAGGACGGGGTGTGTTCCTCAGAGGGTTGTATTTGGACGACGACAACGGTGTGGTCTTTCTCTGCTGTGTCAGGTTCTTCTTCCAGGATGGTTTCTAAGGTCATTTTTTTGTGTGACTTAGGTTCCCATTTCACTTTTGGACACTTAGTGGTGACGGGCCAGATCTTTGGCAAACTGTGGTACTTCTTGTAGCCAAACATCGAAACCAACACTTTTCCAGTCACGTACATCTTTCCAACCGGTAAGTTGTTGGTGCATCCAACTAACAAGGCACACTTCTTCAAACGTGTCAAGGCAAGATAAATTTTGACTAATGTCTTCTTCACACGGAGGTACCCCACTTGTGATGTTCATCACCACTCTCAACACTTTGAGTATAATTTGTCTTTCATGTACCGATAATGCATGAATGCTCATGTTGTTGGGTTTTTTTTGTTTTTTTTTTTTGATGGTTTATCAAAATAGTCCAAAACAACCACGGGTCCTCCAAAATAATCCAAGGCAAACACTTGTCCTCAAAAATACTCCACAACGAATGTCCTGGAAAACGAAATCCAAGAAAGGTAGTCACTAAGACACACACTGCATAGCGTCCAAAATTCAATGGAAACAGTTCTTGTATCAAGTCTTTATAATCATCTAAGGTCTGAACATGATCGTTGACTTCCTTCCACGGAATACGTTTCACAAGTGAAGACCACAGATCAGGCATGGTGAGCTTTTATAGGGTGAGGTTCCTAAGGTGGGTATCTTTGGTGGTGGGTTTTCATATCCAGGTTCTTTTGTGATAGACTATTCCCGGGATTCTACAATGAAAGGTTTTCTCCAGAATCTTTCTTCTGACAGTTTGGAAGTAAGCATACCTTAAAAATCGAGAAATGACTTTGAGTTTGCGTTTCACTTGGATCTTGACAAACTCTCGGTAAATGCGCGTTCGCCCCACCACAATAGCCCGAGCCAAGCACATCTGGTCTTGAGTATTGTCGATTTGGACGACACTGCGTTTGGTACTTCGAATATCGTCCACCAGTAACGGTTTCCTACTTCGTCCACTTCCTCAAGGTGGGGAAACGTGAGTCAAGTAAAGTGTGGCCTTTCCATCGGTGATGGTAAACTTGGCGTTCGATTGTGTGGTGTGTGTAAGTTTGAATTTGATATATAAAAAATTTTAAAAAAGTAAAAAAATGGTTGTGTGGTGTGTGTAAGTTTTGTGTTTCATATAAAAAATTTAAAAAAAAAAATGGATTGTATATTTGTGGTGTGTGTAAGTTTTGTGTTTGATATAAAAAAAAATTTAAAAAGTAAAAAAATGGATAGTGTGGTGTGTGTTTTGATATAAAAAAAATTTAAAAAAGTAAAAAAAATGGTTGTGTAGTGTGTGTAAGTTTGTATTTGATATAAAAAAATTTAAAAAGTTAAAAATGATTTGTGTGGTGTGTGTAAGTTTGAATTTGATATATATAAAAATTTTAAAAAAGTAAAAAAAATGGTTGTGTGGTGTGTGTAAGTTTTGTTTCATATAAATTTTTTTAAAAAAAAATGGATTGTATATTTGTGGTGTGTGTAAGTTTTGTGTTTGATATAAGAAAAAATTTAAAAAGTAAAAAAATGGATAGAGTGGTGTGTGTTTTGATATAAAAAAAATTTAAAAAGTAAAAAAAATGGTTGTGTGTGTTTTGATATAAAAAATTAAAAAATGGATAGTGTGGTGTGTGTTTTGATATAAAAAAATTTAAAAAGTAAAAAAATGGATAGTGTGGTGTGTGTTTTGATATAAAAAAAATTTAAAAAATAAAAAAATGGATGGTGTATATGTTGGATAGTATGTTGGCATGATTTCATCCCTTTGTCATACCCTTTCGTCTGATAACAGGTTTTTGGGGTTTTTAGGCAGCACACAAGGCATTTGGGATAGTGTGTTAGGTTTGGGTTTGGGTTTTGGGTTTATCTGAGTTTGTATATAAAAAAATATAAAAGAACAAAAAAAAAATTTAAGTTAAAAAGTAAAAAAATGGATAGTGTGGTGTGTGTGAGTTTGAATTTGATATATAAAAAAATTTTAAAAGTAAAAAAAATGGTTGTGTGGTGCGTGTAAGTTTTGTGTTTGATATAAAAAAATTTAAAAAATAAAAAAAATGGTTGTGTGGTGTGTGTAAGTTTTGTGTTTGATATAAAAAATTTTAAAAAAATGGATTGTATATTTGTGGTATGTTGGCGTGATTTCATCCCTTTGTCATACCCTTTGTATGTTTTTTTTTTTTGGAAAAAAAAAGGGGGATGTTTTCCATCACGTCCGCGCTTCTAGCATTTATAGCGGTGCCTTCCACAGTGACGCCATTCACACTTTCACTCTACAAGAATGAACTCTGTTGAATTGTTACAAGAAGCTTGGGATAGAATGGTGGATGTGGAGTCCTTGATGGAAAGGTTGGAGTATTGGTGGAGATATCCTGCCACCAAACCATACGTCACCAGCCAACTAGCGGCTCTCAAATCAGCAAGAAGGTTGGTGACTGATGTCTTGGTGGAGGAAAGACAAAAAACTTCCTCAACCCCTTGCCGTGTGGGGTTCATCAAGAAGAGCCTGGATTTACTGGATGAGGTGGAGTACTTCCTGAACCGAGTTCAGGAAGATTGTTATATTTATCCACTCGCCAGTAACGTCAGGCGCGAAGAGGTGAACCTTCACATGGTGAAGGTATTGTTAAAGAAAGTTTTAGAAAAGGAAGTGGCTCACATTAAGATCTTGTGGGCTCTTGAACGCTCCAAGAAAGAACAGGCCAGGAAAGAAAAGGAATTCGAACGCCTGAATTTAAATTGGATGAAAATCCAAGATAAATTCAGGCGGATGAAACATCCTGACTGGCTACCTGATTCACCAACACTTCCAACCAAGAAAAAAAGATCTCACACCACCTTCCTAAGCTTCTTTACCCAATGTTGGAGGAAATAATAATCTTCCTCCAATGGTCCTTTTTAGGACCACCCATTTTTTCAAGAAAGATTAATTATATTCCCACACCCCGTATGTAGTGACGAAGACAACGTCCTCTACTATCAAAAACACCCCACCCCAGTTTTTGATGGTAGAGGACGTTGTCTTCGTCACTACATACGGCGCAACCCCTGCTATGATAAATTCGCGTATGTACCTGTACTGCCCCCGCTATGTTAAACTCCCGCTTGTCGCTGTAGTGCCCCCAATGTTAAACTCCCGCTTGTCGCTGTAGTGCCCCCGCCATGTTAAACTCCCGTATGTCGCCATAGTGCCCCCACCACGTTAAAATCCCGTTGTCGCTATAGAGGCCCCATTTTTTTTGTCGCTATTTACCCCCCATCTACTACTTTTGTCACTTTCATGGATGTTTAGGTCAGTGATTTGGTGCGGTTTGAGATACTTGGAATGATGCCACCAGTTACTTGTCACTCCTCCACCACACATGACAGTATCTTGCACACTGTGAACGGTCTCTACAATAGCACAGCAGAGTGGATTCAAGAACTTTTGGTAAGTGTTTACTAAGAGTGGTCGTATCACCGGCATGCTGTATTCATTAGCTTCTTTAGAATCATATTACATTTAGATTTTACATCCTGGCTTATGGCCTTCTGTGCTTCCGGTTTCTCTGCACGAGTTGTGCCAGGAAACGTCTTCGAGTTTTAATTTGCCTTGTTACAATGTCGAAATTGAGCTTGTCCCAAATGAACTGGTTCAGCTTGCCACTGCACTTTCCACATAGGATCAAGAGCTCAGAGGGCTTAGTCTATTCCTTGAGCTGATCTTGCATCTCCATCTGTGGTGGCATATTTTATAAGTGCACCTTGTAGATCAAGCGGACTACCAATTTCCTTTCCCATATCATACTCTGACAGCGGTGCAAAGGGCGATAAGTTTGCTGTATATTCTGAATGACCACCTCTACATTGCACATCCAGGCTGTCTAGGCTGCCGACTAAGCCGTACATGCAGCCATACACTCTGCCATCCAACCGTAGATCAGTCAAGTCTGCAAACTTTACCAGGCCGATGGAGCCATACAATACTGAACCATTTAAATAACTTTTTTTCTCCTTGAAATAAAATTTGCAAGTAATGTTGTGTTAACATTCTTGACTTCCTTTTTGTGGCAGTGGTTTAGGCTTCACATTGTGCAAATGCAAACCAGAGTCTTTATTGGCTGCTATAAACTACTTTTTGTCTTCATTTCAGGTCAAGCAAATACAAAAAGATGTGAGGATCACTGAAAGAGCTCAAGAATCTCATTAGAAAGGATAAACAATGCATCATACTTAATGAAAATATCACAGAAGAACACAAAAAATGATCGCATTTAGAAGTAAAAGAAAAAAAGCTGAAAACAAGTTGAAATATATAAAGGATATAAATTATTGGTTCGCTGTATATAATGTCTGTCATTTTATAAGTAATTTGTCTCTTCATTGATGTCATGAGCACTTTTATGTCGTAGTTCAAGCTATTTTCCTTATCAAGGTGTACAGCTTGGTAGTATTTTCTTATTGTTAATAATATGATTCTAAATACCAATCAGCAGCACAAACAGTATGGGACAATATAGTACATTCCAAACTGTTGCTGTAAGCAGTTACACGCTAAACATTATTTTCTAATATTCTTCTATTTGCTATGCGTGTGCTCAGTTTAAAAGCAGGGTTTTCTGTATATTTCTATTTCAGCACAGAACTAAAGCATAATCCAGGATCAGATTCTTATATGTTGTTTGAAGATTGCATTTAAACTTTGTGGTGTTTAAAAAATATGCACCTATTATACACAGTGGTACATGCACAAACAAATTAACTGCTGATGGAATTCTAGAATAATTCTTTGGTAAATAATATACAAATCATTATTTGTTTTGCAATATTATACTGTTTTATGCTGGATTATATGCCTTTAGAATTTGAGTGTGGCAATTAGTACGATCTGAAAGTACAAGCTTATTATTAATTTTGGCTACACTATGAATAGTCAGAATAGTTTGCATTTTTTGATATTTTATATTTCTCCCCGAGTCATAAAGAATTTCCCATTTACTTCTTTTAGCAAAGATGCCCTGTACCAGTGGACCCTTTAAGAAACAAATTACGTAGAACCACTATTATTGCTTCAATGAATAATAGCTTATGATTTTGCACGAGTTCACTGAGGCATTTTCATGTTGCGAGGGTTATTAGGTGCTACTGTCAAACAAAATATCAACAGCTTGCATTGTATGTAGGCTTGGACTACAGAAAGCCTTTGAATTGACCATTATGACTTTAATCCTGCTTGATTAGCTTGGGGTTTCTCTATGACAAATTACTTACTGTCATAGCTGTACTCACTTAGCAAAAATTGGGTTTAAGAATAAACTTTTTCTTTGTATCTACCACTGTCTCTCCTAATTACATTTACTGAAACTTACAAACAAAAATGTACGTTATTCATAATACCATTTTAATTATAACTGTATGAGATTATATTCAATCATATTTGTTTCTAATTCCTGTTAGTATAGTACTCTGTTCTGGATTGGCATTGTGATCTGGAATATTTTTTATTTATAGATACCACTATATTGTAAGAAGTAAAAACATTTGGGAAACAAGTCAGTAGTTGGTATGAGTGAATAATCTGGAAAATTGGCCTCCAGATAATCAACATTTTACTGTAGTCTGTTTGATGCACTTTGACTGCCCATGCAAATGTAAACGTGTGAAAAGACAGAATAAATATAAAATTTTCAACCTTGCTCGAGTTGAATAACAAAGATATACCATAATGAATCTTAAGTCTTAGGGCACCCTTAATTATATTTTTAAATATAATTTTTTCATGTTCTATAAAAGATGGAACATGAAATTACATAAATTTTTCATGTACTATAATTTTTGGAACAACAGAACTGTTTCCCCCAACATGTAAATTGGCATATTCTGTCGATCGTACCATTAGAGTTCCTGACTTGCCAGAAGTTATGTGATACTATTTTTACTCAGTAAAGTGGATTGTTGTAAATTAGGTTGATATAAATTGTTAGAGAAATCAATAAAGATGCTTAATTTTAACCTCCTATTTTCTTATTTCTATTTCAAATCTGTATAATTTCATTGGACAATGACAAGCATTTAGCATTACCACAGTGCTGTAACAAATAAACAATAGCTTCCCTCTCTATTTTGCACAAGACTAGTTTACTACTGTTGCGCATTATTATACTAAATTTTTGGCCAGTCACAACTAAGCAGAAATTCTGGAGTTTTCTGCCTTGAAAATTAAACACTTACCTCAATTAAATCTGGTAATGATACAATAACAAAAATAGCTCCGAGGCCTGATTCATCACTCGCAGTGAGTGACCTTGTTCACATCATTGTATCATCAAATGTACATAAAAACTGTTCACTTGTGCTGAATGAAGTACATATTTTGGTCTCCAGTTAAAGACGCTGCACTGAACCTGATGACTATAAACAATAATGAAAAACTAATGCTTGAAAATATATGAAATAATACCAAATCAGTAATTTGTTTTGATGTAACTGACCTCGAGTATTAATTTGTATAATCAGCAATGGTAATCATGCTAAAATTGTTTATACCCAACTGATACCTCGCTCAACTGCCTATAATTGGTCAATCTAATGTAAACTTGTCTTTTCCCCATTTGAATACTGGATAAATCCATCAACTGTAATCCAAATGATACGCCAAAATAATCAGCTTGCCAAAATGAATCCAAACGATGTGCAAAGACAGCTAGCTTGCCAAAATGAATGCAAATGATGTGCCCAAACAGTATGCTTGCCAAAATGAACCCAAATGATGTGCCAAAACAGCCATCATGACAAAATTAACAGTTGAAAGATTACTGTGCTGAAATAACAATGTGTCCAGTCAAAAAAAAACAAAACCAATATGGATCAATAATGATCTATTTGGATCTTCATTCATCATTTTAGTTTGTATTAATTCTTCAATGAATATATGACGTTTATGTGCTTAATAGCGGTCAGGGTGTGGCGGGTGGCAAAAAACTGAATGAATAAAAAAAGAAAGAGAAAAAAGCATAAAATAGAAGATAATAAGCATCTAAAAATAGAAAGAGATAAACAAATACCTTTGTGCTGGCCCTGATACTGGTATATTGATAAATATTGTCTGAACATTCACGACATTTTATATGAATTACACCATGTAGGATCACTTATATCAATCAATAAACAAATTTTGGGCATCCATGGGTGAAAGTGTAAGAAAGTGATATTACAGAAAACCTGAGATCGGACATCAAGGGGTCCTCTAGAGTTCTTGCAATTTTTGAACTCAATTTATCTAATTTTGAAGGTATTCTTCCATCACTATCTTTACCCATTATGTTCCATCACTTTCTTTTTCCTCCAGCCACATCCACCAACTGTTTTTAACCCTTGCTCTAAATTTGTTGTGTCCCTGCCCACTGATAAAAACAGCACAGCTACCAACTGTTTTTAACCCTTGTTCTAAATTTGTTGTGTCCCTGCCCACTGATAAAACAGCACAGCTACCAACTGTTTTTAACCCTTGTTCTAAATTTGTTGTCCCTACCCACTGATAAAAACAGCACAGCTACCAACTGTTTTTAACCCTTGTTCTAAATTTGTTGTGTCCCTGCCCACTGATAAAAACAGCACAGCTACCAACTGTTTTAACCCTTGTTCTAAATTTGTTGTGTCCCTGCCCACTGATAAAAACAGCACAGCTACCAACTGGAAGATGATGATTGTTTTACGATAGCTGAACATTTACAACTACTGCAAAACTGATTATTGGTGACATGCACATAAATAAAAAATCGTGTCTAATAAGTACTGTTACTATTCATTACAGTGTTAGATGGCTACTGAAAAAAAAACGTATTGGCGATGTGGTCATTTGAAAATAGCTGGGATCTTAGTTAACTAATTGCTCTTATATTAACATTGTTTGTATGGAATTCTTGGTAATATTTGATGCAATAACTTGAAATATGCAGACTGATTGCATTTTGTTTAAAGATTCAACAACCTCGCCTCTCGCCACCCCCAACCTGAAAAACTCGACAGATCGACACAAACTGGAAAATTAGTCTTAGGCAATTTCTCCAATACTGAATTCTGCATCAATGTAAAAAAACTTTCACCCACGAACATCTCTTAACCACATGAAATAATCAAAATTCATAAACAGCAATGAATATATATAAGATGAAATCTGAAAGAATGAGGTACAGTAAAAAATTAGAGTTTTATTAATCTTCTGATAATATTTTTCAGAATAAACATTGATATGGATAACGTTTAGCAAAATATGCATTGAGTAGGTACTGTAGGCTCATTTCAAGTCTCGCAATACAATACGGCCCATGGACTTGAAAGTCCTGAATTACCATTATTTTAATTTTTATGTTGGAGAAATAATAAAATACTCACACAAATTAACATTATAAAAGCAATCATGGTAGTGTTAAACAGTTTATCAACTAATTAACTGAACAAAAGCTGGTCACTGCTGGTGTAACATGGTAATCTCAACATTATGTCTCCATTTATTTGTGTGTGTTTATGTTGGAACACTGAAATTTTTATATTCTGTAAAGTGCATACATGTCTCTGGACACAAATAATATCGTCGACCCTCCTAACTTTGTGCCCATCCTTGAATCATGCGCCATGTTTCTTGCTACCTCGCGCTTGTTTTGAGATCATGACATCATCAACTGGGTCACTAGTGTTTGTTGACAATGACAGTAAGTGCTGATTAAGAAATATTAGATGAAATGAAATTTAAATACATACTACAATTCAAATTGAAAGAACAATGAAAATGGCAAATTTCACTAATGCCATATTTGCCTCAAGTTTGTGGCCCTGGTGTGAGTGTTAGCTGTTCAAGCCAGGGCCACTATTCACATGTTGGTTTTCTTTACCTTTTTATTAGTAGAAAATCCATGACAGAAATTTCTCAGATGACAAAAGCAATGTAACAACTTCGTTTCTATAACATTTCTCATATCCAGTTAGAAAAAATGAATGAAATGTAAGAGTTATGCAGTATGAAATTCTTTCTTGGATTATTGTAATGTAGGTGGGAAAAAATCTTTGTTGTGACATAGCCTGAAGAAAGAAAAATCTTTTAAAAGTTCAGTGTATCTTTCAATATGATAACTGTATCAAAATAGCTTGAAAAAAAAATAATTAAAAAATTCATCCAATTTTTTTTAATTTAAATTTTTTACTTTTGACATAACTTTTTATGTGTTTTATTGCAGTCAATATGCGTACAAAAGCAATGAAATATATTACAAATGCAATTAATGAAAATACATAGACATTATAAACGATCTATTCCTGCCTAATTGGCACATTCAATCTTATGTCACGTGGCCTTTATTTAAGGGGCACGAACCATAGACGAACTTCCGGAAATAGACAAATTTTGACAGGCTTAGAAAAACGGTACCTCACAAAAGATTTAGATAGTTTATAAACATTTTTCAACGATGAATAAATTAAGTAGATATAGTTGAACACATTCTATGGTGAATTTGTTTCTCACAATATTTTAATGCAAGCGTTAAAATTCGCGTTAGGAGCATGAACCATGGCGGGTCGAGGATATAAATAAAGACACAAATAATAATATAAAAACACATATAGGCACATATATGGACACTTAATTAACTTAATAAGTATTGCCCCTTTTTATACACAGAGATTAACCTTTCCTCTTGTTATAAAAATAGTTCTGAAAATAATACAAAATTTCATGTATGAAAAAGCACACTTTTATGACCCTAATGAACCAGATTATAATAAGAGATCTGTACAGTAAATTATCTTTAATAGGTATTATTTTTAATAGTCAGCAACTTTAATATTGTTTTACAACTAAGTAAAGTTACTTATCAAATATAGCACAACATACACCTGTATAAAATAAAGGAAATTGCTGCTGAAAATTCATTTTTATAATAATATATATATAAAATTCCTGACAATAAAAATGGTCTGTGTGCATAAAAATGAATAAAAATGGACCATTTATATAGTATTACGTACATGTACATGCATGTACCTGGAATTGATAATTCATTGGTAAAATCAATATAAATGAAAAAATACTTGCATTGATAAGGTAATAACACATTGGAAAAAGGTGAAAATGTAACTTGATCTAAGTGTTCTTAATTCAAAGCATGATGCTGAATCTGTTTCAATCCATGAAGTCCTTCAAAAGTGATTTCATTGGTAAAATCAATAAAAATGAAAATACTTACATTGATAAAGTAATAACATTTAATTTGGATGATTCTGAATATAATAAATCATGATAAAGGCATTTATAATCTACCATATATACTCACATATAAGTTGAGTCAAACCAGAAACAACATTAAACCCTGATCTGCGGTTATATAATGGACCACCAGATCAGGTTCTGTGTTGTTTGTTTTACTGGTTATTCCTAACAGACTGCATAGACCCAAATCTGCCAGTTCATTACACAATGGCAGATCTGGGTCTGTGCAGTTTGCAGTTGTACTCCACTTACAAGCAAATAAAGTAGAAATGTGTCCATATAACATGAATGCCCCACCCATTATGAAATTGAAAGGAAAGTTCTAAATCAGATGGGCCTCAAGTCCATAAAACTTTTGCTGAAAAAAGGTGAAAATCGAACTTGACATAGTTCCTCTTAATTCAAAGCATCACACTAAATTTGGTTTCAATCCACAAAGGCCTTCAAAAGTCATTGAGCAAAAATGAAATCTGCAAGAGATGGGATAGGAAGGGACGGGACGAGGAGACCTGGGTAACCCTACATACTCTTTCTACAGATATGGCAAGGACAATACAAAATTAAAAATGTGATCTTGTTTGGCTCATCCAATACATGCTGTTTCTGTTGTTAAATTTGTTAGTATTTTAACTTTGTGAAAAGCCAATATAGTTACAAATATCTACTAAGATCAAGAGTTAAAATTTACCAAGCATTTATCTGCAATATGTCAAACTAATGTCGATTTCTGGATAAGGGCCACGAGATACAGAATGGTCAATAGACCAAACCTTCTATACTGTATTTCTGTAATCACCAATTACAAATTTATGAAATAAGATATATTTAAACTAAACTAATTTTTTTTTGTTTCTTGATTTGGGCCTTTACAGATATAAAGGTCAACAGGTCAAACTAATGTTGGTTTCTGGACATGGGCCATGGCATACAGAATGGTCCATAAGTCAATCTAATGTTGGTTTGTGGACAAGGGCCATGGCATATAGAATAGTCTATAGGTCAAATGGCCATGACATATAAAATGGTCAATAGGTCAAATGGCCATGACATATAGAATGGTCAATAGGTCAAACAAATGTTGGTTTCTGGATAAGGGCCATGACATAAAGAATGGTCAACAGGCTAAATGGCCATGACATATTAAATAGACTGTAGGTCAGGCTAATGATGGTTTCTGGACAAAGGCCAGGACAAATACAATTGTCAATAGGCCAAAGTAATGTTGGTTTCTCAGCAAGGGCCATGAAATATAGAATGGTCAATAAGTCAAATGGGCATGACATATAGAATGGTCAATAGGCCAATCTAATGTTGGTTTCTGATAAGGGCCATGAAACAGAGAGTGGTCAATAGGCCATACTAATGATTGTTTCTGGACAAAGGCCATGACATACAGAATGGTCAATAGGTCAAAATAATGTTGGTTTCTGAATAAGGGCTGTGGCATATAGAATGGTCAATAGGTAAAACTAATGTTGGTTTCTGGACAAGGGCCATGACAAAAAGAATGGTCAATAGGCCAAACTAACGTTGGTTTCTGAACAAGGGCAATGACATATAAAATAGTCAATAGGCCAAACTAATGTTGGTTTCTAGATAAGGGCCACGACATATGGAATGCTCAATAGGCCAAACTAATGCTGATTTCTGAATAAGGGTCAAGACATATAGAATGGTCAATAGGCCACCTAATGTTTGTTTCTGAATAAGGGCAGTGGCATATTAAGTGGTCAGTAGGTCAGACTAATGTTGGTTTCTGGATAAGGGCCATGACGTATAGAATGGTCATTGTTGATGTTGTTGTTGTGGGTTTAACGCCATTTTTCAGCACGATACTATACAAGACAGCCAGTATATTTGGTAGAGGAAGAACCCAGGAAAACCACTGAAAGAACCACCGACCCACGTGAAGCTACTGGCAAGCTTTCTCACATAGCTGTGTTAGCCGAATCAATATACGAACCCATGGGGACAGAGGTGATATGTGCGAGTCATCTGTAAAGGCGAGTGCCTTAGACCACTCTGCCACCCAGGGCCCCACATATTCAATGGTCAATAGGTCAAATGGATATGACATATAGATTGGTCAATAGGTCAAATGGCTATGGCATATAGAATGGTCAATAGGTGAAACTAATGCTGGTTTCTGGATAGAGGCCATAACATATAGAATGATGAATAGGCCAAACTAATGTTGATTTCTGGATAAGGGCTGTGACATATAGATTGGTCTATAGGTCAAGCTAATTTTGGTTTCTGGATATGTCAGAAAATGGAATCTGTCACTAGATTTTATAACAAATATGTGGTAAATTCAGCATTGAAAAGTCCATATAGGAAATTTCTCATTCTTTTTATATAGCAAATATAGGAAATTTTACAATTTATTACTTAAAATACTGGCTCCACTCCCTGCCTTTCAAATTAGAATACTTTTTGAGAATATTCTAATAGAAAATGAGTATTCAAATATTCGTGTTTAACCAGCAAATTTGGGAGCATTTTATAAAAGAAACAAACGAGGCAAAATGTACACTGTATAACAATGAATCAATTATTTTGCTTAAGAGCAACTTAAAACATGCTATATCACCTGAATTTAAACTTCGACTTGCAAGATAGCCATAATGTCAAAATTCTGAATAGTCAGATTGCTAACAACATTGCCATTTCTATCCCTCTTTACCCATGGAACAGAATGGTCCATTCCCAAACTTGGTTGAGGCTTGGAACTAGCTCCCAGGTACACAGCCCTGGTAGAGGTTACATTTGCAGAACAGACAAGACCGTTTGACACCTACTGTAATGTACATTTTATGAATAAGATGATATCAATATCAGTCTATGGGTTTCAGTTGAGGCAATTATTTATCAAGTCTGAAATACAAGTTTCTTATGGCTTAGCAGAAAATCCCAACATCCGATTTGGATATTTTATAGTTGGTCAAAAAGGCAGTCCCAGCAGACATTTCAGGCATATATTAGTATGACACTCTGGAGACCTGCAATCAAAGTATCGAAATTTAATTAAATTGACCACATTTCCGTGTGATTTCAGTTGTGAACAAATTACTTCCCTGATAAATTTTTGAGATCATGCCCACATTTAACTAAATTGGTAATCAGGTTTCTGCCCTTTACCATCCATCTTCAGCCTTAAAGGAAAGTTTATGTTTGTATTGAGTTTGAAGATAAACAGGGAAAATAACACCTAAATTAATAAAAAAATTTCATTTGAATCCTCACAAAATGTACTCAAGTACCATACAATGTCATTCAATTAGATTTAGATGACTTAGTTTACAGTGTTTACAATGCGGCTTGTCTGGGAGTGGTGGGTACCAATAAATACCAAAGTAGACAAAGAAAAGAGGATGGATTTGGTACCTTTATTACGTCAATGAATAGTCCAATCATATTTAAATACTGTCAACGAATATTTGAATAGGAAAATTTTATATTCATTGAAGCTCTATTGCATTATGTATTTTTTTTTTTATAGAAGGGCTATTTCTGTATTTGTAGACCTTTTATGCCCAATCAAGTTTGTCAACTATAATGGCAATAACATGTACATACTGCTAACCTAAATAAGAACTACATCATTAGTGATTTACCTTTCTTACTTTGGTCTAAACATTAACTCATTTGTAAGTACTTTTAAAAATAGTTTTCAGTTACTAGCAGTGGTCAAATAAAGAATATAAATTAAAACAAGCATATATATGGACACTTAACTAGCTTAATTAGTATTGTCCCTTGTCTAGACAGTGATTAACCCTTCTTTTTGTATAAAAAAAATAGTTCTGATTGCAATTCAAATTTCATGTGCAAACAATAAAGTATAATATGAAAAATGTATTATAACAAATAAATGGAACATTGTTCACATGTGGAAATAATTATATTCTTAGATTTTCGATTTTACAGTAGAGTTTCCCCATTTATCTCATTTACTTCTAAGGGGACAAAAAAGTCTCCTAAAGACAATCTCTTGGCTAAACAGAATTTTCAGGAATCCAAGATAAGACCATTTCTTCTTTTTAACTGCTTCATAACAAAACCACCTCTCAGATTCTTGATAAATTCCAACAAACCACATTTAATAACACAAATATTTTCTAACATGTCTAAATAAACATTTAATAACACAAATATTTTCTAACATTTCTAAATAAACATGTTCATAAGATACCTGTAAATGCAGGCCAAAACTGACCTTGAACCTGATATCATGGATAGAAAATTATTCAACTTGCCACATACAATATCATGATATACCCATGTGCTAAGTTTGGTTACATCTATGACTAATATTTTTTACATTTAAATATTTTATGTACAACTCACTGTGTTTATATGCTCAATTAAGTACAAAAATGCAATAAATGACCTTTGTCTTTACTCCCAGGTTAGTTAGGTCTAGTTTTCAAAACTCCACAAAAGTGCAGATATGTTCGTGGCAAGATCTGCACCATTTCTATTCAGAACCAATTAAAATAGTAATTAATATCATTCATGAACAGCATCCCCGTCGCCTCTTGTTCTTCTCATTATCTTCAACCCTGACATGGTCTTTAAAATCTGTTGGACCTGGACCATTTCTCATTCTTTTCAAAACTTCCTTACCTAGGAAGAAAATTATAAAATCTCTCAAACATATTTTCAAACGAAAATGATGAACAGATAAAAGAAAAAAGATGCCCAAGTGGGCCTTAAGTTACTTACCTGGATGACACAAACCAAACAGCCTAATGCAAGAGTAGTTTGCCAAGTAATCTGGGCTAGAAGATGCTTACTGCCCAGTTAGGTCCAAATCTGTTCAGTTTTTTTTAAAAGCTGCTATTTCAGGACTCTAAAATAATTCTAATTCACCATCCTGTGGTTAGTGATTCACTAGTGGATCACTAAAACCCTGCCATCACTAATCCGATGGTCGCTATTGTAACAATTAACAAGTGGTCATGAGTCAGCTTTCCGTGTAATGGTTAAGTGATCTGTTTATTGTGTTAATTGAGTACCTACCAACATCCTGCACTTAATGAGGTACAATAAATGCTCTTGATGCAAATGGATAGGTGTTAAACCACCTATCGACTCGTCAAGTAAATTAATGTGATTATTGTCAAAAGAGTCTTCAGGCACATGGAACTAGCCTGGTATACTGTCCCCAAGGACTGATTTCATTACTGATGATAACAACAAACATAGGTCTCAGGCTGGTAATGTAGGATCTCAGGTTGGTAATGGCCAATCAGAAAAGGTTGTGTTCGCCAACTCAATGAACAATCCAGAATTATATAGAACAATGTGTTTCAGGGTTGAACAAATTATTTTTTCATCTATGTCCAGGACAAGTGGTTTCAGAAAATTCACTTGTCCCACCTACCTTTTCACTTGTCCCAAAATTTAAATCACTTGTCAAGATTTGATGAGATGTATGCACTTAAATCCATAGAATGAACAAATGAAATAATGTACAACATATTTATTTATTAAAAGAATTTAATTTTTAAAAACATAGGCTGATATTATACATTTTGTTACATCAGAGATTTCAGTTTTCCATTGTCCAGGTATCTTATATGCACTATTTCTTGCTCCGATATACTAGCATCAGTATTTCAATCAGCAAGAATGGAAAGGAATTTACTGGAATTTAGACATTCCCTAATACTTCTCTTAGTACTTGATCAATTGGTAGAATGAAGTCTCTTGCCCTGAATATCTTATTATAATTAGCACCAAATTCAACATCATTCTGCTCCTGGAGTGCACATAGCATTTCCATATAAAAAAATGGTTTTCCATAATAGACTAGGCTGTAGCTTGTGTTAAATAGAACTCTCATTTTTTAAAATTATATCGGTCTCGAATTTCTTTCGAAAGAGCCTTTCCTTGTGAAATGTCAGCAAATCTAACTTCAGGGATTTTCTGCTCATGCTGGCTAGGGTCATGCATATACTGTGAGAGGCCCAGGACTGTCATGAGACTTGATTGGTTCAGTCCTGAATTTGTCAGTTCCATTAACAAATACACTGGTTGAACTTCCAACCTGTGCCAGTTTGGGATATTGTTTGCAATAAATGCAAAACAATTTTCCTTCCGAGTTAATGAATTCAAGTCTGGGATAACTATCAACCCTATGCAGCTGAAAATTTCTCAGTCTCTTACTAGTGTCATATTTGATATTTTGTTTTGCCACAGAGTCTGGTTATGTATCTTTGGAGAAACAGTTACCCCACACTTATAGTGGCAGTCTTACATTTTACTCCTCCATTTTCACATGAATTTTCCTACTCCAAATCTTCCTTATTAACTTCCTTGCAAAAATAATTTAGTAAACTTGCTTTATCCACATAGTAAATATCACCTTGCTTGACTATTACTTTAAATATGAACAGAGACAGTTCCTCAATTAGTGTAATTGTTAAAGTTAATCCTCTGTATAATCAATTAAAATTTCAAGAATCATCACTGCCACTTAAACAGTTCATAAAGGGAACTGACACTAATGTCAGTAAAGTACCTTTCAATAATTTAATTGGATTGAATCGCTGGATTAAAATCAAACAGTGAGTCGTTAATGAGTATTTGGTTTGAATAAACACAATATAACAAAACCATTTAAAACACTAGTAATTAATCATAACGGCTTTGTTTTGTTTTATGTGCTTTGATTGACCAATAATTTAGTCGCTTAGCCCAATATGCGGTCAAGCGTTAATAGAACATGCGCATGTCATGCAACAGTTATCAATGACCACCAACAAGTGTGATACAGGATGTTAATAAATACATGGAGAGGGGTAAAAGCAAGCATTCAGTATGCCCAATGGGCTTGAATTGTCAGATAAAGGTAGATAAATTGATTATGACATAAATATTAGCACTTGCCCTAATTTTTTAAAAATAGGAAAAGAAGCACTACTTGTCCCGGACAAGTTACTTCGAAAATTTTACTTGCTTGACTTCGAAAATGAATAGTCCGGGATGTCAGGCTATGGGATTTGCTCAGCCCTGTTTTTAATATTTATATCCTTGTTGATAAAGATTCAATAAATTGTGTGGTGTCAATTTTAAACGTGTGGAAGTAATTGCAAGGTATGCAGCCGCCACTGAAACAGCAGAAATTAGATGATGACAAGAGAGAGTACGATTGCAAATATGATCAAGAGAAGAGGCCAAGAAAATACCAAAAATGCTGGGAAAATGAACACAAATGGCTGAAGTATGATGCAGGAGAGGTTGTGATGTGCCCTTTCTGCACTGAGTGTTTGGAGAAATATGAAAATGCGGAGGGTACTTCATTCGTGAATCTTGTTGGTGAAATAAAGTTGTCATTGTTTTGAGTTGATGTTAATGAATAATAAATGTTGAATTAGAAACTGAACTGGTTTCCATCTGATTTTAGCAGGATTAGTGAAATTTAGGCAGGATCAGTTATTTGTTGATCCTGTGGGTTAGTGAAAAAAAAAATCCTAAGTCTAAGCCCTGTTATTTTAATGATTTTGGGGGCTATTTTTCAGGAATGGCATCATTATTAGATGGCAGATCAGCATCTTCTGCAACAAATTTAAAGCCCTTCATACCATGATGCTTTCTGTCAAATTTGGTCTAACTATGTCAGCACTTTTTGGAGAAGATTAAAGATTTTGCTCTTGTTTGTAAAGCATCTAGCTGTGAATTGGTATTATTTGTACAAAATTGGAAGGCCTCAAAGCCAGAATGCATTCTATCAAATTTGGTCAAACTCTGATTAGTGGCTTTTGAGAAGTTATTGGTATTTTTTTCTATTTGTAGTAATAGCTGCCACACTGGATGGTAGATCAGCATCACTTGTAGAAACTTGAAAAGTCTTTATGCCAGAATGCTTTCTGTTAACCCTTGACCTCATATCATGTTACTCTTTAGGCTGTCAATATACATGTACCAAAGCCACACAGTGCAGTGTGCTATGAATAGAACACCCATTACCTAAATGACTCGATACAAATAGGCCTGCCTGTAGTATATGCTAAGTTCAACTTAAATTTTTACCATTTTATCTTTTTTTAACATATCTATTATCTGTAGATAGGTTTAAGAGTAAAATCTGATCTTTACAGCTGTATAATTATTTTTCAAAGAAGAATTTTTTATATGCATTAAAATCTTCAGCTGTGTAACCTTTCTCAGCCTCTAAATCTACCAGTTCGTTGTCTATGTCTGTATCACTAAATCATCCAAATTTGATAAATTATTAGATAAGTGTTGCCTGCATCGCTATCGCAGCCTATATTCTGACTTATTGAATCCTTTATAGTCATAATTCTAATAATCCAAACTCAAGAAAGTGCCGTGGCCTCCATTTTAGAGAGTGGAGAATTTGATCCAGTTATTTTAAATAGCAGATTATGACTATATCTTAAATAGCAACTACGTGGTGTGATATAATGAACATTTACCTCAATGCCTGTAGTTTCCAATAAGGGGTTTTCCCTGAAGGTGGTGCTATGAAAACCAGCTCAAAATGGCTGATGTTTACTGTAGGCATCGAGACACACTTCCATGTGGATGGTGCATGGGTGTCCAAATGCCCTTCTATGCAAATTGAATGGAGGCGTCCAATAGCGCTTCAATGAGAATGTGGTAGAGGCCTTAGGCCTTACAAAAGGCCTTATATGAGGTAAAAGGTTAAATTTACCTGACTCCTGTTGAACCTTAGGTTTTTCTACTTTCAGAAATGGTGGCCATATTGGATGGCAGACAAACATCATTTATATATTTTGAAAGGCCAGGTTGCTTTCTTTAAAATTCTGTCAAATTCTGTTGATGGGGTTTTGGAGAACAAATGTTTAAATGCTCTTAATTTTTAGTAAAAGCAGCCAAATTGTATGGCAGGTCAAGATCGTTGATAGAAAATTAAAGGACTCCATTCTGCAATGCTCTATGCCTCATTTGACTGAAACTGATCCAGACATTTTTGAAAGGTTAAAAATAGAAGTGTTCGATGTACACATTACACGTGACAAGAGATGCATGACAGAAGCAAGGTCATAACATTACCTCACTTTGCTTATGACTCAGTGAGGTAAGAAAATATAAATCTGAAAGAGATGACATTTTGAAAAAGACATACAGGTGAACTCTCAGCCTAGCAGTGAAACTGTCCATGAAGTATCTTATGTCAAAAGTTCCAAAGGTCCACTGAACAATCTAATCACCCAGCCCCAGCAAGGTGTGAATATTTACTTAATGGCATGTTTTCCTCCCCATGTTTTTTAGTTTGTAATTATTTACAACTGGAATCTGAATGGTCACAGAATAAGTTGCAAAAACAACCTTTCACACAATCAAATATAAGTTGTTAAAATTCTCAATTTTTATATTTTTATAATAGCTGGTTGAGTAAGGCTTTATTTTGGGTGAATATAAATGTTTAGTGTTTGCCTGTCTGGGAGAGAGGACTTTAAAGATTTGTCAACCCAAGCTTCTGCTATACAACAGATGCAATTTCATATCACCATGACTTTAATATCTTGTGCAATTTTCATTACATTTTCCAGACTTAATTAAAAATTCCCTGTCAATCAGCTTGAGTTCAAGGAGAAAAGTCCTGATTTAAATAAATTAATTTTTATGATAATTAGTGGGCAGAAAATTATCCTTAAAACCAAGAGGTCAATTAGACATACTGAATAAACATATTGACAGACACACAGACAAAATAAGTGATAATTCGTAGTTTTCCATTAATACATCTACGCAGGCCTAAACATCTAATGTGCATATAAAAATAGAAATATGCAGGTCCATTACAAATTTTTTTTAAACCTTTTTTTTTAGAGAGGGTAGACATACTGGAAAAATGTAAATCTCCATGTAGAGTTCTCAAGTAAAATATGTACTTCAGTTCAAGACCATTTTTAACTCTAGAACTTCATTAATTTTATGGCTACTATTTAATTAATGTTAAATATTTTCCAGGTGTTGCTGTTTTTATTTAAGTTCACTGTCTTTTATCTTACAAAAATATGAGTTCTGCAGAACAATGTCTCACTTATAAATATCACTCTGAAATATGTTACCTGGCTTTCAAACATTTTAACAGCAATACATGTGTTGAGCTAATTACATACCCATTTCAAAGAATGCCTGATGCACATTATGCCCAGTTTTTGCAGACGTCTCCATAAAAACCATTCCTTGATCTGCTGCAAATTGTTCCCCTTCCTGAAATAAAGAAGAGTATCACAGGCAAATCAGTATTACAGGCAAATATTGTTAACAAGAGTGCATTAAAATGGCACATTATACACCTGGCAAGTGTTTAATAGTCCTATATGTAAATAACTGAAATTAGTGTGCAGAAACCACTTTCAGCCGCAGTGACCGACCTTTGACCTCAAAATCAATAGGCTTCTTTCTTACCCCAACTGTTAGTCATCCACAAAATTTGGACAAGGTCTGTGATTTGAAACTAATATTATTTCTATTGTTATCAAATAACTATGGTTGCTGTGCAGAAACCATTTTCTACATTTGTCACAGTGAATCCAAACTTAAACTTCTGACTTCAAAATAAACAGGCTTCCTCCTTACCCCAAGTGCAAGCCATCCACACAGATTGGTCCCTGTATGTGATGTAGAACTAATGTTATTGTGTGGAAACCATTTTTATTCTTTCAGTCACATTGACTTCGACCTTTAGACCCCAATATTTACATGGTTCTTCCTTACCCCAAATGCAAGTCACACAACAAGTTTGGTAACTGTAGATAAAGGGAAAATAAAGTTATTATGTGAAAACCATCTTTCTTCTTTAAGTCAATGGCTTTGAACTTTGACTCCAAAATCAAGTTATTGTGCAGAAACGATTTCACTTTCAGTTGTAGTAACCTTGAACTCTGACCCCAAACTGATAGGGTTCTTCCTTACA
Organism: Margaritifera margaritifera; assembly: GCA_029931535.1. Taxonomy (NCBI): domain Eukaryota; kingdom Metazoa; phylum Mollusca; class Bivalvia; order Unionida; family Margaritiferidae; genus Margaritifera; species Margaritifera margaritifera. The sequence goes on along the minus strand of JAQPZY010000716.1, from coordinate 167,630 downwards.
CCAGGTGCAAAGCCATCCACAAAGTTTGGCAAATTTAGATGGAAATGTAATTGGTAATATACAGACAGATGGATGGATGACATCATAACATAATACGCTCCTCCTATGGCAGGGGTATACAAATTTTGTAAATAACACTGCCTTCTAAAACTTTTTTTGTTCAGAGAGTGCCAATTCATATACATTTTAAAAGATTAGGTATTGTAAGAATGAAATAAAAATTAACAGCAGATCCATTTATGGAAGAGATGACACAGGACTGTTTAACTGCAAGTTAAGTGCATTAGCTATTCCAATCTGAAAATGTTTGCTGTTTTTTTTTAAAAAAAATTTAAAAGTACACGTTGCAGAAAATAAATTCAGACTAAAGTGATTTTAACATCAAAATGTTGGCACCTGTAACAGGGCATACAAAACATAAATAAACATTATTTTCAATGATTTCAATTATTAAAGTAGAGATACTATAATGAGCTGATAAAAACTAGAGGATAATGTTTCTTTTAAATTTTTTTATATCATTGTTCTTAAATCTGCTTTAGAAGCAGTTATCACTGTCAACCCATGGAAGTCATATTTTCACTGTCAACCCATGGATGCCATATTTTCACTGTCAACCCATGGAAGTCATATTTTCCTGGGTTAAAGTCAGATGTTTTGAGTAACCCTGGAGTGTCAGCCAGTATGTCTACCATTAGAAGCATAGTTTGTGCATCAGTAATTTCTTTGATTAGTCACTGCAGTTGAGGCCTCGTACAAAATGCATGGTATCCACTCATCTAATTCCTATCCTTATTCACATGTACAATACACAGTTAATATGTTGAGGGTAACCTATCACAATATGCAATGTATAGTTATTAACATGGAGAGTTTACCACTGAATGGACATGTTTATTCCTACATCCAAGTGCACTGGCAATAAATTGCTGTACACAGCAGGCAGTCATAAGATAAACACATATAATTAACCTATGGTAGTAAAGAATAAATTGTAGGTCACAGTGACCTTATATAGTTGTAAGGTGCAGTTCTTACAGAAATGTGTCAAATTATTAAGTTCCATGGTTTGAACATAAAACAGCATACAATTAATGGACTTTAAACACAAAATTTCAGCAAAGTCATTGAAGCATGAAATACAGGCAAAAGAAAACTCCTTTTGCAGTAAGGGTGTAGTATTTATCAAGATGCATCCCCTCATCAATTTCATGATTCTAGGTAGGATAATATATGGTACATTAAGCATGCCAAAAACACACATGGCCATGAGCTATACATAAAAACTTAACCAACAAAGATACACATCATTATCAATTCCACGATACTAGCGTGAACAATGCCTCAGAAATGAACATCAAAACAAACTGTAACCAAAGCCAGTGAAGTGTAAAATATGGGCCATAATGACCTACTTCTGCAATGAGTGAGTAGTGCTCAACAAGATGCATCTTCCCACCAAATTTCATCATTCTAAATAGGATAGTATATTTAAAAACAATATGACAATCCTATGAGGTCATGAACTAAATGCAAACACTTAACCTAAGCCAGTAAAATGTGAAATGTAGGTCACAATGACCTTTTATTGTGCAGTGTTCCAACTAGGCATAGACAGAGGGGCACTACGCCCTGCCCAACTTTTTTAGCACCCCTGTCAAATTTATGAGCACCCGTCAAATTTATGGATGCCTTTGAACACCCATGTCAAATTTAAAAGTGCCTCGATCAATCACTTCCAGCACCATGCTCTTGGCCGGTTTTGCCTCAGCCGTTCCATTGTTTAACTTTGGTCTTCATTGTTAAGGCTCATATTGCTGGGCGCACAATCATGCTTCATTATTCCACCATTGTGCCGTGCTGTATTAGCAAATGCCTACCACACAGAGAGTTCGTAATTCACTCTCAAAGACAGGATCTAAGCAAAAGAGGAAACAGAATATATTTTTGGTATGTGCATTTTATTTTCAATTTATTCATGAGGTCAAAATGTTAATTTTTTTCCTATTTGATACCCACATCCTTGCACCAATATCAAGGGCCTTTGTTTGTTCTCTTGGTAAACTAAAACCTTTTCTGTTCAGGTATGTCTTGCCTTAATATAAAAACAGAATAACCACAGCCTTTTTTGTCCATATACTCTTTCTTTATGTCTATATACAGACGTAATTGTTGACAAGCAGTAGCTATCAATTTAATTTCTCTATCATTTATTCATTTATATTCATCGCTGATTCATTGTACAAGTGACACTAATTTATTCAGAATGCATGATATATAGACCCTACATATTTTTTCTCAACGTCAGTACATTGATCAAATGGAATACGAATGTTGATTTGCTTTTATAATGAAATTAAGATATCAGACAATTATGAGATTATGTTATTTACATTATATGGAAAGAAAGTCATTATACTTCAAGTTTCATGGTTTTAATTTTTATGATATTAATTTTCCAATTATCATATATATTGTGTGGATCTTATAAATGGAGTAGGAAGAGTAAAGCGACATTTTGTATTTGTTTTAGATTCTCTCAGAATGAACATCCAGAGGAAACCATGGACAGATGAGACGGCAACAGAGCCAAAAATTATAGCCACTGGGAGTGCATCTAAGAAGGAGAACTACATTATGGGTAAGAGGCAGAGGAATGGAGATGGCCACAGAGTTGGCATAAACAAGGACTGGAAGTCCAAATTTCCTTGGCTGGTTTATTCGACTGGGGAAGATGAAGATGGGTCGCAAAAAGATGTTGTACTTTGTTCCATCTGTAAGAAACAAGTCACATGGAGCCAATGGAAGGTAAATCTGATCAGAGAGACGATACAAGCTGCTGTGCCAAAATAAAATTGCCCTTCACCAGGCCAATGGACAGCATCAATATGCACTATCAATGGAACTAAATGCAAAAATGACAGAGATGAGTGAAAATATGAACACAAAAGGCAGTAAAAGAAATCATGAAAGTTATATATTTCGTAATTAGGAATAATCTTTCATTGGATCTTTTAGTTCATTGACTGACCTGTGCATTGATGTTGGTACCACAATCTTGAGCAATCTCAGATCAGCAAAAAGTACTAACTATACCAGCTGTGATATTGTCCATGATTTGCTGACACTTCTTAGTGACGAAGTTGAAGATGTCATTACAGATGTTCGGAATAGTTCAATGTATTCTTGTATGGTTGATGAAGTGTCAGATAATAGAACAATTAAACATCTTGCTATATGCACATGATACATATCTTTAGATGGAGAGGAAACAATTGCTTTTCTTGCAGACACAGAGATCTCAGCTGGCACATAAATGTGATTACCACTGATGCATTGGAGAAGCAACTGAATGACAAGCAGCTGTCTGTTCAGGAGATGTCTGGATTTGCATCTGGTGGTGCAGCTGTCATTTTAGGGAAGAACAGTACAGTCAGGAAGAGACTTAAAGACAAGAATGAGGAACTTAGAGTGAATCCCTCTAAGGACCACAGATTAGCACCAGCAAGCAGGGATTCTTTTAGCAGGAGTTACGGCTATGGAGAAAATAGACAGCATCCTAGAAAATCTGTACAAGTATTGTAAGTACATTTGCAAGAAAACAGCCAGTCTGAAGGCTATAAAGACAGCTTTTAATGAAGCCCCTCTTGCAATCAAATAAGCTAAATACCATAGATGGCTTAGCCACAAGCAGGCAATAATTTCAGATCTGGAATCTTGTACTGTAGGAAGTAATCCTGTTGGCAATGGATACCTGAAAAACATGAAAGATCCTGTGATGCTGACTTGCCTTGTCCTTCTTGCAGATGTGCTACCACATTTGACAGCTCTATCTTTGTTCTTCCAAAAGAGAGATATCCACTTGGATCTCATGAAGAGTTCAGTGGAGAAGACTCTAAAGATGCTGGAGAAGAAACACACTGATGATGGACCCTGGACCATGAAAGAAAGTGTGCTTAGAGAATAAGTTGGCATACAACATGAAGCATGTACAGCTGATTTTGACAAGACAACCAAAAATCCCTTCCTCAACAATCTTGTCTCCAATACTGAGAGCAGATTTGAAGACACAGAAGTAACTGAGCATTTGTCAGTTCTGGATTTGAGTGGAGCAGAGGAACTGCCAATAGTATATGGGCTGACAGAAATTGAGGTCTTAGCTCAACTCTTCAGTTTGGACTCTGAGCAACTACTTACCCAGTGGCAGGACCATATGCAGTTGCTGACAGGGATGGATTTGGAAAACCATTCTCTGATGAGTCAGCTTAAGCTGACATCTGCTGCTGAACACGAGAAGAAAGGCCTAAAGGAGCAATATCCATTGGTTGCAAGACTGATAGCAGTAGCATGTGCCCTACCACTAACTTAAGTACAGCAGAAGTGGAGTGAGTTTTTCACAAGTAAAATTGACGAGGACTGGACACTGGAGCAATCTCAAGACAACAACATTATTAAAATTGCTGAATGTCAAAATAAACTGCTCAGAAATAAAATGTACAAATCTGATTGTCAGAGTAGCCTCCAAGTTTTTTGCTGTAAAAAACAGATGTCTAACCAATGTCCTTATGAAGGAAAACTGAGATAGTTAGAACGGCCGTTATGGTGATAGTTATCAGCTTCATTTATTCTTGTAGTATGGTATTTTTTGTTGATATATATTTTTCATATTTTAATTTATATTTAGTAATAATGAAGAACAATTAGGGGTGAAATTATACACCTCTGCCACGCATCAATACGATTCTCGATACACAGTCTACGATACAATACATTATCGATACACATATCAACTTGATGATCTTTTCATCTTTAGAATGTCTGTCAATAGTCGGGTAGTGCCATTTTTTATGTGTTGACTTATCGGGTGTATTTCCAGTATGCAGATTACAAACAAACATAGACTTATCATCTGTTCATATGCCATTCTCATCCTTGACAAGATTTAAAAAAAACACACACAAAAAAACCAACTTCAAAACAGACTAGCTGTTAGTGATTTTTATTCACCCTTTTAGGCCATTTCAGGCTGCTCCATTCGATCATATGCATTACTCATCCTGGTCACCACGACCTTTGTTTTACATTGAATTAATGTTTTTAAAACATCTTATTGCCAGTTTCATGTCTTCACTTAAATTTTGAAGAGATTATGGTGTTATCTTCAAAGAAACAGTGCAATTTCCTTGTGGAAGGAAATTCTTATCTAGAACAAATCCGAGTGTGGGAGCGGAGATGACTAATAGCCAAATCCTTCACATTGAACTTCCTGCAGATGCAAATCAACTACCGTGGCCAGACATTTGTTTATGTCAGTGAAAAAGGAATTATTGACAACACCAACTCCCTCTACAAATTGACGAGGTGGCTATAACTCTTGCGATTTGGAATCTGCCCCTTGCCGATTCTATGCTATTTTTTGTTTTTTTTTTGTTTTTATCCCATCGGCAGGTTTGGTCGCTGATTACATATATCAGCATAAAAGGAGATATTCCAAACTTATTCCCCATGTACGATTTAAGTACTTTACACATATCATTTAATAGTTACTTTTGTGTGAAATTTCTATGTTGCTTTGTATCTATTTGGATAGAGTTTGAATGCCAATATATCTGGTATGTCATGTAGTGAACACGCCACAGTTAGTTATGATTGGTGGTTATTGTTTTACCCTGGACTTGAACAAACAATAACCACTAATCAGAACTGCATGTAACACTGCGCGACACACCGGATGTGTAGCCTTCAATTCGATCCAAGTAGACAAGATGTGATGCAACAGATAAATTTCGCGTAAAAGTGGTAATTAAATGATCAGTAAAGTGCTTAAATCATACATAGGGAATAAATCTGCAATGTCTTCTTTCCATTGATATATGTTATCAGTGGCTGAAGATGCAGACGAGATAAACTAATTAGCATGGAATTGGGGCAGAAGAAGGGGGCAGATTTTGAACCACGTGAGTTAGTCACCTTGTGTTAATTTGTAGAAGGCGAGTGGGTGTTGTCAATTGCTTTTATTTTTTACTGACAGACATGAGTGCATGTACTTGCTACGGCTGTCTCAGATGAATTCTCAATTTAAAGAATGAAAAGGCAAATGACTAATAATTATTCACGACTGCTGAAGATTAAAGTAACTTGCATAGAGTAAGTATCGTTTTGTATCGATTCTTCCTCTCTTATATCAATATGGGTATCGATATAGAAACAGTATCGATACATCGATATATCGATTAATCGTTTCACCACTAAGAACAATGCTAGCTTTTAGTTACATTTTGGTTGAAATAGTGAATAGTTTGTTTGAAACATAAATGATTTTGAATCAAAGTTACTTTTTTTATCTTTTTTTTTACTGGTTACTAGATGACATCCTTTTGCACATTAAGTGCCCTGATGCTGACTTGGGATGCCTCCTAAAAATTTAAAATTGCCCGGCTATGCTCAAGGTGCCCTGGTCAGCACCCCTGTCATTTGAAATCCTAGCAGGAACACTGTTGTACAGGTATGGTACTAATAGAGAAATACAACCAGTTAGTTTAATAATTCTAGCATGAACAGTTAAAACACAAATTTTAACCAAATCAGTGAAGCATTAAAAATGTGGGTCACAGTGACCTACTTTTGTGATGAGGGTGTTGTACTCATCAAGATGCATCTACTCATGAAGTTTCATGATTCCAGGTATAACACTATGTACATAGGATGCAAAAACCTATGGGGTCATTTGGTAAACTCAGAAACTTGACTTAAGCCAGTAAAATGTGAAAGGTAGGTCACAGCGACCTTTTGTCATAAGGGTGTGGTACTAACAAAGATGCATAAAATCATCTAGTTTAATGAACAGTCCTTGAGAAGTAACTCAAAATATAATCTAAGTCTGTGAGGCAATAAATATGGGTCAAAGTGGCCTACTTTTGTAATACAGGTGTAATAGCCTCACCTAGTTTCATAATTCTAGGCAATACAGTATGTATAAAGGATTCCCAAATAAATGAAAAAAAACTTAAGCAAGACTGTACAATCATGCGTATGTACCAATTTAGCCACCTTAGCCCCATTTCCAGGGGGTTGGTGCTATGAAACCCACTACAAACTGTTGCCTAGGGCCCAGGAAGAAAGAATGGCTGAGGTGCATTAAGATTGTACATATGTATATGCTTTTCATGTGCAGGTGCCAACACCAATGCTCACTGATGCCAGGGTAGTACAATAGCTCTGATCAACTTCATCGAGGCGAACTAAAAATCAAATGTTTTAGGACTCTTTTATTTAAACTGATTCCTTGTTGATGTCATTTTTTTAACATTTAAAAAAAATTTATTGTGAAGAAACTTTTGGTTGGCAGTGAACATAATGATTAATTTACTGATAATGGAAAAGAGAACAAGCTGAAAACAAAGGTGCTGTCACTTTCAGTCATTTCTTGCAGTCAAAAATATGCAAGAAAATTTTGGTCCACCAACTTCATTAGGCTTTGTGCAGACTGCATGGTCCTTTAAATATTCCTACAAGGAATGGAAGAACCCTTGCACATAATACAAATCTCAAAGAACAAAACAAACATGACAACCTAAACCACATGGAGTAACAATTCCAATATTGACTATTAACACAGCAGAGGATCCAAGTAAAACCATTGCAAAATTAGAATTTTCTTTCTTTTTCTGATATAAAATTGGGCTCGTTACATGATAGTTTATTAGTCCAAAAAGAATGATTTTTAGTTTTCTGCACTATTTGGGCATAGAAAATGTTGTCCCCTAGACTAACCTGTACATAGCATTGTGGAACTTATTGGGCATAGAAAATGTTGTCCCCTAGACTAACCTGTACATAGCATTGTGGAACTTATTGGGCATAGAAAATGTTGTCCCCTAGACTAACATGTACATAGCATTGTGGAACTTATTGGCATAGAAAATGTTGTCCCCTAGACTAACCTGTACATAGCATTGTGGAACTTATTGGCATAGAAAATGTTATCCCCTAGACTAATCTGTACATAGCATTGTGGAACTTATTGGGCATAGAAAATGTTGTCCCCTAGACTAACCTGTACATAGCATTGTGGAACTTATTGGCATAGAAAATGTTGTCCCCTAGACTAACCTGTACATAGCATTTTGGAACTTATTGGCATATAAAATGTTGTCCCCTAGACTAACCTGTACATAGCATTGTGGAACTTATTGGGCATAGAAAATGTTGTCCCCTAGACTAACCTGTACATAGCATTGTGGAACTTATTGGGCATAGAAAATGTTGTCCCCTAGACTAACATGTACATAGCATTATGGAACTTATGGCATCTTACATGAGTGCTATTTCAAACGATATTTATAAAACAAGTCAAATAATTTCTATCTTTTGTGAGCCTTGGCAAGCAAAAGACTAAAATTATTCAATCAGTTTCAGCAATTTAATTTTGAATGAGCACACATGTAAGATTATATTTATCACATAACAAAATATAGTGATTTAAAAAAATTAATAGTATAGTAAATGAATTTGAAAAACACACAGATGCTTCAATCATTACATCTTTGCCTTACATGATGTAATGACTTTGTGACATCATGAGGTGTTATTATACCTATAGAAAAATTATGATATGGGCATATTAACTTACCGTATATACTCGGGTATAACCTGATACCAACTGCAAACTGCACAGACCCAGATCTGCCGTCGCATAATGTGCAGGCAGATCTGGGTCTATGCAGATTGTAAGGAGTAATCAGTAGAACAAACAATATAGACAGTGATCTGCTGGCACATTATGCGATGGAAGATCAGGGTCTATGTTGTTTGCATTTGGTCCTGGAGTATGTACATATTGTAAATAGCACTGAAGTTATATCATGAAAATATGTTCCAAGTGACAAATAAATATCTTTCACTTTAATGTATGATCCCCAGAAAAAAGTGTTCTGTGGAAAACAGCACCTGACCTTGTAAAGCGGCACCCTGCTTCTGAGTATGCAGGCAAACCAGAAACTCCTAACGAATTAGAGTACACATTTTAGACATATTGCTATATTCTACTAAACCTGAAGATTAATCACAGCCACTGAAGTATAAGATATCACAGGCACCAACATACGGTATATCACAGCCACTGATTTATAAAATATCTGACTTTCAAACCTAAAGTTTAATCACAACCACATTTTTTTTACATATAGTTATATTCTACTAAGGCTGTAGTTTAATCACAGCCACTGACATATAAGATATCACAGCTACTGATTTATAAGATATCTGACTTTCAAAGCTGAAGTTTAATCACAGCCACATTTTTGACATATAGCTATATTCTACTAAGGCTGTAGTTTAATCACAGTCACTGACATATAAGATATCTCCCTTTCAAAGCTGTGGTTTAATCACAGCCACTGATGTATAAGATATCACAGCCACTGATGCCTTAGATATCACAGTCACTGCCATATAGTATATCACAGCAACTGATGTGTAAGATATGACTTTCAAAGCTGTAGTTTAATCACAGCCACTTATGTATAAGATATCACAGCCACTGATGCTTTAGATATCACAGCCACCGACATATAGTATATCACAGCCAGTTGTATAAGATATCTGATTTTCAAAGCTGAGTTTAATCAGACGCTGATGATATATAATATCTGACTTTCAAAGCTGTAGTTTAATCACAGCCAATGATGTATATCTGACTTTTTAAGCTGTAGTTTAATCACAGCCAATGATGTATAATACCTGACTTTCAAAGCTGTAGTTTAATCACAGCTAAAGATGTATGATATCTGACTTTCGAAGCTGTAGTTTAATCACAGCCAATGATGTATGTCTAACTTTTGAAGCTGTAGTTAATCACAGCCAATGATGTATAATATCTGACTTTTGAAGCTGTAGTTAATCACAGCCAGAGTTGTATAATATCTGACTTTTGAAGCTGTAGTTAATCACAGCCAGTGTTGTATAATATCTGACTTTTGAAGCTGTAGTTAAACACAGCTAATGTTGTATAATATCTTACTTTTAAAGCTGTAGCTAATCACAGCCAATGTTGTATAATATCTGACTTTTGAAGCTGTAGTTAATCACAGCCAATGTTGTATAATATCTGACTTTTGAAGCTGTAGTTAATCACATCCAATGTTGTATAATATCTGACTTTTGAAGCTGTAGTTAATCACATCCAATGTTGTATGATATCTGACTTTTGAAGCTGTATATATCACATCCAATGTTGTATAATATCTGACTTTTGAAGCTGTAGTTAATCACATCCAATGTTGTATAATATCTGACTTTTGAAGCTGTAGTTAATCACAGCCAGAGTTGTATAATATCTGACTTTTGAAGCTGTAGTTAATCACAGCCAGAGTTGTATAATATCTGACTTTTGAAGCTGTAGTTAATCACAGCCAGAGTTGTATAATATCTGACTTTTGAAGCTGTAGTTAATCACAGCCAGAGTTGTATAATATCTGACTTTTGAAGCTGTAGTTAATCACAGCCAGAGTTGTATAATATCTGACTTTTGAAGCTGTAGTTAATCACAGCCAGAGTTGTATAATATCTGACTTTTGAAGCTGTAGTTAATCACAGCCAATGTTGTATAATATCTGACTTTTGAAGCTGTAGTTAATCACATCCAATGTTGTATAATATCTGACTTTTGAAGCTGTAGTTAATCACAGCCAGAGTTGTATAATATCTGACTTTTGAAGCTGTAGTTAATCACATCCAATGTTGTATAATATCTGACTTTTGAAGCTGTAGTTAATCACATCCAATGTTGTATAATATCTGACTTTTGAAGCTGTAGTTAATCACATCCAATGTTGTATAATATCTGACTTTTGAAGCTGTAGTTAATCACATCCAATGTGTATAATATCTGACTTTTGAAGCTGTAGTTAATCACATCCAATGTTGTATAAGGTGTCTGACCTTTTAAAAAATGCTCAGATAACTCTTTAACATTGTTGATGATGATGGCTCTGTCATCAATACCATCACTGCCACTGGAAAAGTGATAACATCTCTCTCACCATTCACATATAACTCTTGATGGGCAGTGTATTTGCATATTTTAAAAATGCATAAAGAAATTTTTTTATTGCATTTGTATTAAGCAAAACAATTTAATTTTAAGCATTTAGTCCACTTTGCTCCTAACTTAAGCACATGCCATATTTTATGATGGCATATTCCATCAAAATAAACTATGTTATCTGTACAAGATCTGAATGTTCTGTGCATGTTTGAATTCATAGTACTTGATCACTATGAGAACACTCACTGAAATAAAACCATATGAATGAACATCCTGAATTAATATTGGTAACCACATACTCATTCTAAAAGCACACACTGAATTAATATTGGTAACCAATGACACATTCTAAAAGCACACACTGAATCAATATTGGCAACCAATGATATATCCTAAAAGCACACCCTGAATAAATATTAGTAAGCACCAACACATTCTAAAATCACACCCTGAATAAATATTAGTAACCACTAACACATTCTAAAATCACACCCTAAAGTAATATTGGTAACCACTAACACATTCTAAAATCACACCCTGAATTAATATTGGTAACCACAAACACATTCTAAAATCACACCCTAAATTAATATTGGTAACCACTAACACATTCTAAAATCACACACCAAATTAATATTGGTAACCACTAACACATTCTAAAATCACACATGGAATTAATATTGGTCACCACTAACACATTCTAAAATTACACCCTGAATAAATATTAGTAACCACTAACACATTCTAAAATCACACCCTGAATTAATATTGGTAACCACTGACACATTCAAAAATCACACCCTGAATTAATATTGGTCACCACTAACACATTCTAAAATCACACCCTGAATAAATATTAGTAACCACTAACACATTCTAAAATCACACCCTAAAGTAATATTGGTAACCACTAACACATTCTAAAATCACACCCTGAATTAATATTGGTAACCACAAACACATTCTAAAATCACACCCTAAATTAATATTGGTAACCACTAACACATTCTAAAATCACACCCTGAATTAATATTGGTAACCACTAACACATTCTAAAATCACACCCTAAATTAATATTGGTAACCACTAACACATTCTAAAATCACACACCAAATTAATATTGGTAACCACTAACACATTCTAAAATCACACATGGAATTAATATTGGTCACCACTAACACATTCTAAAATTACACCCTGAATAAATATTAGTAACCACTAACACATTCTAAAATCACACCCTGAATTAATATTGGTAACCACTGACACATTCAAAAATCACACCCTGAATTAATATTGGTCACCACTAACACATTCTAAAATCACACCCTGAATTAATATTGGTCACCACTAACACATTCTAAAATCACACATGGAATTAATATTGGTCACCACTGATGCATTGAAAAAGGCATGATTAATATCTTGATGATTAATACCCTTTATGGTATCATACTTTATCTTAGCCCTGGTAATCCATCACTAGACATCAATGCCAATATACATACCACCAGGAGTTGGTAGAGTCATGGCTGTGGTATCTGGTATCACACTGTATTTTAGCCCTGGCAATCCATCACTAGACAGCAATGTTTATATGCATACCACCAGGAGTTGGTAGGGTCATGGCTGTGGTATGTCTGGTATCACACTGTATTTTAGCCCTGGCAATCCATCACTAGACAGCAATGTTTATATGCATACCACCAGGAGTTGGTAGAGTCATGGCTGTGGTATGTCTGGTATCACACTGTATTTTAGCCCTGGCAATCCATCAATAGAAAGGCCTATATGCATACTAGCAGGAGTTGGTAGGGTCACTGCTTTGGTGTGCCCTGTACCTGCTGCACCAATAAACATAAATCAAATTGACAGTGGAAAGCTAATACAGTCTGATCTCATTTATCTGAGACAAATCAGTGCCATTAATAAAGTCCGATAAAGTTGATTGTCAGATATACAGATCAGAGTGGATCAAGAATTATTTCAATGGGAATTCAATTTGAAAGGAATGGTTGATTTTGCCTAAAATGTCATATTTTACATCTTTAACTTTGAAAAGTGCACTGGGAACTGCCAATTGGTGCTCTGAACTGTCTGTGGTACACTTGACAGGAGATGCTGCTTGGGTTTGCTTGATCAACAGAGGATGTGCTGCAGTTCTGAGATTTACGCTGCTCACGCTTCTTCACATTACTCTGATTGCCTCTGCACTGTATACCATTTCATGTGTTGATGAACTGTTAAACACCAAACAAACAATTTTAACTTGAAAAAGATGTTCAACTGCAACACACACAACCACCCACCCAACCCCTGAAACCCTTTCTGGATCCACCATTTCATATTCAATCTATGAATGTCGTTTTAAGAAATTGTTGCCATTTGCTGATGCTGGATAAATGAGACTAGACTGCACTAATGACTAGTGACAGAAGGACTACATGACCAAGCAGTTTGCACTGTGCACTATGGGCTGATGATAGAAGGACTACATGGCCTAGTGGTTGGCACTGTGCACTATGGATTGGTAACAGAATGACTACATGGCCTAGTGGTTGGCACTGTGTACTATGGATTGGTAACAGAATGACTACATGGCCTAGTGGTTGGCACTGTGCACTATGGATTGGTAACAGAATGACTACATGGCCTAGTGGTTGGCACTGTGTACTATGGATTGGTAACAGAATGACTACATGGTAACAGAATGACTATTGGTTGGCACTGTGTACTATGGATTGGCAACAGAATGACTACATGGTCTATTGGTTGGCACTGTGTACTATGGATTGGTAACAGAATGACTACATGGTCTATTGGTTGGCACTGTGTACTATGGATTGGCAACAGAATGACTACATGGTCTATTGGTTGGCACTGTGTACTATGGATTGGTAACAGAATGACTACATGGTCTAGTGGTTGGCACTGTGTACTATGGATTGGCAACAGAATGACTACATGGTCTATTGGTTGGCACTGTGTACTATGGATTGGTAACAGAATGACTGCATGGTCTAGTGGTTGGCACTGTGTACTATGGATTGGCAACAGAATGACTACATGGCCTAGTGGTTGGCACTGTGTACTATGGATTGGCAACAGAATAACTACATGGTCTATTGGTTGGCACTGTGTACTATGGATTGGTAACAGAATGACTACATGGTCTGTTGGTTGGCACTGTGTACTATGGATTGGCAACAGAATGACTACATCGCCTAGAGTCTGACAATGGAGCAAGCAGTCATTAGTTGGAGTTTCATTACTGGCATCAGTGTTGTGTTAAACAGCACAAAATTTAATTTTTCTATAACCATTTTCCTTCATCTTAAAGACTACATCTTGCTGACATCTAAGCAGGGCTCAAAATGAACGTTAATCTGCTAACCTATGGTTAGTGTCTTTGCCAACAGATCACTAAAACCCCAGGCATCACTGATCTGCTGGAGCAGTGAAAATGACTGAAGTCGATATCATAACAGTTAACAAGTGGTCTTGTGTCTGAATTATCAAACACAACGTGAGTTTGCATTCACTTTAATGCTTAATTGATATATTTATTGTGTTAATTGAATACCTACCAAGACCTTGCAAATGACAAGGTATAATAAATGCTCGCAGTGCAAATGGATAAGTGTTAAACTACTCATCCACTCATCAAGTAAATTATTGTCAAAAACAGTCTTCACACACGTGGGACTTGCCTGGTGTACTAGGCCCAAGTACTGATTTCATTACTGATGATAACAAAAGGTACAGGGTATCAGGCTAGTATTGACCAATCGGAAAAGGTTGGGTTCGCCAACTCAATGAATAATCTAGAATTATACAAAACATTGAGTTTTAATATTTATTTTGTTGTTGAGAAATATTAAATGCATTGTGCGGTGACAACTGTAAATGGCAGAAATTAGATGATAACAAGACCAAGTGTGATCGCAAATATGATCAAGAGAAGAGACTAAGAAGGTACCAGAAATGCTGTGCAAATAAATATGAATGGTTGAAGTATGACCCAGGAAAGGATGTAGTGTTGATGCTAATGAATACTAAATGTTGAATTAGCAACTGAATTACTTTGTGTTTGATTTTAACAGGATCAGTGAAATTTAGGCATGACCAGTACACATTTTATTTTGGTGATCCTGTAGGTTAGTAAAAAAAAGTCCTAATTTTGAGCCAGGCATCAGAGCCATCAAATGTATGTGATATACCAATGAGTTTTTAAAGAGCAAATGTTTCTATTAGGATCAGATTTTGCGAAGGGGGTGGTTTGTTTAGCTTAAATTAAAGTAGCCAACTTTCTCTGTTTTTCACTCAAAAGTCTACTATTTAAAAACTTGCTGAACAATTGATGTAAATGATGTCATAAACTTGTATTTGCAGAGATACCTGTGTTGTCACACGTCTGTAGTCATTCAGGTCTGTTTTGTTACCAACCAGTGCCATCACAGGATTGCCTTGGGCATATTTTCTCACTTCACTTATCCAAGTGGGAATATTCTTAAAACTTTCCTGAAAAAAATAATAATATTATATTTACATACTACTTTTTAACTCTGATGTATTTTTCACTGATTATCTTATTGTTTTTCTCAATACATTAGCTTTGTCCTCGATATAAAACAACATGAAGTAGTATTTGGACTTCCTATAAAATATACAGAATATATGTGCTCCGATGATGAGTCTAATTCTCACAACTTTTAATTCTCTACTAACATACTGTCAACTTTCCTGTACTCAATATAACTGACTACTTTTGAAATCTAGACAGTACAATTTGAATTTCAAGGGGCACATCTGGCAGGCAACAGTGACTCATACAATGTTACCAGCCCTCATACATGGAAAGCAAGATCTCTAGGAGTGTCTAGAAAATGTTATAATTTGCTAATGTTAATGTCATTATATTTAAAATGCTTAATTATAATTTGTTGACTTAAATGTTGGGTTTCATATCAGAAAAATCTCCCTCATGTCCTGTCTTGGAATTATGGATATTTTAAGACAAAGTTAACGAGATTTATGTTTGGAAAATATGTATGCCCCAGTGTAGTACAAAAAAGTCTAAAGTGCAAGAAATGTAACAAATTTCAAGAAAAAATTTTGAAAAATTGCAATAATACTATGAAATCTAATCAGGACATTACATATGCATACCAACATGTATACAAAATTGCATTTGTATCCAGCACCTGGTTTTTGCTTAATCGTACTAACAAAGTTATTGCTAAAGTGTCTAAGTACAAAATTTTAAAAATGTGTAAAAAAAAGTTGTTAAGTTCCTTTATTACATATCCATCAATCTTACATGGTTGAGCTGGCATTCAATATGGATGTCCAGTCCAATTTTTGTACCACACAACCAAATTTGAACTATTTAGGTATTTTCACAGACTTCCTTGCATCAATATTCTTTGATGCATGGAATCAAACTCTAATATATACCCCAATTTTTGTTTTTTATTTGATTCACATTGTATAACTAATATCTTTGGAAAGCGTAGAAAGATAGGGTATGTAATAAATATAAAACCACATTCATATTTTGTTCTCAGCCAGGGAAAGAATTCATTTCATATGGTATATCAACACATCTCAGTCTGATGGCTTCAGCAAATCTCTATGTTATATCAAATTCATTCTTTCTGACAACTCAGAACAAAACATAAATGTAGTATTGAGTAGCTAATAACCTGAAAATCTAATTAGGTCTAACTACTTAAAATCTAATTAAGTCTAATTACTTAAAATCTAATTAGGTCATGTACTTAAAATTATAACAAATTGTATGTAATTTCATGGCTCTAAGTTAAATAGTTTTTATGCTATCATGCTAAAATGGATTCAAGACTGGTGCGATGACAGCTTCTGCTCTCACAGTGTGGGCCATAAAAACAGCAAATATTGCAGAATGGACAAAGGTGGATGCAAAATGCTCGACTGATGTAAGCTACATGTAGTTTTCATATGTCATAGCCTCACATAATTACTAGCCCTGACAGAACTGTTATAGAAAAGTAGGGTTGAAACGATTCATCGATATATCGATGCATCAATACTTTTGCCATATCGATACATGTATCGATACAAGAGGTGAAGAATCTATACAAAACGATATCTACCCTATATAAGTTACTTTAATCTTCAGAAGTCATGAATAATTATTAGTCGTTTGCATTCTTATTCTTTAAACTGAGAATTGATAATGTATCATATCGTAGGCTGTATATCGTGAATCGTATCGATACGCGGCACAGGTGTATCATTTCACCCCTAGAGAAAAGTAAATTCTTCTTCTAACAGAAATTAAAATTCATTTACCTGCTCAAAATAATTGAACTCTTGTATTATTAATGATTGCAGTTATAATTTTTAATTTGATTGAGTATTTTTATCATAAAACTGGAATGATATACATTACCTGACCATGATGAACCAGATTTTAACATTTATCAATTCAGGTTTGGGGACTCTCAAATAGAATTACATGTCTGTCTAATGATCTGTACACATATATAAATTAATCCGAATTACATGTCTGTCTAATGATCTGCACACATATATAAATTAATCCAAATTACAACATCTCAGGAAAATATTTTTTTATTCAATAATCTGGTCTATCCGATAAATTTCAATGCAAAGGACTTTGTCGGATGAAAGACAGCATATTGTACTTTTTTAAACTCTAAACTGGAAATGTAATATAAAATAGAAGTTAAAAACTGAATGCATCACACCAGATATTACCTGTTTTGTAACATCTTTCACCAATACAGCACCCTCTATCCCACGAAGATAAAGTGGCAGAAGAGAACGATATCTTTCTTGCCCAGCTGTATCCCAAATCTGAAACAAAACATCCTGTCCCTCAATGTTTAGCTTTCTTGTCTCAATGTCTGAAAAGAGGAACATTTGTATTAAAGCAATTACTCAATTAATTTTAAAAAAGCTGCCATTAAATGCATGCATTATTTTGTAAATTAAAAATATACGTTCAAGCAAATATAGTGTCTGACCACCACTTCTGCATAAACACTTGTGAACAGAATTGCATCCCCTTTCCATCAGTAATGCATACATGAACACAACTAGAATACATCTAGGACTTCTAAAGCATAATAAATCAAAGTATAGTAGGAGTTGTCTCCCATGTCCAACAGTAATGGATAAATGACCACACAACTAGAATACTGTACATTTTGGACATCTAAAGGCTAATAAATCAAAGTATACTAAGAGTTGTCTCCCCTGTCGATTAGTAATGCATAGATGGTATCACGGTACCAATTGTTTTTCCATAGACCTTAATGTTAACATTTGGTGAAATAAATATACCTTCTCTCCTATTTTAGCATGCATGTCACACACTGTCATAGAGAGCAATGTTAGATTGTCAATTTGACAGTGATAGAACTAGGTACTCCATTACATTTAAGAGAGATAACTCTGCTGGAACTAGACAGGGGTCAGAGTTGTCCAGTCACAACAGACACATTTTCAGTGATGTGCAACACATTTTTAAAAATTCAGTGATGTGCAACACATTTTTAAAAAATCATAAAAAATGCAAAACATGATCTACATATGAATTGACATAATCTCACATGTTGCTAAGAGACTCAACTTTTTTTTAAGCCAGACAGAAACTAC
This sequence comes from Margaritifera margaritifera, assembly GCA_029931535.1. Classification (NCBI taxonomy): domain Eukaryota; kingdom Metazoa; phylum Mollusca; class Bivalvia; order Unionida; family Margaritiferidae; genus Margaritifera; species Margaritifera margaritifera. The sequence goes on along the minus strand of JAQPZY010000716.1, from coordinate 148,918 downwards.
AACTCTTACATAATACACCAATCACAGCTAGTTTTGTTGTTTATTTCTGAATACAATGTTCCCTACACCTTAAGCTCCACCCCCCTGGGCTTGCGCAATTGGTACCGTGATACCTAAAGCCAACCTTAATTTTTTCAATAATCTGTGATATAGCTCTGGACTGTACAAGTAACAAGTGTACTTAGTCTCGCTTGTCAAAAACAATTGTATGAGGTACCAAGCTATGTTTTATATTGATGTCTTTGGAAATGTCATGGAGCTGTTTCAACTGCTGTTTTCATACTTCTGCTCTACTACCAAACTATTTTTTGGGAATAAAATGAATTGTTTTAACTATGAGTTGTGTTTTATTCATATCAGCACTTATTGAACTTTACATGGGTGATATGGGATAAATCACATTATGTCATATTATGTAATAACTAGGTCAAAGGTCAATGTACTAATTAGTATGTAAACTCCTACTTCAAAATGGAGAATTTATCTAAAATAAAGGACTTTATATTTGTTTAGTAGACAAAGAACTTGACATCAGAGACAGGTGGACATGACTCAATCTTATTATAAAGTATAAGCTTTCAACACTTTACAACAACTGCAGATACATGAGGTCACTAACCCCTAGTCCTTGCACAAAGGTCAGCCTACCCATCATCTCTGCAACACAAATATAAAGCTTTCCTCCTTTTTGTAGTGAATAAAATTCATGCAATAAGCCAATCTGTCTCCAAATGTAGCAGATCCCAGCTTCTAAGCACTTATTTTTGATTTGGGGTGAAATTTGGGGAATAAAATACAGAAAAATGCCAAGTAAAAACAATAAGTACAGCAAGTCAAATGGAGTTTTAAACAGGAGGAAAATGTACATATAAAAGGGACATGTAGCTTATAATAAAGGAATCAAAAGAGACAACCACAACATAGAAAAAAATGAGAAGGAAAAGTTTGATTGCCTTACCTTAGCGAAATATATGAAGGCAATGCCACATTGGTCCAAGGACAGTCCTGAGGCATCAGTACTATTACATCCCTCATAAGCGCAAAAACTTCATGTGAAGCAGTGTGCATTCTCATCTGAAATAAAAGGGTAAATAATTTTAATCATATAGATGCATATAATTTATATTGGTCCTACACATACAATTAACAAAAATTGGCTTAAATTAGGCACAAGCACAAAAAAAAAAAATCTGTGTCTGTTTTTCAACCTTTTAAATTTTGCTGTAAGAAATGATTAAATCAGTTGTACTTACACTGGCATAAAGATTGAGGGCTAATATAATATTTCACACTAAATCTTTCCTTTATTTTCATAAACAAGTACTGAAAATGTGAGTTTTTATTTTTTCAAATGTCATGTATGGTGTAAGGGAGATAATTGAATGAAATACATAAGTTGTGGTATTTTTATTTCTGCCAATATATTATCCATGTAACATAAATTAGTTCATGAAAACCTGTATTAACATGCATGCAATTATATTATCCAAAAATAAATTATTGATAAAGTGTAGAACCTAAAATTGAGGCTTATGTATGTAGTGGAGACCTTGAAAGTGATTTAATTTTGTTCTCAGAGATGAGGAGGCTGCCTCATATCGAATAGTTTATGTTCTCTAGAATGCCGGTATATGGATTGCAACCTTGCGTAAACATGCCAATATGATCCCATGCTATTCTGGATTCTTGCGATGCGACCCAAAGTTTGAAGAACAGTGTGGACTTGAATGGAAGGAATGTGCAATATGTGACTAATGTGGTTACCACTCAGAAAAATTTGGTCATATATGAGGAAATTCCAAAAGAAACAGTTGGACAGAAATAAATATGATTACAGTGGTCCCCCTCTTATAAGGCCACCCCTTCTGCAGCAAGAAAGTGGCCTTATAAGACGGGTGGCCTTTCTAGAGGGGGATCACACAGTTGTGAGTAATAACTACATATAAAGTATAAAAGATGTAACTAATTTTTATATATTTAATATTTGCATTTAAAAATCACAGGAATATTATCTGGTTAAGGACTAAATATGATAAAACTAGTATCAATGTTATTTTTAAAAAATATGAATTATCATGAATCGTGGTGCAAAACCACATTGTCGGTAAATTCGGGGCTCAAATATTTGGTTGCAACTATCCATGTACGTCCGTTGATTCCGTCTTCCCACTCAAGTTGAATGTATATTGACGATGTTTATTTGAATCTTTCTGACATAAAATTTCTCAGTAGTTATCAAAAGACTCTCACTCTTTTCGTTTAATTTAATTGCTTTCATTTTTGTTCTAAACTGAGAATGTCTGACGATAATTAGCGACAACTTATTCCTTCGCGGGCAATCACGCGTGAGGCAGTGTTTACAACGGAAGTGAGTCTGTCACGTGATCGACTTTTTTTTTTTTCCCCAGTCTGGTACCCGGTTATGTACATTTCGTAATCTATTAGAGGGAAGCCAGAAAGGCTAACATACCATCCTCGCACATGACCAAATTGGTCGCACGCGAGTTTAATCCAAATAAGTAAGTAAGCTAACATACCATTTTACTACAGACGTACATGACGAGATTCGTCGCACACGTCTATAATTCAAATTCAGTCAGTCAGACCATTTTACTATCTGGCGACCGGATGTCACGCTGACTTGAGCTGAACAATGCTGTGCTTCTCAGCGGTTAGCTTTTGTCATCTTGATAATTATCGGTGGTAATAATAGCCAGTAATTATCAAAGTGACAAAAGCTAACATCTAAGGAACACATGGCAGTAAGGATAATCGGATTACTTACCTCTTTGTAAGGATTAAAGTTACTTTATTGGCATGTTGGAACAAAATGTCAATATGTTGAATTGAGAAATTAAAAAATATTATCGAGATTCTACTCTGTAAACGACCATTATGTGGCCGCTTGCGAGGGGTAAATTTGACCGTTTTTGCACAAAAATGCTGGCCGCTGGTCGCGTTAGAGGGGTGGCCGTCCTTGAGGGGTACTTTTGAACACAAACTCGTCGGTGCCAAGGGATTGTGGCCGTATAAAGCGGGTGGCCGCTGGTCAGGGGGGCCGTTCAAGAGGGGGACCACTGTAATTGAAAGTCAATAAAGGATTATAAATGGGCACATGCAAGTGTCAATGGGAAATGCTAACTTAAAGAAATGGCTCTTGTCTGATGATATTCCTGCTACTTCTACAAAAGGAAATGCAACATAACTTATCTTTATATATTGCATGAAGAATTTCAAGACAAGAAAGTGTACAAAAAGGGACAATTATTGCATGACAATAAAAAGAAAGTGGGAAGGAAGACCATATCTATAATAAGTTACCTAAAATTACTCTTACCAGCATATCCTCTATGATATAAAGTGATCTACAACAACTGAAGCACCTTCTTTGAACCCTATAGTGCTCTCTATCATGTTTTATGGCATGCTTTTCCAGAAGTAGATATGTTACTGTTTATACATGATTTATCATGATATGCAGGTAAAAATGTTAATATTTGGCAAAAAAATCATCCACATTGTGTTTACATAACTTATTTTGTTGCATGTATGACAATCTTTGAGCTGACTCCACTGATATAAAGCCATCAGGCCATACAAATCTCTATCTGCCATAGCCATCTTTATCAAATGCCTTCTCCGATGCCAACATGTGTTATTTTCTGAAGATTTTATACATTTTCTAGTTAAAAGTCTGTAAATATTTGACCCAAACTTCTCAATATCCATTGTTTTTGCCAAATGACACTATGATAGTTTATAAATGGCACGTACATGTACATGTTACTATGGATACACTGCGATGCTGGTATTCCCTTTAGGTATCACGGTACCAATTGTTTTTCCATAGACCTTAATGTTAACATTTGGTGAAATAAATATACCTTCTCTCCTATTTTAGCATGCATGTCACACACTGTCATAGAGAGCAATGTTAGATTGTCAATTTGACAGTGATAGAACTAGGTACTCTATTGCATTTAAGAGAGATAACTCTGCTGGAACTAGACAGGGGTCAGAGTTGTCCAGTCACAACAGACACATTTTCAGTGATGTGCAACACATTTTTAAAAAATCTTAAAAAATGCAAAACATGATCTACATATGAATTGACATAATCTCACATGTTGCTAAGAGACTCAACTTTTTTTTAAGCCAGACAGAAACTACAACTCTTACATAATACACCAATCACAGCTAGTTTTGTTGTTTATTTCTGAATACAATGTTCCCTACACCTTAAGCTCCACCCCCCTGGGCTTGCACAATTGGTACCGTGATACCAGATGACCACAACTAGAATACTGTAGATTTTGGACATCTAAAGGCTAATAAATCAAAGTATAGTAGGAGTTGTCTCCCCTGTCCACCAGTAATGCATACATGACCACAACTAGAATACATCTAGGACATCTAAAGGATAATAAATCAAACCAGACCTTCCTCTTTGCCTTGCCAGCACATGAGCTTTATCTACCTTTACAGCATATGGCAAGAAAGAGGTACATGTATAATACATGCCTCCTTTGGTGGTGCATGTCACCAACAGTAACACTTTGTGCCACGTAACAGTGCAATGTCATAACAAGAGAGTGCAGCCAAAAGTTGCAATGCTCCCATACTATAGTACTGGGATAACAGAGTTGCAAGTCATGTACATAAGCTTAATTTGGGTTTAGATTTCATTTCAAAAGCAAAATAATGATTTGTAAAGCAATATCTGTTTCAAAAGATAAAAGCATGTTTTCATTATTGCATTATTGCAATTGTTTTTACATAATCCCAACTGGCTGGCATGCTCCTGGAGCAAAACTGGAACACTGAAAACAGGTACTTATCTATCGAAACCAATACCTTTTCTCAAGTCATTATTTCTTAATTCAATTTTCTTTATTTTTCTACAATCTACGTTAAGTTTCTTTAATAACCGATCAAATTTCATTTTTATTTTCTTCAATAGGTTCGTCCATTTCCTTTCTTACAAAATGAAAGTACTGTGCAAATGCAGTGGAAGCACACCTAAGTATCTACATGTACATACCTACCTCATATAATAAACCACTTCCAAACCTACCTCGTACAATACACAACCTCCAAACTTTTTATTTACTGTACAATGCTATAGACTTTTTCAAACGGGGGAGCTTTATTTATAATGATGTCAATTTTACTCTCTCTACAATCATAACATACAAGGGGAAAAACAAAAAACCAGTTTTCTTTGATACCCAGTGTCTCACCTGCATACATCCATGATTTGATGTATCACCAGTATGGCCAGTAATAACTTTAACATTGCTAACACAGCCAATGCCACCAAAAAATAACACCCATGTAAGAATATAAATCAAGCTAATATGCAATATCGAGTTTGTCAATCAGCAAAGTTTGAGTGTTGTCTCCCTCTCAGTATCAAATCACATATATCCATAGTAACCAAACACAAATGAACTAAAGCTTCATAGCTAGAATTACTCATAAATCAATGGAGCCAAATGCATTACTATGGTTACACTAGTTAATTTCATAAGATAGAGAATTTAAATGCTACCACTTCTTTGTCGATAGCAAATGGCAATAACTACGTCATTTATACCAATAAACACAGTAAGCACACAGCAATTGCTGTCCTAGAGCACTATATTCAGATTGAAAAAAGAAAATGCTGACAGATAAAGAGAAAATTCTGAAATATATCAATTTTATTTTAGCTTGCAGTTTATTTTTTAATATAACTGCAAACTATGAAGAATAATCCACAAATTAAAAAAAGGCAATAGCTTAGTTGTCAATGGTATGATTTTTAACAGAAATATGGTGTTACTGTGATGTTGTCAATGGTGTGATTTTTACAAGAAATATGATGTTACTGTGATGTTGTCGATGGTGTGATTTTTACAAGAAATATGGTGTTAATATGATGTTGTCAATGGTTTGATTTTTACAAGAAATATGGTGTTATTGTGATGTTGTCACCGATCATTACTACAAGCAGCTGAAGGCAACTAATCTGTTAACTGAAGGCCGATCAAGTTCTCAACAGTTATCAAAATAAAGCCAGCTTAGCCACTGAGTAAGCATTTAATTAGGTTCTCACATAAGCACTGACAGGCATCATAGAGACAGTCAATTAACTCTTTTCATATTTGACCAGATCACAGCATATAATATTTTATGATGATTATATCAGAGTAGATTTTTAGGGAATTGATAATTATGTAATAATTCAGAAAAAAAAAGTTACATTACTAAATGTCGTATACAAGTTCTGTTGAAGAATAAAAAGATTATAATTTATAATGTATTAAATGTTATTCATGTTAAAGCTCTAGCTATGGCTTACAAAGATTTTACATCTGTATTCCATATGTGGGTAAGTGGGTACAAATATCTGCCATACTATAGAAGCAGTATTAGATGACAATGTGTCACATGTGTGCCATGTTATCGAAAGAGCCTGTATGCCAGTGGTACTGACAGGGGTCTATATTAGGCATGAAGTTGTATATTTCAAGTGGAGAAGTGACCAGGTAACATAAATCATATCATCACACCAAGTTAAGTTCCCATGCAGACCGACTACCTATTGGGTGTACAGATGGTAAGGGGGCACATATGGAACTCTTCCTTCCTTATGCAGAGTTGACCAATATTTTTATATCATATTAATTATAGCCAGAATTGTAATCTGTCAATCAGTCTATGTCCATATGAAACATGGAATATAAAGTTAAATCCAACTTATTGGGAAGAAGGTCAGTGATTTTAGTTGGGAAGAGTTATAGTGTTTACTTTAGTAGAGTGATGTATCAATTTTTATTAGAGTGATGTATCCATGTTTAGTAGAGTGATGTATCAATTTTTTGTAGTGTTGTATCAATGTTTAGTAGAGTGATGTATCAATTTGTAATACGGTGATGTATCAATTTTTAGTAGAGTGATGTATCAATTTTTAGTAGAGTGTTGTATCAATTTTGTATAGATGAGTTTTAATATCATACAAAATATAGACAATAGACAATATTTGAAATTCTACAGAATATAATGTGTTGACTAATAGAAACTATATATATTTTAAATTTGTTAAGGACTGCATGAGAAGGACAGTTAATGTATTATTATGATCTACCAATGTCTGTGGATAAATATTTCATGAACTAGAATGCAGCTTTGTGAGTTAATTTCCCTGCACACACACACACACATACAAATCCCCTCACCTGTCCTATGATAATTACATTGAAACCCAATTAAAATGTAAAAATAGAACACAAATTTCACTTACCACGACTTTATGAATTGGTATTTATTTCATAGCATTAGGCATTTACCAAGTCCTTCAAAGTATATGATTTCTGATTAAAATTGGTGAATTTCGTGACATTTCCAAATGTTCACATGCTAAACACCATTTCTGATGATAAAATTAGCAATATATAGAGCTTTCATTTACCAAATTCAATTGTGATTTTTTAAATGTCAAACAAATAGTAGCCTACATTTTGCCTTTTCAATAAAAAAATGGGATCCACATCTACCGTATATACTTGTGTGTAATCCTAGTCCAAATGCAAACAACATGGACCCTGCACCAGCAGATCAGGGTCTATGTTGTTTGTTTTACTGATTAGTTCTTACAAACTGCATAGACCCAGATCTGCCAGCGCATTACGGCAGATCTGGGTCTATGCAGTTTGCAGTTGGTATCGGCTTATATGCGAGTATATACAGTACCTTTAAATTATAAGCAGGTTACCGAGCTATCCAGGTGAGCTAAAATGAGAGAGCATTGTAATTTGATTACTACCTGCAATGTTCATACTGAAAAATGCATTACTACACCTGTAATTGTTGCTTTATGATCATGAGGAAAGAAATCCTGGGTAAACTGCAGAGCAAGGCAAGTCTTCCCCACGGAGGAATCACCGATCATCGTCAATTTCATCTTGAATTCATTGGACTACAAAAAAGCAAGAATTTACAAGAATAAAAACTAGATATCTATAATAAATTCTAATTTTGTTCAACCAATGTGAAATGTTGGCATTAAAAATGTCAGTTAATGCTGAAAGTTGGATGAACAAGTTTAATTTGTCATGAATTTCAATAAAATCATTTCCATTCATAGGAATATGCACAAATATTATATTCCACATATGAAATAAAAGAGTCTAGAGTTTAGGCAAATTGAGCATGAAAAACTAATACAAATTACAGGTAGCAGGAGGACCACATGTTTGTTTGGCCTATTGGCCTATAATGGGCTAGAGTCACATTGTGGACATCAATGTTTGTGTCCATGTGTGCAAAGATTAACCATGCTTGGTTCAGTTTACCCAGATGTTTGCCATTACTACCCAGATGTACAGTGAATTTTGCCATTACTACCCAGACATACAGTGGATTTTGCCATTACTACCCAGTCGTACAGTGAATTTTGCCATTACTACCCAGTCGTACAGTGAATTTTGCCATTTCTACCCAGACATACAGTGAATTTTGCCATTACTACCCAGACATACAGTGAATTTTGCCATTACTACCCAGTTGTACAGTGAATTTTGCCATTACTACCCAGATGTACAGTGAATTTTGCCATTACTACCCAGACATACAGTGGATTTTGCCATTACTACCCAGTCGTACAGTGAATATTGCCATTACTACCTGGTTGTACAGTGAATATTGCCATTACTACCTGGTCGTACAGTGAATTTTGCCATTACTACCCAGTCGTACAGTGAATTTTGCCATTACTACCCAGACATACAGTGGATTTTGCCATTACTACCCAGACGTACAGTGAATTTTGCCATTCAAAATGCAGCTTTATAAGCTGTAAGTAGGTTCCACAGCATCACATGTAGGGAAGGAAAGTCATGCAATCTCCAAATATTTCAAGCAGACTCTATATTGTTAGCTGTAACCTAACTTATGATCCTACATACATACATACATACATACATACATACATACATACATACATATATACATACATACATACATAATGCTTGCAAGTCATATTTCTTGTTTCAGGGGTAACATATACAGTCCAACAAAAATTAGGTGTTTGAAATAAAACACATGTAAGCAGAAATCTCCATGATGATATTTAGGGGAGAAGGGGCACTCCCTTATACATTAAGTCTTACAGATCAAACAGGTCTTACATGTATCTTACCTTTGTGAAATTCATTATTTACCTGCCTCATTTTCCAATTCTTTTATGCTTTACCCTTACTTTACTCTAAATAAATTGTTTGGATGAAACAGCTTTTAGGCATAATGATTTCAATACACAACCTTTCTTCTAGCTGAACATTTGAATTATCTACATCATTAATAAAAGATTTTGATTATCTAAGTCATTAATAAAAGATTTGGATTATCTAAGTCATTAATAAAAGATTTGGATTATCTAAGTCATTAATAAAAGATCTGGATTATCTAAGTCACTAATAAAAGATCTGGATTATCTAAGTCACTAATAAAAGATTTGGATTATGTAAGTCATTAATAAAAGATTTGGATTATCTAAGTCATTAATACAAAATTTGGATTATCTAAGTCATTGATAAAAGATTTGGATTATCTAAGTCATTAATAAAAGATTTGGATTATCTAAGTCACTAATAAAAGATTTGGATTATCTAAGTCACTAATAAAAGATTTGGATTATCTAAGTCACTAATAAAATATCTGGATTATCTAAGTCACTAATAAAAGATTTGGATTATCTAAGTCATTAATAAAAGATTTGGATTATCTAAGTCATTAATAAAAGATCTGGATTATCTAAATCATTGATAAAAGATTTGGATTATCTAAGTCATTAATAAAAGATTTGGATTATCTAAGTCACTAATAAAAGATTTGGATTATCTAAGTCATTAATAAAAGATTTGGATTATCTAAGTCACTAATAAAAGATCTGGATTATCTAAGTCACTAATAAAATATCTGGATTATCTAAGTCATTAATACAAGATTTGGATTATCTAAGTCACTAATAAAAGATCTGGATTATCTAAGTCATTAATAAAAGATTTGAATTATCTAAGTCATTTAAAAAGGATTTGGATTATCTAAGTCATTAATAAAAGATTTGGATTATCTAAGTCACTAATAAAAGATCTGGATTGTCTAAGTCATTAATAAAAGATCTGGATTATGTAAGTCATTAAAAAAAGATTTGGATTATCTAAGTCATTGATAAAAGACTTGGATTATCTAAGTCATTAATAAAACATTTAACCAGACTGTGCATTATGGCTTATAATTTACAGATTGAAAGAGGAAGAACATGCTCTACTTGTTAAGTAATAAACAATTAAAAACATTTTCTGCTGTACTGTGCAGTTCCAAAATATCGAGATATCATGCTCGGTAATTTCGGATTTTCTCATGCAAACAACACCTTAACACACAGCTAGAACACACTGAACACACAGCTAGAACACCTTGAACACGGAGCTAAAACACTCGATATTGTTCAGCTTCAAGCGGATATACTACTATAAGTATAAGTAACTTCATCCAAGAAAGTATGCCTGGACTAAAATGGCTATAAGGCATCTTACGTTTAGTTTCGCTTCCGTTTAGTTTCGGTTTCGTAAAGTGGCTATTTGTGTCTGCTGTGCGGTTTGGTACAATACAAAATATAGGCGATTTAGTTTTTAATTTACCAAACCGTACACTAGATTATTGATACAAATAGCGACTTTATGAAACCGGAACCGATCCCAAACAACCCAAGTCGGAGTAGTCCTGGAATCTAAGACGTCACCCTGATATGCATATTGTCTTACATTGTTGGACCAGAGTCGGGGCAGATACAATAGAGTGAAAGTAGATGTCCGAAAACAAGGTCCAGAACTGCATTGGGATATGTTCAATAATGGTGCCTCTAACATTCATATAAAAAAAAAAAAGAACACCAACCTCTTATTATTACTACAAATCATGACCATTGACCACATCTCCGTTTTTTCAACACCGCTCTTATTTGCTGTCAGCAGTTGGCTAATTTTAGATGTGGAAAAACCGAACTTGTGTTGACTCATGCAATTAAGCCGCTTGAGACAATTTAAGCAGACTAGTTGTATAATATGTATGTCCTAAAAATGTGTGCATTTTCTCAAATTTGGGAGCCGGTCTATCGCGCAAACGTTCAACACGTAATGTTGGTATCAATCAGTGATCAATTTATCGGCACTCGGAAAAAGTTCTCGTTTTGGTTCATATGCAAATACTTCTCATCGTGCGCTCTAAATACAAGTGTAGACGTCCTCATTGCATCTATGCATACTTTAGACTGTGGGAAAATTTACAGCTCTATCTCTACAATTATTGGATAACTAGATAGGCGTGGATGTTACGCATGCGCTTATATGCAGTGAGTAAACATTTAAGCGACCACCTCGAAACATTTTGCTTTTATACCCTCTAATCACATCATACACGCAAGTAACTTGTTAGAGAAAGCGATTTGTTTATATGGCATCATGTAATGGCACATATTAAAAGAAGCATGGAGGTGTCCGAATTCACACTACAAGAAATTCAAACATTTGTCTCTTCTCTGACATTACTTTGGAAATAGAATGCAAAGCTGTCAGAAGCATACAATAGGACCTGAACAACGATTTAAGATTTTACTGTGAGGAATCAAACTTTAGTGATGCTATGCATTGCCCAATTAATTCTCCACTTTTTGCCAGGATTTTGTGAACGGAAATAATTGTTTCTTACGACACACATGTTCAATGAACTTTAAATAACGTATTGAGGTCTGAGAAAAAATATAAGTGATATACACTAGCACAAGGTTTTTATCCCCGGAACAACAAATAAAATAGAATCGTACAGTACAGCTTAATAACTGAGTAGATGTAACTAACTCTGATTATTAAATTGTTTCAATGTCATTTATGTTCTCAATTTTTTAAATACTACAAGTGTCCGATGTTACCCGACATCATGTCCGGTTTCAGCCGAAACCGTCTGATCTGACACGCCAACAGGCTCAATCGGAGGGGTGAAAAATCACGTGGTCAAAATGGTGATAACCGTTGGAAACACTTGCTATTATAAGCGGAACATCAACAGCTGCTGCAAAAATTGTCACTACTCATGTATCACAAGTATGTGCTGATAAAACGTATACATGGCTAAGTTGTTTGAATACACCCGACCCTGCTCTAGAGGATTTTTTTTAAAAATTCCGTCCCTGCTGAGACTCGAACCCAGGTCTGCGGGTTACGGCAACAATCGCCTTACCTGCACGCACCAAGTCCTATATCCCATCGACCGTGCGCACATCCCCAAAAAGGATGGAACATAGTCGCTGATATAAGCATTCGGGCGTGGCAGACATAACAGCATGAAGAAAAAATAAAATTCTCCAACCTGTATGATAATATTCTTTCTCAATATATATAGACGTCGTAGTGTATGTCACAGGTTCATGCGGCTGTCACTCTTGGTCCAGATGTCGTCCCTGGCCGGCGTAAACTCCAATACAACAAATCCTAGTAAGTACTTTTTTCGTTATTATTGTTTACGGTGCATTGATTGAGTGTGAGAGCTTATATTGAAATAGAAAAAGATAATACGTTGTTTTTTTTTAAATTAAAAGTCTTATGGTATATTTTTGAGTATGGTCTTTTCTCTTTTAGAAGTAAATATTTCTTTATTGACTTTATTGAAATATTTCCATTTCAAAGATATTTTTTTTGTCGGAAGAAAAATTATTAGTTTTTTTAATCTGTTCGAAATTTGGAAGTTAAGAAATTCTTGACATTATTAGAAAGTAATTATTTTTTAAGTTTTATTGTTAGAGTATTAAAGACTGAATTACATTCAATTGGTAACAAATAATTAAATCAAATTTTACAGGTGTGATTTAAATTTGAATTTAACGATTTCAGTTTTTCACCTTTCTTTTGCCAAAGAGAGCCTGGGCTATTTTTTTTTCGGGGGGGTGGGGGGGGGTGGGGGTAATTTAATTTAAAAATCTCTGCCATCACAAAAATGGGTAAATAAGAATAAAATATAAATTATTACTTTAAATTATTTAAGAAATTGGATTTAATCAGTAGAAGTTTAAAACTTTAATTTAAATTGAAAGTAATTTAATAATTTTTGTCAAGTAGTCTCAACAACTGTTACTCGGTTTATTCGAATTGAATGTTTGCATCGTGTGGACTTTTTCTCATTCTGTAAAATATTTTCCGAATTTCATGTACGAACTACTCAACAAGCATGCCACCTAAGAAGCTCTTGGGGTGGGGGGTGGGGTGGGCGCAAAATAGAAAGCGTAAGAGTGAGCGTGTGGAAATGTTGGGGAAAGGAGCAACCTTGCTAGGGAAATATTTCCGCCTTGGGGAACAATCATTTAGTAGCAGCAGCAATACTAGTACTTCCGACTGTCCTAAGCCTAGCATAGAAGAAATAAAAGAAAAAGTTGACGATTTGCTCGTGGAATCTACTGATTCATCATCTTCTACAGTTAGTGAAAGCCAAGGCAATGAATTTCACGGACAGCTTAACGCCGGTTCTCTTGATGGTGAAGAAGAGGGCTTGTGTGGTAATGGAACTGAATCTGTCGAACCTTTAAATGTAAATAAGGAGGCCGCGAAGAACAACACGCCCACTATCCATGCAGCAGATCCTGCCTTGTGGCCCGTAGTCACAAATTCTGTGCTGAAAGATTATTTTACTTTAAAAGGGCCTGGTAAAATCGATGCTGATATAATTTTTCCAGTGAATGATGAGAAACGTCGATTTTCGACTAACCTTTTAGAAAGACAACTAGACAACGGTGAGGAGTTAATCAGGCGTTGGCTTGTTTATTTTGCGTCTGCTGACAAGATGTTTTGTTTTTGTTGTAAACCTTTTGACAAGAATTCTAAATTGCTCCTTGCGCAATCCGGTCACAACAAATGGAACACACAGCAGACTATTTAAAGCAACATGAAAGATCACCAAGTCATTTTAAGGCTTATTCTGAATGGTTGGAAGCTGAGAGAAGGCTCGAGCTTGACAAATGTATTGATACTCAACACCAGCGAATTATTGCGTTGGAGACGGAACATTGGAAGAGTATTTTTGAGCGTATTATTGCTATTACTCTTTTTCTCTCTGAGAGAAACTTGGCGTTTCGTGGCTTTTCTTCAAAGTTCTTCACAGAACACATTGGGAATTTTTTTGGTTTGGTCCAGCTCCTGGGCCGGTTTGACGATGTCATGCGTGAGCTCGTACGTCGTGCTGTTGCACCTGAAAAAAACACACATTCTACCCATTACTCTAGCCCGGAATCTCAGAATGAGTTGATTACCCTTATAGGCAAAAAAGTCCTGTAATACATATTGATGCGGCTGAACAAAGCCAAATATTATGCCATAATACTTGACTGTACACCCGACATAAGTCGTAATGAACAGATGTCATTTACTGTGAGATTTGTGGATGACGATGGTGGTGTAATCTGTGTCAAGGAACATTTCATTGGGTTCAAGAATGTGGCCTCGTCCACTGGTGAAGCCCTAACTGAAGTTCTGACTGAGACTCTTCACGAAAATAAAATAAGTGTCCAGAATTCCAGAGGCCAAGGGTACGATAACGGTGCAAATATGAAGGGAAAAGAACAAGGGGTCCAGACCAGGTTCCGTTCGTTGAATCATAGAGCTTTCTTTGTTCCGTGTGGCTGTTATTCACTCAACCCTGTTGTGTCTGATTCAGCATCGTCGACTATATCGTCGGTTACTTTGTTTGGGTGCTACAGAGGATCTGTGTGCGGTTAGATGCCTCTGTTAATCGACGGAAGATTCTCACGAACCATGTTAAGAATTTCACTTTGAAGCCTCTCTCTGACACATGATGGGAGAGTCGTACAGACAGCGTAAAAGCAGTACGGTTTCAGTTGTCTGAAGTTGTTGCCGCCTTGGAAGAATTGTTTCAAAGAAAGGAAGCTGATGCTAGAATCCGGCACGAGGCACAGTGCCTTCCAAACACTCTCACGAGCTTTAAATTTCTCATATCGATTGTGGTTTGGTACAGCGCCCTCTTCAGTAAGAAACTTCAAACTGAAGAAATGGACATAGCATTGGCAACTGGACTCATGGAGAAGTGCCTTGACTTTCTTAGACGTTACAAAGAAGCCGGAAATGGAGAAGCTCTCGCCACTGCATATGAAATGGCAGAAAAGCTAGAAGTTGAGCCCGAATTTGGGAAGGTTCGCGTCCGTCGGAAAAAGAAGCATTTTAACTGCGAAGGCTATGACGAGGATGAGGACATGGATGACGAAGATGCTCAGCTGCTACTTGCACCAGAGGAAAGGTTCAAAGAACATATCTTTGACAAGCTCGTCGACTTCGCTATAGATAGCCTCATGGAGAGATTCGGGCAGCCATTGGAACACCAAAAAACGTGGGGGATTCTATACGAGCTCAGCTGTATTCCGGGGAAGGACACGCAACTGAAGCACCACATGGGCTTGCACCTAGCTTTGACCGACGGGGACCACTCTGACATTAACGGGTTGGATCTTTGCATTGAACTGGACCACCTCCGCCACATTCTGTAGACTGAAGTGCGCCCCCAGATTCAAGTACTGCAATTTATCGGTCCTACTAAACACCGCAAAGTCTGACAAAGTCATGCAAAATCAAATGCAGGTAATTAGTGATATCCCATACCTTTAGCGGTTCCTGGCTATTTTACATTGTCTCAGGCAGTTATACAAATCTGTTCATGCAGTACTGTTACAACAGTAAACATTTAATCAACCTTTAATTACATGCCGGCGTCGGCAATCTCAAACGTAGGTACTATTACTGAAATGTCGCACCTTCCGCGGTTCCGGGCTATATCAAAGGTATGTATTGTTTGTATCAATTAGCAGACTGATTAAACACCTGACATTTTAAGTTTTTGGATCATTATAAAATGACCAAGAATAAAAGTCTTCATCAAAATTATTTTGTCATGATTCAGTTACAATATTAATCTTCAAATGATTAATACTAAGTGTAGTTAACATAGTTAGAATGTACAATGCCTCCAAAGCAAGCGATGAGGAGCAAAAGTGCCAAGAAGGCCATTACTAAGACTACACCTGTTTAGCAAGGGCCAGATGGAACATCTATCAGAGTTTATGCGAGTAAAAAACAACTAACTACATAACTAATACTATGTAAAGAGAACCATAGGAGACGGATTTAAAATCCTTTCTCAGTCTGTTCCAACAGACTCTAAACCAAAGGCAATGAATACATACGCCGCTAAGGTAGCAGAAAATGAAGACCTGGAGATTGAAAAAGAAAGTGAAGTAGACCCAGAAAGCACCTACAACATTGAAGTGCAGGTCCTTCCAGAAACTGAAATTAAAGAGCCACAAAATGAAACTCCCACTGGTTTGGGAACAAACCTAGACCAAGAGTGTGAAAATTCTCACTCTAAGGTGTCCTCTAACTACCAGAAGGTGGAAAGAAAAAGAGGAACAACACCAAACACAAATATAAAAAAGCAAGGAAACAAATCCAAAGTAGAACAATCAAAATACACTGATGAAAATCCATACTATGTGCTACAGGAACTTTCCTACGAGGATTCACCATCGAAAGAGGTAATGAGCCCACTGACGGCTCAGATGTAGAGGAGATAGACCAAAATACTCACACAACAAAATGGGAATGTCCCAGCGGAAACTACCGAGGAGGTACTACAAATAGCCTCCACCCTGCTTTCAACTAAAAAAAGGAAGAGGATTGTTACTCCAACTAAAAAGGGGCCAATCCAGGAGAGGGTAGACCTAGAGTCTTCCCCCAAGGGCCGCCCCAAGAGGACATTATAAATAAAACCAGTGAAACAGTGATATCTAAACAGGTAATCACCATAGAAGAGTATAGGTCCAGAAAGAAACTTAATACAGGGGAAATGAAGAGAAAAAGACAGAAAATGATGACGAAATGACGAAACGTGATGAAGAAATTACTGAAAAAGATGAAAACTTAAGCCAAAATAAACCTTTGTCATACGCTATTTGTGTTATATAACTTTGTCATACTCTTATCTGCCTTTGTTCTATTCAATATTTATATTATAAATATGCAATATAATACTGTCATAATATTATTGTATATATCTCAATAATATAATTATTTTGTTAAATAACTCGTTAATGAACGTTTATTAACAATTGTCGGCATATAGCCTCGAGTAACCACCTTTCGTGGACTTAACATGAATTTTAACGCGTTCGTTATAATATTATGATAATCTATTCAAATAAACCATAAAAAGTGTTCAACTATATCTACTTCATTTAATCAGCTTGAAAATTTTGTTGACATTCATGTACATTAGTTCATAATTACCGTTTTTCCGAGCGTGTGCATGTTTACTTATTTCCGGAAGTGACATCCATGGTTCGTGACACTGACTAAAAAGCCACGTGGCATATGACCGGACCGGTCCAGTTAGACCAAGGTATGGTTATTATTAGTCTATAGCGTCTTCGTGTTTTTGAAAATAAAAAAAAAATAATTTAAAAATGAATAATTTTTTTCCGTTAATTCTATATGCAGTTTGTGCACTTACATTACTGCTTGCTTTTTATTTACCATATATATACATGACTCAATAGACTGAGAGAGAGACAGACAGAGCGACAGAGGGATACACATTTTATTATAATAGATTCAATGTATTTTTGTGTACAATATATGTTTATTATGAAATAATACTGAACGAAAAAGTCCGTAGTGAATATACATTTCGAGTGTAAATTTTTCTTACGTTGTTAAAGAACTCCTCATGATTAAAACCAAATATTTACATTGGCTATCCAGTTGTAGAAATTCCCAAAGTGGATTATCCTGTTCAAGATATGTAAACAAAGCCAACATGTGATCGGCGGCGCTATCTTTAGCATATAATAGAAAATTCAAGGCCAAAATGTCTGATATAAAAATGACATAAGTAAAAACATAGATTTTCATTATGATTTTTTAAATTAGATGAAATTACCTTTTTGAATCGCATTTTGTATGCTTTTACTATAAAATTATATTCCTTCACTTCTGAAGAACTCTGGTGACACAGCTGATGATGTCATTATCTCGAAACAAGCGCGTTTTATCGCGAGAAACATGGCGCACGACTGAAGGAGGACCACGACAACTGGCCGTTGTACGATATATCGGTGTCACAACGCGAAATAAAGGGACACAACTAAGGGTGCGTATTTACCAATTTTACTTTCAAACAACATTAAAACACGCTTATTCTATCTTTTCTCTCCTTTACAATATTGTCAAAATAAAGTTAATATAGTATAATATATACAAATAAAACAAAAATAAACAGACTTTGTCTGACTTGGCGGTGTTTAGTAGGATCCGCAATTTATACGCTCTTCGAACTTGAACGATGTTTTTCCTAATGTGTGGGTCGCGCTGAGAATCTTCCTAACGCTGCCCGTGACCGTTGCCAGCAGTGAGTGCAGTTTCTCAAAACGGAAACTCTTAAAAACTTACCTTAGGTCGACGACGGCCCAAGACAGATTGACGCCATTTGCCATCATGTCCATTGAAAATGACATTGCTCACTCCCTGAATTTTTAGACGGTATTAAGGACTTTGCCATGAAGAAGGCGCGAAAGCTTTTATTCTAATGCTTTATTGCAATTATTCTGTATGTTACTTAAATGAACGCACATCTTTTTCATTAAAATACCCACGTTTAGTTATTATTATCATGACTATTAATACATGATATATATATATATATATATATATATATATATATATATATATATATATATATATATATATATGTGTGTGTGTGTGTGTGTGTGTGTTGTACTGTAAGGATGCGAATACACAATTTCTGATACTAAGTTTGGTCTTAAGAAACAACACTCAACAGACCTATGCCTCTGATTTTAAAGAAACTGCCAGCTATTTTTTAGAACGTGGTGACCCTGTGTTTGCATGTTTTTTCGTTTTTTTTAAAGACGCTAAATAGATCATTTAATGGTCATGTTCTTGCATATGTCAACAATTATACTTATTTGGGTCATATTTTAAAATCTAATCGATCAGATGATGAAGATATGAGACACAACAGGTTTGTGTGTATTCGAACAAACATGCTTCACGGAAATTTAGAAATTGTTCTTTGTCTATCAAAACAAGATTATTCCAATCGTATTGCTGTACAATGTATTGTGCACCTCAATGAACAAAATTTAGTGACTATATAACAGACAATTTATGGTTATGACAACAGTCTTCGTTTACTACTAAACCTTAAAAGATGGAACAGTGCTTCTACCATGTTTCTAAATTATAATGTATGGAACAGTGCCTCTACCATGTTTCTAAATTAAAATATATGGAATAGTGCCTCTACCATGTTTCTAAATTAAAATGTATGGAGCAGTGCTTCTACCATGTTTCTAAATTATAATGTATGGAACAGTACTTCTACCATGTTTCTAAATTAAAATGTATGGAACAGTGCTTCTACCATGTTTCTAAATTAAAATGTATGGAACAGTGCTTCTACCATGTTTCTAAATTAAAATGTATGGAACAGTGCCTCTACCATGTTTCTAAATTATAATGTATGGAACAGTGCCTCTACCATGTTTTTAAACTATAATGTATGGAACAGTGCCTCTACCATGTTTCTAAATTATAATGTATGGAACAGTGCCTCTACCATGTTTCTAAATTATAATGTATGGAACAGTGCCTCTACCATGTTTCTAAATTAATATGTATGGAACAGTGCTTCTACCATGTTTCTAAATTATAATGTATGGAACAGTGCTTCTACCATATTTCTAAATTATAATGTATGGAACAGTGCCTCTACCATGTTTCTAAATTAAAATCTATGGAACAGTGCCTCTACCATGTTTCTAAATTATAATGTATGGAACAGTGCCTCTACCATGTTTCTAAATTAAAATGTATGGAACAGTGCCTCTACCATGTTTCTAAATTAAAATGTATGGAACAGTGCTTCTACCATGTTTCTAAATTATAATGTATGGAACAGTGCCTCTACCAGGTTTCTAAATTATAATGTATATAGTTATGCAGAATTTTCAGTGACGACTAGAATATCCAATAGTACAAATTGTATCCTGAAATATCCGTGGAACTGTAATATTCATTTGAATTCTCGGATTATTGATGGTTGGAACAAATAACACATTAAATGTCTTACATAATTGTAACAATAACAGACACATTCTGTAGTTATAGATGTGTCTCTATATTTGTATATTAGATACATATGACTTTTACCTTTATGATACACGTATATCTTAATTTACACGTATGGTCCATCAAGTCTGAAATAAAGAATTCTTATCAAATATATATATACACACACATGCGCACACACACACCATACAGGAGCTATACCAGAAGGATTGGAATTAAATGTGAAATAACCAAGTAAACTGTTCATGTTAATGCTGTTAAACAACACAAAGGCTGCGTTTACAAGTCTAACAATATATATATATATATATATATATATATATATATATATATATAGTTACATGTAGATAGATTCGGACTTCAATGCAGATAAACACACAAGCACAAACTAATAGGCAGAATGGAAGATGCCCCTAGTAATAGATGAATTCATACCCCTCTCGTAGAAGCCCCTCCTCAAGTTTTCAAAAGCATACTTCAAGTGGTTCAAATCATCCAAGACTCATTATTTTTGGTGTATGTATGTCTATATGTTAACTGAAAGTAAATTACCTATTTGTCTATATTTATCCAGGAAAAGAAACTACTGCTTTCATTATCACACAAATCACCTGTAAATTTCACCAATCTCCATGATGTGTGCATGACAGGAGAGTTAGCATACAAACCATCTATAACTTTCACCTATCTCCATGATGTGTGCATGACTGGTGAGTTAGCACACAACTATCTATAACATTCAACTATCTACATGATGTGTGCATGACAGGTGAGTTAGCACACACATCACCTGTAACTTTCACCAATCTCCATGATGTGTGCATGACTGGTGAGTTAGCACACAACTATCTATAACATTCAACTATCTACATGATGTGTGCATGACAGGTGAGTTAGCACACAAATCACCTGTAACTTTCACCAATATACATGATGCATACATGACAATTTGGGTTAGGACACAAACCATCTATAACTTTTATCTATGTACCAGTACATGATATGTGTGTGACAGGTGAGTTAGCAAACAAACGGCATATAATAAATTATATTCCTCCTCATGGTTTGAGATTTTACTCAAGAACATATTATTATCAAATGTGCTAAACTGAAGTGTTAAGAAAATCAATTATAGATAAAACAACTAATATGGAATAAGAAAATTATGATCTAAACACCATATTATACACAAATCAAAATGACAGATTTATATATATAAGGTTTGGTTCTGTGGGGTTTAATGCCATTTTTCAGCACATGATAGGCTATGCATAGCAGTCAGTACATTTTGTGCAGGAAGAACCTGTGAAGAACCACTGACCTACTGGAAGCTACTGGCCAGCTTTCTCACATACCCACGTTGGTTGAGCCAAAACTTAAACTCATGCGGACCCTAGGATGGAACAGCGCAAGAACAAAGAATAGCCACTTGGGTGTGTGTGTGTGTGGACTATATCATCCCATTAGGGGAGGTAGTGGAGCTTACCTGTCAGGTCAACCTCAACCCTCACATGCTACAAAAGTTTCACCCCCAATGAAGAGGTCAGCAGCCCCCCTCCAAAAAAAACCCTTCATATCTTATACATTAATATAGTTAGAAATTATAATATACTTATATTTACTGTAAGTAATCATTTGCAATCTTTTCTCCTTTTCGACAAATGTTCAGGTGTAAGAATAATAGTAATAAATATATGCAAAATAATATATCTTTTATGGCTTACTATAACATATCAACCAGAACTAATTTCCTCAAGGGAAAAAGGGGCCCTCAAAGTCTGAGGCTACCGACAGATTTTGCAGGGGTGGGGGTGAGGGGCTGGCAGACTATGGCAACTGATTGGGCTGTGAATGGCTACAGAGTTACAGAGAGCGTTGGAACCATTCTCTATGCATGCATGCAAGAAATGCTGATCCCCTACCCCCATGGGGATAAATTATGGCTTTTAGGGTCTTTCTATAGCCTCCAACTTTGTGTTTTCAATTTCTTATGCAAGAATGGAGGCTGCAAAATGAATAGAAAAATGAAATTTTATTATAGTTTTGAAAAAAATATGAATAATAAATAACAATAATGCCATGGCAAATTGTAACTACTATGACAAACACAGTATTGTTATGCACCTGAGTACTAATGTACTCAGACCCTCTGTGACCTATATAAATGGCATGTAAAGTACTAACATTTGCTATGTCAAATACACAAAAATCAACACAGAACACAGTATACTGTACATACTATAAATATTCCTGAGTTAAAAACATGATGGGCAATCTTATGGCAATTATTTGCAAAAATGATATTTAAACACTAATTCTGTCTATCCATTCACAATATATAAATATAAAGAAAACCACACTCACTGCCAATTATATATATGTGTGTGTGCGTATGTGAAAAGATAGAGAAAGTTAATACAAAATACACTTATTTGTAATCAAGAACTGAATATAACATATAACATAGATTAATGTTTAATTAAGTAGGTTACAAATCTAGATTTGAATAAGAAGGGACAGTGATGTTATCTCTTTAAGAATGGTGTATGGATGGTGGGATGCTATACTACCATCGTGCCAAACGAAACAGACAGACTCTTAATGGAATCCCTGAACACTGGGACATAACTGTATAAACCTTACATGACATCACAAGGCAAAATGGGACAAAATAAGTACATATACTAACAACTGGTGGGATACTATGCTACCATGGACAGGGATGTTATGTCTGTAAGTGGGGATGTGGATGGTTGGGGGAGGGGCAATGCTACCATGGACAGGGATGTTATGTCTGTAAGTGGGGATGTGGATAGTTGGCGGAGGGGCAATGCTACCATAGGCAGGGATGTTATGTCTGTGAGTAGGGATGTGGATGGTGGGAGGATATGCTACCAGAGACAGGGATGTTATATCTGTAAGTAGGGGGTTTCGATTGTGGGAGGCTATGCTACCATGTACAGGGATCTTATGTCTGTAAGTAGGGGTGTGGATGATGGGGGGCTATGCTCCCATGGACAGGCATGTTATGTCTCTAAGGAGGGGGTGTGGATGGTGGGGGTGGGGGGCTATGATACCATGGGAAGGGATGTTACATCTGTAGGTAGGGATTTGGATGGTGGTGGGGGGCTATGCTACCATGGGCAGGTATGTTATGTCTGTAAGTAGGGGGTATAGATGGTGAGGGGCTATGCTACCATTTACAGGGAATAATATGTTATGTCTTTAAGTAGGGTGTGTGTGTAAGGAGGGGCATGTTACCATGGTGCCACATGAGATATCAATAAAAAGACAGGGATTATGTCTTTAAGTAGGGGATGTGGAAGGCCATATTATCTTGGCGCAATGTGAGATAGATTCTCATTGAATTCCCTAAAAATGGGGACATAAATATATAAACCTTACATGACATCACAAACCAAATGAGGAAAAAACAAGTACATACACTAATAATTGTGATAGTTTTCCTTTTCGTTATCCAGATTTTGTTTTAATTTACATAGATCATCTCTAAATAAGTAACTCATGATAGATCAGATCCAAAGAAATGCCAGTCCTTTAACAGTTATATAAATGAATAGGATAAAAACATGTACAACTAAATGAATTGTAAAACATGTATACGAGAAAGAGAGAAAATATGTATACAAGAAAGAGACGAAAATACATAGATGAATGAAAGGATCACTATTAAATTAAAAAAAAGGGTGAGGAAACCAGCCAATGGGTACAATGCCTAAGGAGTGAAGTACAAGTATGGTTTAAACATACTTTCGACCTCAAGGATAGAAAGAACTGAAACCTGGCAAAACTGAAATGGAAAAAGGAAAAATTACACAGGAATATGTCCAAGACATAAAAGTTGAGTGGGTATTTAATTGTGTAATTCAATATTTGTAGAAAAAAGAAGTTTGTGATTAGTGAAAGAAGAGAAAAACAGACCGAAGCAAACAATCTTTGTCACCCTTGACCTTGAATCTTAGGTCATGGATGGCTTGTTATTAAATACGATATTGTTTCCCCCCATCCCCCACCCCGCCCTTACCAGCATGCAAAACTGGATTGAAGGCTATTTGCTATTTGCAACTGTTCAAGTTACTGTGTTCACAAGCCTTGATAGTTAAAAGAGAAAATTATATATAGAATGTCATGAGCTCTAAGCTGTGGTTAAGATGTAATTTGGTCAAGATCAATTGACATTTAAGTTATCATATTCAAAAGATGTTTGTAAAAAATTCTTCATTGTGACCTTTGACCCTAAGTCCAAATTCAAAGGCACTGAAACTGATCTATGATACTTCAAAAGAGGGGTTTTTCAAATGAGTTGCATATCAGGCTTCTGGAAGTAAAAGAGGGGTTTTTCAAATGAGTTGCATATCAGGTTTCTGGAAGTTTTCCTGAGTGCAACCGGACATTTCAACGTACTTGATAGAAACACACAAATCTACTGTTTATAACATATATTCATTTAAAAAAAAAAATGTTTTGACCCCTCCATAGGTCTCATCAGGTGGTAGCAGCAAACCATAAGTTTATACCTAACATTTGCTATGAATTTCCACACAATCTTTTTTCTTCTTTTGTTTAACAAAACATATTTACAATCACCGATCATGATACACGTATAGCCACATTTGCAGTATGGTAAATCCACTCAAAGCCTATCAGTTTGGTGAAAACATTATCTTTATTTTGTTCATACTGATGTCTGTTTCGATTTCCCTTCAACTTCCTGACTGCCCGCATCGGATCAAAGTTTTTAAAAAAAACACCAACAAGATTTATTTTCAAAAATTTGTCAAGAGTGTCAACACTCAGTCTGCACTGCAGCTTTGTTTTGAGCAAATTCTGGTGGTAAAATCCTCATTCACACTCCATGCCTGACACTGGAAGTACCTGTGAAATTTTCATCAAATGAATCATTCAGTTACTGTCCTTTCATTGAAACTAGTTTTCTCAGTAATTCAGCTGCTGACAGTCCTCTGTAATTGTTGTACACAATGTAATTGAGAATCCCCCATTCCTTTTTTACTTCGTCGGCACTGATTACTGCATCACTGTTATCTCTTGTTCGACTGTAAAGAGCAATCAATGTGTCTATGTGATCATTACCAAACTGTGACATGTCACATTTTCAAGAAATGGTTAGACACAGTGAATGGATTAAAAATCACATAGTCCGGAAATCTGTCTCATATGTTTCCATACTGCTTTGGTTGGCAAGTCATTGTCAGGTGATGTATCCCTCTGAAGTGACTGCTGTCACAAGTGTCTGTAAGAAACTAATTTCAAAGACGTCACAAAGAAAATGTAGCAAAACATGAATTTGTATGATGCCATGTTATGTTCTCATCTAGGTATGTATAAGCTTACCAATTAAAAAAAAGCTTCAGAATAACAAACAAAATATCTTGCTGCTTACTGGGAAGCAAATATTTTAAATCTAATTCACTAAAGGATTAAGTTGCCCTTTTCTAACCCCATTTGACCAGCGGAACTGTGAGCAGTATAGGTTTCAGGCAGTTGAGCAGTTAAAAGCTTAATAGGCACACATATTTTTATTGTTGGACAAAGAAACTGTGTAAACAAGACCAATTCACGTCTGAGTGAATCTTAGTCAGCGACACCTTTATTGATCATCCAACAAAGAAACAATCTGTAAACTAGACATAGTAACCGTTGAATTTTACATCGTTAAGGTGTTTATTTGACAGCTTAATGAATAAATAAATGAAAGACAATTTGACAATGATATTTTGGGATATATTATGACTGATGTTAGGTTGCTCCGAGTATGTGTCAGTCAAAACATTTGAACTGGTGGTTATGTCTGGAAAATACAGGGGTTTAAGGAAGCCATATAAAATGTATGTGATAGTCAGACAGTCATTTAAACTTTACACAAAGTATTGCACAAGAAAGGATGAGAAAAGGTACATTAATACCAACATTGATCAGACAAATGCTCATCACCACCACCACCATCCCTCATATTCCAGACACAGCAGAATGTGGTGGGAGGGTTGTAGGGTGCTAGTAGATATGTTACTGCAAGGCTGGTTATAGAACTCATTTGATACTTTTACCAATATATACCACGAGGAAAAGTTTGATCTAAATCCATTAGTATTGGATCAATTAAGTTTTCGTGTTCACAAACAAGTGCTAATGGACAAATGGTGGATAGACAATGGAGAATAGACCTTGTAATAAGATTCACTTGCCATGAACAAAAAGTGATTGATGACCTATGTGGTCTATTCTAGAACTGAAAATTTATGGAGAAATTAGAAAAAAAGGTGGAATTTTCTAAACATAGGAGGGATTCATTGAAGAAATAAAGGTAGGGTTTGCAAATATGATGCATGATTTTCACACATTCAGTTGATTTTTCAGCTGTAGAGAAAGTGGCGTGAAATCCTGAAATTATGCAGTAAAGTGACGTAGAATAGCCCTGCCTAGTAGATGATGAGGACGTCATCTACATTCAGAAAAGTGATGCCTATCTCCTGATATTTATTAATACAGGGAAGAATACAAATAAAATATTTTCTCCACATCTCAAGAAATGTAAATAAATAGAAATATTCCATGAAGACTTAGAATTTCCTATTTATGTATTGTGTAGGTTACCTCCCTTTCTGGCAAAGGATTGCCTGCCCATCATAAATATTTTGCTATACACTATGTAGCTGAAAGAGCATATTTCTAAACTTAAAATGATTGTAAATAAATAATTTTCATGACTGATATGTAATTTTATTTATATCATAACTTTTATCACCTAAAAGTGAATTAGGATTTAATATGTTTTTAATGTTTCGCTTAGGAAAATATGTACTTTTGGGGAGGTCACTCCCTAACGGAAAGGGAAGTAACCTATGTGATAGTACAAGAGTCAACAGAAAATCCTACTTTAAATGCTACTTGTATTTACATTTTCACAAAAGTTTTATGACATCTACACTTGTTTTTGTGTACAAATGACTAGTAATGTACATGAGCACAGTGTATAAGAATACAAATTTGTAAAATATTTTATATTTTCACCAAATTAGTCCATTATTTCTTTTTTCTGCACATTAAAGATATTCCAAAATATTTACAAGTACATCTACACTTTGAAAGAACATAACAATTGAAAACTGTGAATTCATTTATTTTCATGGATAGAAATTTTCATGATTTTGTTTTCGTCAGTACGTAAGTTTATGAATGGTCAATGGTGAATGGGGCCCTATTTTATTCACTAATGTATCATTGTTTGTTGTGGCTTTATATTTGTGGTTTAAGAAATTTCTAGCTCACAAAAAATAGTGAATTTACAGAATACTTTGTTATTTGCCTGTAATATGTCAAGCAACAATTCTTGTGTATATACATGAAGTACAGCACAAAACATTCACATATGAGGGGTATTTGAAAAGTTCTGAATATTTTGTGATAACGTTTTTGTTTCTTTAAACCTGCCAATAAATTTAATTCCAATTGGTAGACAAAATGACATTCTATAAAATGATCTGCAGCTGCAAGTGCAGCATGCCAGACACCTGCAGATATATGCATGTAATGTAATATAGGTAAATGTGTCATAAAAATGTCGTCGGAGAAAAATTCTGCCACTGAGCAAAAAGCATATTATAAAATCCAAGCACAGGCGCTCTTAGGGTATTCTCAAACTGATATCAAGGTCAACCTGGATAAAGTTTATGGATGTAATTCTCCGTCATATCCTACAATTTTGAGGTGGTTTCATTGGTTTAAAGATGGCCATGAATCCATGGAAGATCACCTATGTCCCAGCCGACTGTTGCCTGTGATTAGTGAGTGGCTGCTGTGAAGGAGCAACTGAAGAAGATGCTCAATACACAGTGGAAGATTTTTATTATCCTTAGCATTAATTCATCAGATATTTTTAATATAATGAAGAATCATCTGAAACTCAGAAAGGTTTATGCAAGATGGGTCCTGTTGATGGCTGATCACACACAGCCTTGGGTTGAAATCGACAAACAGCTACTCGCCAAATATGTAAAGAGTGACTGGGGACATTTGAATGAGATTGTCACAGGTGATAAAATATGAATTTCCTTTTTTGACCCTGATTCAAGAGAAAATAATAAAGTCTGGATGTGACAAAATGAGCAGAGACCACAAAGTGCTTGACGTAGTTGGACTAATTTTATATGCAACATTTTTTTATGTAAATGGCCTGGCCGTCCAGGTACCTGTGCCTGGCTCTGCTATTGTCATTGGACATTTTTAAGCCTACAAAGTGTTGTAAAAATTTGTGGAACCAATGAACCACCTATCCCCGAGGTAACCATCTACTCCATGACAATGCACCAGAGCATAAATCTGCTGTTTTGACATACTTCCTGAATGTGCACAGCCTCCAAAGTTTGCCACTTCCTCCATACAGCCCTGATTTAGCTCCAAGTGATTTTTGCTGAATTCTGTTATCAAAGATTCGTTGAGGGGAAGTTGTCTAGTGTGTGAACAACATACCAGAGAGTGAATATAAAATGCCATTTAATAATTGGATAATCAGACTGAGAAAGAGTATCCAGATGCATGAGGAGCACTTTGAGGTGATGCACTGACAAACTGTTCACTAATCAAGAAATTTGTAGTACAGCTCACTAATATTCGGAATTTTTTAAATACCACTCATAGTGGTTCTTCATGGTAAAGTGATTATACCACATACCCTCATAATTATTACAGGAATTAGCATGAACCTCATTGAAAATCCATTTGTACACTTATATATACATATATAAAATTTCTGACAATAAAAATAGTCTATGTGCATAAAAATGAATACAAATGGACCATTTATATAGTATTATGTACAAGTACATACATGTACTTGGAATTGAATGATATTTCATTGGTAAAATCAATATAAATGAAAATACTTGCATTGATAAAGTAATAACACATTGGAAAAATGTGAAAATATAACTTGATCTAAGTGTTCTTTATTTAAACCATGACTCTAAATCTGGTTCAATCCATGAAATCCATCCAAAGTTATTGTGAGGAAAAGAAATTTTAAAAAGATGGGATGAGATGGGACAGGATGGGATGGGAAGACACGGGTAACCCTAAATGCTCCTTCCATAGATATGGCAGCAGGAATAGAAAATGAAAAATATAATCCCATTTGGCTAATCCAATACATTCTGTTTCCCATGTGAAACTTGTTAGTAGTTAAAGTTTTTGAAAATCAAACACTGTCACAACTAAAGAATTATTATTACCAGGTACATTCTTGCAATGTTGGTTCTGAATAAGGGCCATAACACATTTAGAATAGTGTAAGCTATGGCAATGGTAATAGTGTAAGAAATGGTAATGGTAATTGTATAAGAAATGGTAATGGTAACAGTGTAAGAAATGGTAATGGTAAGAGTATAAGAAATGATAATATGTCACCAAACTTTATTTAAAGAACTAAAGGAAAAATAATATTTTAAAAAGTCCATAAAAACTAAATTTTACATTGTGTGTCTGTAATACAAATGAAGGAACTTTTTCATTACTTCCTTGCAATACAGACTCAACCCACCTTCTCTGCCTTATGTATTTTCTCTTTCTGTAGGAGAAGAGCTATTGCTGTCTTTGGAGAGCTCTTATGCCCAACCAAGTTTGTAAACTATAATGGCAATAGCATATGTACAAGCAGCTAACATTGTTTATTTACTAAATACAAAATACAGCATTAGTGACTGGTGTTGCTTATACTCAGTCCAAAAATTAATTCATCTGTAAGTACGTTTAATACAGTTTTCAGTCACTAACCATGTTCAAATGAAGAAAA
This sequence comes from Margaritifera margaritifera, assembly GCA_029931535.1. Classification (NCBI taxonomy): domain Eukaryota; kingdom Metazoa; phylum Mollusca; class Bivalvia; order Unionida; family Margaritiferidae; genus Margaritifera; species Margaritifera margaritifera. The sequence goes on along the minus strand of JAQPZY010000716.1, from coordinate 118,852 downwards.
AATTAAGACAATCATATATATGGACACTTAACTAACTTAATTAGCATTGCCTTTGTATAGACAGGGATGAACTCTTCATCTTTCATAAAACCTGATCTGAAAATAATTAAAACTTCATGTACAAAAAAATAAGAAAATAAAATATGAAAAATGAATCGAAACTAAATAATTAGTACAGTGATCACATGTTAGATTTTAGGTTTTGCAGTAGAATTTCCCCACTGATCTTACTAACTCCTCCAGGGACACACACACACACGAGTCCCTTGAATGGACTGAGGTTCTATGGGCTATGGGTCATACAATTTCCAGGCTTCCTAGATAAGACTATTTGTTTGTTTTTTTAACTGAAGACTATTAAAGCCAACTCTGTTATTCTTGAGGAACTCAAACAGCAAATTTGTAATAATAAAAAAAATACTTTTTGTAAATATGTGATGTCTAACCAGATGGACAGTTATTGAAATTTGTAACCAGAGTTGGTTATTAGTGGTCAATGTTTCCCAGGTGTCATTTTACTATGGACATAAAGTATAACTAATGAGCTAAACAGATTGACTTGCCAATGCAAGTGATCTTTAATATACGATTTTATTTTAAAATCCATGTATGCAGCTGTTGTGAATCTCTTGTAACAGAATAAAGCAACCACACTGGGGCATCATTTTGTATGTCTGTACTTAGTGTAGCATGCAAGCACACACTGCTTTTGAGATAGGATAAAACTACCACCAAAAATTAAAAAATTTCCCATCGGTAGTTTGCAAAAGCTTTATGTCAGTGATATGCTTGCTCCAATTCAAGATTTGCTAAAATTTAATTATGCTTAAAACATTGTGATTGACAGGACTGCATCACTCCGATAAAAATAGGATGTAATATTATTTATGAACAGCATCCCCGTCGCCTCTTGTTCTTCCCTTTACATGTATCTTCAACCTTGACACAGTCAGCAAAATCTGTTGGACCTGGATCATTTTGCTTTCTTTTCAAAACTTCCTTACCTAGGAAGAAAATGATAAAATCTCTAAAACATTTGTTGAAAACTAATGATAAACGGATTAAAAGAGAAAAAGATGCGCAAGTGGACCTGAAGTTACTCAGCTAGATAACATATATCAAACAGCCTAATGCAAGAACAGTTTGCCATGCAAGTATTCTGGGCTAGTAGATGCTTACTGCCAATTGGCTCCAAATCTGTGTAGTGGTTTTTTCATAAGTTGCTATTTTAATGCTTTTTGGGGTATTTTTCAGAAAAGGTATCCATATCAAATGGCAGATCAGCATCTTTTGCTTCAAATTTAGAGAACTTCAAGCCGCAATTATTTGGGGTCAAATTTGCTTAAATTCTATTTAGTAGTTTTGAAGAATTTTTCTCTATTTTGTAAAAGTGGCTTGATGGTATGGTGGATTGGCATCATCTACACAATATTGGAAGGCTTCAAAACCTGACTCTTTCAACCAAATTTGGTGAGACATGTCTGATCAAATTCTGTCTAGTGGCTTTTAAGACGAAGTTGTTTGTATGTTTTTTTTCTATTTTATGTAAATATAAACCTGAAAGAAATTGTTGGTTTGTTTTGTGGGCTTAATGCCATTTTTCAGCACATGCTATGCTATGCATTTGGTGGAGGAAGAGCCTGGGAAGACCCTGGGAAGAATCACCAACCCATGGGAAGCTACTGGCAAGCTTTCTCACATAGCCATGTTGGCTGAGCCGATACTTGAACCCATGTGGATGGAGATGAGATGTCAGTGACCTGTAAAGGCAAGCACCTTAGACCACTCAGCCACAAGAAAGAAATGAAATGTACAAAAAAGACAAACAACTGACCTCTCAGCCTAGCAGGGAGACGGTCAATCAACTATCATATGTTAAAAGTTCCAATGATCCACTGAGCATTCTAATTACCCAGCCACAGCAAGGTATACATTTTTTTTTAAATATTAACCTAATGGTATTTTGTCCTCACCACATAGCTCAATCATGAAATCTGAAGCCCATTGGGGCAGGTCAGAAAAAATTCACTCTCCTATCTCAAAATGGTGATTTAAAATTTCTGGTAGTTGAGTACATTTTTCAATGACTGATTCATGGCTGACCAGTGTTTCGCTTTAATGTAAAGAATGTTTTGTCGAAAATATCGCTGACTTTTTCCTTGAAAATCCATACTTTCTATCAGAAGTTTGTTTTCCATTTGTTTTGATCAATACAAGCACCTCATTCTCACTCTTCAATACTAATAAATACTTACCAGAGGGAGAGTAGACTGATTTAAGTTTGTAATTATTTACAACATGAGTTTGTAGGGTCACAGAATAAGTTGCAAAAACAAACCTTTCACACAATCCAAAAAAAGGTTGTTAACATTCTCAATTTTTATATTTTCATAATAGCTGCTTGAGTAAGGGTTTATTTTGGGCAAATAAAACATTTTAGTACTTGCTTGTCTAGGGGAGTGGATTTTAAGATATTTTAGGTCTTGTAAGTATACAGCTTTCGCTGTATAAAATATACAATTTTAAATCATTATCACTTTGGTATCTTGTCCAATTTTCACGACAGTTTCACAGCTTACTTACAAGATCACCCATTGATCAGCATTAGTTTTTTTCAAGGAGAAAAAAAACGTGACTTTAAAGAAACTAATTATGGTAATTAATGGGTGGAGCATTCTCCTCAAATCCAAGAGGTCAATTTGATTTAGTGAATAAATGATATGGATGGACAAGAGACAAAAAGGGGAGAAAACTCAAGGTTTCCTCATCTACACGTCCAAGGAGGTCAAAACATCTAATATGCATACAGAAGAGAAATATGAAGATCCATTATTAATTTTCTTTTTTTTAAATAGCATACACACATTGGAAAAATAAAATTTTTAGTTGATTTCTTAAGTAAAATCTGTAATTCAGGTAAAGACCACTTTTAACTCTAGAACTTCTTCATTAATTTTATGGCTACTATTTAATTTCGGTTCAATATTTTCCAGGTGTTGCTGTTGTTTTTTTACTAAAATAGAGTGTTATTTACAAATACACGAGATCTGCAGAACAATGTCTCACTGATTAAATAGCACTGTGAAAAATGTTATCTGACTTTCAAACATTTTAACTCAAAATCTTCATATGATGCTGACTAGCAGCATGCATAAAAGTGATACCTGCGTAGAGCTAATTACACAGTAAGTATACCACAACAGAGAAAACCAGGTACTTACCCACTTCAAAATATGTCTGGTGCACATTGTGCCCAGTTTTTGCAGAAGTCTCCATGAAAATCATTCCTTGCTCTAATGCAAGTTGTTCTCCTTCCTGAAACAAAAAAAGAGTATCACAGGCAACTGAGAGCTGATACGGCTAAAAGAATTTTAAACAACATGGCCCTCTATAACTTTTTTTCACATCATGTTAACTTATGCACATTTCTAAGATTTTTAGAATAAATAAAAATTAACATCAAAGCCATTTAGGGAAGAGCTGCCACAGGACTTGTTAATTGCAAGAGAAATGCATTAACAATTCAAATTTGAAAATGGTTGCTAGATTTTATTTTCTTAAAAAAGTACATGTTAAATATTAATATAGTCTTAATTATTCAAAAAGCTTTAAATTGCCAAAAAAGTTCACTTTTGCCAGATTTTACTTACTCTGTAAAATTAAGAAACCAGAGTATAATCAACGACTCTACAGATCACCTCTACAAAACTTTTAGTAGTCTCCAGTAAACATTGTAAACATTAATTATTATGCAGAAAATAAATTCAGACAAAAGTGATTTTGACAATAAAATGTTGGCCCATGTAACAGGGCATAAAAGATATAAAAAACATGATTTTCTATATTGGAGTAGAGGCACTAAAATGAGTTGATTACAACCAGAAGGTTAAAATGTTGTTTCTAATTTTTACATTTTGTTTTAAATCATTGCTCTACAATCTGCTGCAGAAGCTATTATCACTGTCTACTTATAGAAGCCGGATTGTACTGGGTGAAAATAACAGGTTCTGAGTAACCTTGGAGGGACAGCCAGTATGTCCACTATTAGAAGCAAAGTTCATGAGTTGGTAATTAGTATGATTAGCTACTACAGCTGAGACCTCACACAAAATGCATCCAGTCCACTCATCTAATTCCTATACTCATTCACATGTAAAATACAGTTAACCTATCACAATATACAGTGCATAGTCATTAATATAGAAAGTTTACCACTGAATAAGCATATTTGTTTCTACATCCAACTGCACTGCTCATAAAGTGTTGTATATAATGTGTGTTCATGAGATAAACACGTATACTTAACCTAATGGCAGAAAAAATAATGTACCTCACAGTTAGCTTCTTGATTCTAACACCATAAATGTCCTTTAAACACAACATTTCAACAAAGTCACTGAAGCATAAAATATAGGTCACAGAATATCTTTTTGCAGTAAGGGTGTAGTACCTTTCAAGATGCATCCCCTCGCAAAGTTTCATGATTCTCCAAAGCATGACATGCATATAGCATGCCAAAAACTCATGTTGTCATGAACTAAACATAAGCAAAGCCAGTAAAAGATGAAGTAATGGTCTTAATGAGCTTCTATTACTGAATGGGTGTGGTACTAACAGATACATATCATCATTAGCTTCTATTACTGTACGGGTGTGGTACTAACAGATACATATCATCATTAGCTTCTGTTACTGTATGGGTGTGGTACTAACAGATACATATCATCATTAGCTTCTATTACTGTACGGGTGTGGTACTAACAGATACATATCATCATTAGCTTCTGTTACTGTATGGGTGTGGTACTAACAGATACATATCATCATTAGCTTCTATTACTGTACGGGTGTGGTACTAACAGATACATATCATCATTAGCTTCTGTTACTGTATGGGTGTGGTACTAACAGATACATATCATCATTAGCTTCTATTACTGTACGGGTGTGGTACTAACAGATACATATCATCATTAGCTTCTATTACTGTATGGGTGTGGTACTAACAGATACATATCATCATTAGTTTCATGATACAAGCATGAAGAGTGTCTGAGAAATGAACATCAAAGTCAAAATTAAAACTAAGAGATGTGTAAAATATGGACCATAATGACCTACTTTGCAATGAAGGAGTAGTGCTCATCAAGAGGCATCCCCTTACCAAGTTTCATCATTCTAGACAGGATGGTATATACATAGAATACAAAAAACCCTATGTGGTCATGAGCTAAACACAAAAACCTAAGGCACTAAAACAATAAAAAGCTGGTGACTTTACCTTTTTTGTACAGATGTGGTATTATTAGAGATGTATACAATCATCTAGTTTAATGATTCTACCATAAAAAGCCAAAACACAAAAGAACTATAAAAAAGAATTTAATTTTAAGCATTTAGTCCAAAGATGTCAGTTTATTGCTGCTGCTTTAAGCACAGATAATGTCTTATGATGACATATTCCATCAAAATAAGCTATGTTATCTTGACAAGACCTGGAGATTCTGTGCATGTTTAAATTCATAGTACTTGATCACTATGAGAACACTCACTGAAATAAAGCCATATGAATGAACACATCCTGAACTAATATGGTAACCATTGACACTTTCTAAAAGCACACTCTGAATTAATATTGGTAATGATGCATTCTAAAAGCGCACCCTGAATTAATATTGATCACCACTGACACATTCAAAAATCACACATGGAATTAATATTGGTCACCACTGACACATTCAAAAATCACACCCTGAATTAATATTGCTCAACACTGACACATTCAAAAATCACACCCTGAATTAAAATTGGTCACCACTGACACATTCAAAAATCACACATGGAATTAATATTGGTCACCACTGACACATTCAAAACTCACACATGGAATTAATATTGGTCACCAGTGACACATTCAAAAATCGCTCCCTTAATTAATATTTGTCACCATTGACACATTCTAAAATCACACCTGGAATTAATATTGGTCACCACTGACACATTCTAAAATCACACCTGGAATTAATATTGGTCACCATTGATGCATTGTAAAAAGCATGATTAACATCTTGATGATTAATACCCTTTATGGTATCATACTTTGTCTTAGCCCTGGCAATCCATCACTAGACAGAAGTGTCTATATGCATACCACCAGGAGTTGGTAGAGTCATTGCTGTGGTATCTGGTATCATACTGTATCTTAGCCCTGGCTATCCATCACTAGAAGCAATGCCTATAAGCATACCACCAGGAGTTGGTATGGTCATTGCTGTGGTATCTGGTATCATACTCTAACTTAGCCTTGGTAAGCGATCACTAGGCAGCAGTGCATATAAACATACCACCAGGAGTTGGTAGGGTCATTCCTATGGTTTCTGCACCAATAAACATAAATCAAATTGATAATGAAAAGTTAATACAATCTAATCTCATTTATCTGAGACAAATCACTATTACTAATAAAGTCAGATAAAGTTGATTGTTTGATAAATAGATCAGAGGTGGATCAAGATTTCAGAGGAGATTTGATTTGAAAAGGGATGGTTGATTTCGCCTAAAATGGCTAACTTTACATCTTTTACTTTGAAAAGTGTACTGGCAGCTGTAGTGACTCAGTAGTTGGCATGTTCAGATCAGCCCAGGTCAGCTGCTGTGTTGTGTCTCTGGGCAAGGCACTTTACTCCAATTGTCTCAGCACTGCATAGCATTTCATGTGTTGATGCACTGCTAAACACCAACCAACCAAACAAACAAATTAGATAGTGTGCTATTTAACTAGAAATGGAGGTCTGACTGAAAAACACACACACACACACACCCATCCAACAACAACAACTCCCACCCCTGAACCCCCTTCCTTTATACAGGCCTTTTTTTTCAATCTATGAATGTCGTTTTAAGAAATTGTTGCCATTTGTAGATGCTGGATAAATGAGACTAGACTGCATTATGGACTGGTGACAAAAGAATTACATGGCTAAGTGGCTGGCACTGTGTTCTATGGACTAGTGACAGAAGGACTATATGGTCAAGTGGTTGGCATTGTGTACTATGGACTGGAGACAGAAGGACTACATGGCCAAGTAAGTGCAGGCCAAGTAGTTGGCACCGAGTGCTATGGACTGGTGACAGAATGACTACATGGTCAAGTCATTTGCACTGTCTACTTTGGATTGGAGACAGAAAGACTAAATGGCCTAGTACCTGACACTGAGCACTATGGATTATATGGCCAAGTGGTTGACACTGTGTGCTATGGTCTGGAGACAGAAAGGTTACATGTCCAAGGTACTGGAACTGGCCAAGTTGTTGGCACTGTGTATTATGGACTGGTGATGGAAAGACTACATGGCCAAGTGGTTGACACTGTGTACTATGGGCTACTGACAGAAGGGCTACATGGTCAAGTGGTTGGCACTGAGCATTATGTACTGGTGATAGAAGGACTAGATGGCATAGTAGTTGCCACTGAGTGCTGTGGACAGATGACTGAAGGACTACATGGCCAAGTGGTTGGCACTGTGTACTATGGACTGGTGACAGAAGGACTACATGGCCAGGTGGTTGGCACTGTGTACTATGGACTGGTGACAGAATGACTGTATGGTCAAGTAGCTGCCATTGAGCACTATAGACTGGTGACAGACAGACCACATGACCAAGTGGTTGCCACTGTGTACTATGGACTAGTGATGGAAGGACTACATGGCCAAGTGGTTGGCACTGAGCACTATGATTTGGTAGTAGAAGGAATACAGAATGGAGTCCTATTGGAATCATCAGTGTTGTGTCCATCATCAAGGATTTTATTTTTTTCTGGGTCATTTTCCTTCACCTTAAAGACTACATTTTGCTGACATGTGAGCCACCCAAAGCTTGTGATACACCAATACATTGTTCTGGGGCCAAAGTTTATGTACGGATTTGATTTTGAAATGGGGTTGGTTCATTTGGCCTAAATTAAAATGGCCAACTTTCTGTTTTTCACCCAAAAGTCTACTCTTTAAATCATTTGTATGACTACTCATATTTGATGACAAAGTCTATTGTTTTAATCATTTGTATCACTGCTCATATTTGAAGACAGTCTATTATTTTAATCCTTTGAAACTATTATGGTTGGTAAAACTTGTTGAACAATTGATGTAAATGATGCAATAAACTTGTATTTACAGACATACCTGCGTTGTCACACATCTGTGGTCCTTCAGGTCATTTTTGTTACCAACCAGAGCCATCACAGGATTGCCTTGGGCATATTTTCTCACTTCACTTATCCAAGTGGCAATATTCTTAAAACTTTCCTGAAAAAAAGAATATTATTATTATTACATACATTTTAACTCTGGAGTATTTTTCTCTGATAATTTTAACTTTCTGGAGGCATTTTGTTCTTGATCTAAAACAGTGTCACCTAGTATTTGTACTTCGTATAAAATATATAGAATATAGGTGCTCCAATGATGAGTCTAATTCTCATAACTTATAATTATTGACTAAACATACTGTCAACTTTCCTGTACTCAATGGAACTGACTACTTTTGAAATCTAGTTACTCATACAATGTTATCAGATCTCTCCACTCATGTCCTGTCTTGGAATTGGTTGTTTTCTTGAATTGAAATATACAATTTATATACAGTATTCCCTCACTATTGGGACCCCTCATTATAACACATTTTCTGTTATAAGGAAGGTATGGTCATCCATCCCATTCTGTTATGTAGTAGTAAATCATAGGTATAATGTATTTTATTATAAAGCAATCTCACTATGAGACAGTATGTTCCACAGCTCCTATAGTCAGAGTTATAATGAATTAGTACTGTATAATGTATTTTATTATATAGCAATCTCACTATGAGACAGTATGTTCCACAGCTCCTATAGTCAGAGTTATAATGAATTAGTACCATATAATGTATTTTATTATAAAGCAATCTCACTATGAGACAGTATGTTCCACAGCTCCTATAGTCAGAGTTATAATGAATTAGTACTGTATAATGTATTTTATTATAAAGCAATCTCACTATGAGACAGTATGTTCCACAGCTCCTATAGTCAGAGTTATAATGAATTAGTACCATATAATGTATTTTATTATAAAGCAATCTCACAATGAGACAGTATGCTCCACAACTCCCATGTACAGAGTTATAATCAATTAGTACTCAATAATGTATTTCATTATAACGCAGTTTCACTATAAGACGGTATGCTCCACAACTTCCAGGGACAGAGTTATAATAAGTTAATACTGTAACACCCAATAATGGAGAAGTGTTGGTTGAGATTTGTTTTTGCTGATGAAATACATCATTTCAATACATAAGTTTCAAACATGAACTGCAGTATATTGCTTCTGTGCTTAGAGCTTGTTTGAGCTTGTCTCTTGTCTGCTTATACATGTAGCATGTATGGTTGCTGTTTGAGCTTGTCTCTTGTCTGCTTATACATGTAGCATGTATGGTTGCTGTTTGAGCTTGTCTCTTGTCTGCTTATACATGTAGCATGTATGGTTGCTGTTTGAGCTTGTCTCTTGTCTGCTTATACATGTAGCATGTATGGTTGCTGTTTGAGCTTGTCTCTTGTCTGCTTATACATGTAGCATGTATGGTTGGTGTTTGAGCTTGTCGCTTGTCTGCTTATACATGTAGCATGTATGGTTGCTGTCTCGGATCACTCAACTTTAGATACTCTGCTACAAATTCTATATCAAGGTGGGTTTTTTTGTTTGTTTTTTTTTTTTACAAGTTGTGAGTCATTAATTCATGCTAGGATGCATACTGTGAAATTTTTGCTCATGTGACTATACATATTTTAAGATAAATAGATTTGTGCAAAACACGTATGTCCCCACTGCATAACAGATGTGTGCAAACAATGAAAAAAAATTAAGAAATAGTTTGAAAAAGTTTTATAATACCATGAAATTTGCATACAAATGGATTTTGCTTAATCGTACTACCAGGGTTTCTCTCAAAAAAGTCCAAAAAGTTCAAAAATGTGAAGAAAGAAATTGGAAACTTTCTTTATTACATGCCCATTAATCATACACGGTTGATCTGGTATTCAATATGGATGTTGATCTGGTATTCGATATGGATTCTGAGCTGGTATGCAATACGGATGTTGATCTGGTATTTGATACAGATGTTCAATCTGTTTTTCAGTATTATATACCTAGACTGGAACTATTTAGATGTTTTCACTGACATTTGTGTGTCAATATTCTTCGATGTATAGAATCAAAACTTTGATATTGTTATGACTCTAGGTCTTAAAAATATGTAACAGAAAGAAAGTGAAACCTACAATGTAAGTAAAATCAACAAGCAATTTATTTCCAGACAATGAAAGTGAAAATTCAAAAGACACTTACAATTTGTGAGTTAAATTCCAAATAATCCTAGATGTCCTAATCACAAGTCCAAAATAACAATGTTCCGAATGAATTCCAATAGCCTTGAATGTCCTGATGTACCACAAAAAATGTAATCCAGAATGTATTTTTTTTGTACGAGTTCATATAAACCCCAAAATGATATATTAATCCAAAAGCCAATGAGCACTTTTATATTTCCAATGAATATTGTAAATAAATAATTCCTCTCAAATTATATCTGATTTCAACAACACAACTAAAATAGATTCCTCACAGACTGATCTTTTAGAACCAAAATTCTAGAACAATAATGAATTTGTTGACCAAAATCTGTATATAAATACAGATGCCTACATGACCTATATCCCATAAGTCTAACTGTGAAATGCCTATGAAAATACTGGCCTACCTGACACATGTCACAACAGTCGAATTGTAAAATTCCTATGAAAATACTATGTAAACAACTGGACAAAAATTAAGTATGTATTTTCAAATAACCATACAACTTACAATTACAGACAAAAGTTAAGTATATAAACATCATACATAACAATATACATTCCAATTTGTTTTGGATTCAATTCACACTGTAGAACTAAAGTCTCTGGATAGTGCCAAAAGACTGGGCATGTAATAAATACAAAACAGCATTCATATTTTGTTCTCAGCCAAGAAAAGAACTCATTTAATATGATGTATGAATACGTCTTGGTCTAATGGCCTTGACATTGCCCTACATCATATCCCATTCTTTTTTCTGCTGACTCTGAGAGCAAAACACGTATGTACTATTGTGAATATAACGGCCTGAAAATCTAATTTGGTCATTTACTTATGACTTTGATAAAGTGTATAGAATTTCATAGCTCTGTTTTAAATGGTGTTTGTGCTATCAAGCTAAAACAGGTTCAAGATGGGTGCAATGATACATGGAGGTAATGAGGTTCATATATATGGACAGACCACAGTAAAGCGATATTTCCACTTTTGCAATCATAGTGGAAACAGCAGATATTGAAGAATGGACAAAAGCTGATGTATAATGATTGACTAATGCAGGCTAATGACACTGGAATGATATACATTACCTGACCATGATGAACTAGATTTTAACATTTATCAATTCAGGTTTGGGGTCTCTCTAATAGAATTACATGTCTGTCTAATGATCTGCACACATATATAAATTAATCCAAATCATATGTCTGTCTAATGATCTGCACACATATATAAATTAATCCAAATTACATGTCTGTCTAATGATCTGCACACATATATAAATTAATCCAAATTACATGTCTGTCTAATGATCTGCACACATATATAAATTAATCCAAATTACATGTCTGTCTAATGATCTGCACACATATATAAAATAATCCAAATTACATGTCTAATGATCTGCACACGTACATAAATTAATCCAAATTACATGTCTGTCTAATGATCTGCACACGTACATAAATTAATCCAAATTACATGTCTGTCTAATAATCTGCGCACATACATAAATTAATCCAAATTACATGTCTGTCTAATGATCTGCACACATATATAAATTAATCCAAATTACATGTCTGTCTAATGATCTGCACGCATATATAAATTAATCCAAATTACATGTCTGTCTAATGATCTGTACACATATATAAATTAATCCAAATTACATGTCTGTCTAATGATCTGCACACATATATAAATTAATACAAATTATATGTCTGTCTAATGATATGTACACATATATAAATTAATCCAAATTACAACATCTCAAGATAATATTTTGTTATTCAATATTCTGGTCAATCCAATAAATTTCAATGCAAAGGACATTTTCAGATGAAAGACAGCAGATTGTACTTTTTAAAATCTAAACTGGAAATGTAATATAAAATACGAGTTAAGAAATAAAACAAATTTCTCATGATGTAATGTAAGTTTAATGTGGTAACTGTATGGAAGATGAAGTATGTTTGTTTGTGATTACATTTCAGTTATGACCAGAATGACTGCGTTTAAATAAATGTTTTGTGCTATATTTCTGAGACACAACCCTTTTTGCACTGGTTTGAATGCACAGTAGTATATGCACTTTTTCTGGAAAAATGGATTGCATCTTGTCAGACATTACCTGATTTGTTACATCATACACCAAAACAGCACCATCTATCCCACGAAGATAAAGTGGCAGAAGAGAGCGAAATCTTTCTTGCCCAGCTGTGTCCCAAATCTGAAACAAAACAGCTTGTCCCTCAATGTTCAGCACTCTTGTCTCGATGTCTGAAAAGTGGAACATTTGTATTAAAGCAATTACTCAATTAAATAATTAAAAGCTGCCTTTAAATACAATCATTATTTTGTAAATGAAACATGTACATTGGAATAAATATAATGCCTGGACTATCACTACTGCAAAGACACTAGGGAGCCATGGCAGCTTAGTTGGTAGCGTGTTGGACTCATAATCCACAGGTTGCAGGTTTGATACCCACCCAGGTCACCCCGGGTTGGCTGCCTCAGTGTGTCCTTTCAAAAGGCACTTTGCTGCTGTTTCCTTGGCATGATATAGCCAATAATGTGCTAAAAGTGCTGCTAACATGAACCAAAACAGAAAAAAACAAATCAAGCAAAGACACTTGTGAACAGGACTGTATATGAGTTGCCTCCCCTATCCATCATTAATGCTTACATGACCACAACTGGGATACTGTACATCTTGGATATGTAACGCATAATAAATCAAAGTATAGTAGGAGTTGCCTCCCCTATCTATCATTAATGCAGACATTACCACAACTGGAATACTGTATATTTTGGACATCTACAGGATTAATGAATCAAAGTATAGTAGGAGCTGTCTCCCCTGACCACCAGTAATGCATACATTACCACAACTAGAATACATCTAGGACATCTAAAGGATAATAAATCAAAGTATAGTAGGAGTTGTCTCCCCTGTCCACCAGTAATGCATACATGACCACAACTAGAATACATCTAGGACATCTAATGGATAATAAATCAAACTTGACCTCCCTCCTTGCCATGCCAGCAGATCTCCACACCAGACCATGACCCATGGGTAAGAGTCCAAAATTGTGACCCAGGGGTCGAAATCCAGACCATGACCCAGGGGTAGGAACCTGGAATCTGTTGCATATCATATATGTCAACCTACTATAACTTCATACACAAGTTTGAATTAAAAAAAAAAAAATTTGGAAAAGTCAAAATAATTGACATTATTATAAATTTAACCTAAGAACCCCTCCCAGGAACAGCAGGAGAGGAAGACAAAAATACTACTCCTACATGATTACCATACAGACAAAAATACTACTCCTACATGATTACAATACAGACAAAAATAATACTCAAACATGATTACCATACAGACAAAAATAATACTCCCAAATGATTACCATACAGACAAAAATAATACTCCCAAATGATTACCATACAGACAATATAAACTACAAAAAAGGTCTATCCAGTACTTGAGGGGATGTGTAATAGACAGAGAGATGACCTTACGGACAGAGGCTATCTCCGTATCCCACCACTAAAGCATGGGGATAATTATCACCTTAAATCTATCCATACTACTCTAGGATGCATGATTGCGAGATTCATATTAACTTCTATAAAATCTCACAATACAAAATAATTGTAAAAAACCAAGCTAATGTGCTAATATCGTGTATTATACTTTCAAGCCCTACCTTTACTTTCTCATTAAATCTTACTCCTCAAATATGTGTGGTAGTGTGTGTGAATTTCTTCCCCTAAATTATCAGTTCTAGAATAGATCCTGATACTAGTTGTTCTCAGGAATGCAATGATACAGTAAAAAGATGCTGAGTGGTACTTAAATAAATTAACCAGAATGATTTCTAGATTGTATCCTATACAATATTTTCATGATATAACCGTATTATATATGAAATAATTTAAGTGTAAGTATCAAGGCTTATTCTAGAACTGAAAATGTAGGGGAAAATTACCCTCTTGATTTGAATTTTTGTATCAGATGAGTAAACAAAGTAGAGCTTACAAACATGATGCACAATTTTCAAGGATTCAGTTGATTTGTTGGCGGCTGTGTTTTACAAATTATCATGAAGCCTGCAAATCGCACATTCTAAGATAGAAAAGTCACTGAAATTTAGTTGTTTTATGCTAAATAACAAAAAATATTAACACATGAGTATCTTCTCCTTTTACAGGATATAGAAACAAAGGGGTATTTATCATGTACAATACACATTTTTTTTATTTTTGCATGTCACCAACAGTAACACTTATTATGATGTAACAGTACAACATCATGAGTGTGTAGCCAATAGCTGCAATGATTATTATGATGTAACTGTGCAACATCATGAGTGTGTAGCCAATAGCTGCAATGATTATTATGATGTAACTGTGCAACATCATGAGTGTGTAGCCAATAGTTGCAATGATTAATATGATGTAACTGTGCAACATCATGAGTGTGTAGCCAATAGTTGCAATGATTATTATGATGTAACTGTGCAACATCATGAGTGTGTAGCCAATAGTTGCAATGCTTATTATGATGTAACTGTGCAACATCATGAGTGTGTAGCCAATAGTTGCAATGATTATTATGATGTAACTGTGCAACATCATGAGTGTGTAGCCAATAGTTGCAATGATTATTAAAATGTAACTGTGCAACAAAACGAGTGTGTAGCCAATAGTTGCAATGATTATTATGATGTAACAGTGCAACATCACGAGCGTGTAGCCAATAGCTGCAATGATTATTATGATGTAACAGTGCAACATCACGAGCGTGTAGCCAATAGTTGCAATGCTTATTATGATGTAACAGTGCAACATCACGAGCGTGTAGCCAATAGTTGCAATGCTTATTATGATGTAACAGTGCAACATCACGAGTGTGTAGCCAATAGTTGCAATGCTTATTATGATGTAACTGTGCAACATCACGAGTGTGTAGCCAATAGTTGCAATGCTTATTATGATGTAACAGTGCAACATCACGAGTGTGTAGCCAATAGTTGCAATGCTTATTATGATGTAACTGTGCAACATCATGAGTGTGTAGCCAATAGTTGCAATGATTATTATGATGTAACTGTGCAACATCATGTGTGTAGCCAATAGTTGCAATGATTATTATGATGTAACTGTGCAACATCATGTGTGTAGCCAATAGTTGCAATGATTATTATGATGTAACTGTGCAACATCATGAGTGTGTAGCCAATAGTTGCAATGCTTATTATGATGTAACAGTGCAACATCATGAGTGTGTAGCCAATAGTTGCAATGATTATTATGATGTAACAGTGCAACATCACGAGTGTGTAGCCAATAGTTGCAATGCTTATTATGATGTAACTGTGCAACATCATGAGTGTGTAGCCAATAGTTGCAATGCTTATTATGATGTAACAGTGCAACATCATGAGTGTGTAGCCAATAGTTGCAATGCTTATTATGATGTAACAGTGCAACATCACGAGTGTGTAGCCAATAGTTGCAATGCTTATTATGATGTAACAGTGCAACATCACGAGTGTGTAACTAATAGTTGCAATTCTTATTATGATGTAACAGTGCAACATCATGAGTGTGTAGTCAATAGTTGCAATGATTATTATGATGTAACTGTGCAACATCATGTGTGTAGCCAATAGTTGCAATGATTATTATGATGTAACTGTGCAACATCATGAGTGTGTAGCCAATAGTTGCAATGATTATTATGATGTAACAGTGCAACATCACGAGTGTGTAGCCAATAGTTGCAATGATTATTATGATGTAACAGTGCAACATCACGAGTGTGTAGCCAATAGCTGCAATGATTATTATGATGTAACAGTGCAACATCACGAGCGTGTAGCCAATAGTTGCAATGCTTATTATGATGTAACAGTGCAACATCACGAGTGTGTAGCCAATAGTTGCAATGCTTATTATGATGTAACAGTGCAACATCACGAGTGTGTAGCCAATAGTTGTAATGCTTATTATGATGTAACAGTGCAACATCACGAGTGTGTAGCCAATAGTTGCAATGCTTATTATGATGTAACAGTGCAACATCACGAGTGTGTAGCCAATAGTTGCAATAATTATTATGATGTAACTGTGCAACATCACGAGTGTGTAGCCAATAGCTGCAATGATTATTATGATGTAACAGTGCAACATCACGAGCGTGTAGCCAATAGTTGCAATGCTTATTATGATGTAACAGTGCAACATCATGAGTGTGTAGCCAATAGCTGCAATGATTATTACGATGTAACTGTGCAACATCATGAGTGTGTAACCAATAGTTGCAATGCTTATTATGATGTAACTGTGCAACATCATGTGTGTAGCCAATAGTTGCAATGATTATTATGATGTAACAGTGCAACATCACGAGTGTGTAGCCAATAGTTGCAATGATTATTATGATGTAACAGTGCAACATCACGAGTGTGTAGCCAATAGCTGCAATGATTATTATGATGTAACAGTGCAACATCACGAGCGTGTAGCCAATAGTTGCAATGCTTATTATGATGTAACAGTGCAACATCACGAGCGTGTAGCCAATAGTTGCAATGCTTATTATGATGTAACAGTGGAACATCATGAGTGTGTAGCCAATAGTTGCAATGCTTATTATGATGTAACAGTGCAACATCACGAGTGTGTAGCCAATAGTTGCAATGCTTATTATGATGTAACAGTGCAACATCACGAGTGTGTAGCCAATAGTTGCAATGCTTATTATGATGTAACTGTGCAACATCATGTGTGTAGCCAATAGTTGCAATGATTATTATGATGTAACTGTGCAACATCATGTGTGTAGCCAATAGTTGCAATGCTTATTATGATGTAACTGTGCAACATCATGTGTGTAGCCAATAGTTGCAATGCTTATTATGATGTAACAGTGCAACATCATGAGTGTGTAGCCAATAGTTGCAATGCTTTTTATGATGTAACAGTGCAACATCATGAGTGTGTAGCCAATAGTTGCAATGATTATTATGATGTAACAGTGCAACATCATGAGTGTGTAGCCAATAGTTGCAATGCTTATTATGATGTAACTGTGCAACATCATGAGTGTGTAGCCAACAGTTGCAATGCTTATTATGATGTAACAGTGCAACATCACGAGTGTGTAGCCAATAGTTGCAATGCTTATTATGATGTAACAGTGCAACATCACGAGTGTGTAGCCAATAGTTGCAATGCTTTTTATGATGTAACAGTGCAACATCATGAGTGTGTAACCAATAGTTGCAATTCTTATTATGATGTAACAGTGCAACATCATGAGTGTGTAGCCAATAGTTGCAATGCTTATTATGATGTAACTGTGCAACATCATGTGTGTAGCCAATAGTTGCAATGCCTATTATGATGTAACTATGCAACATCATGAGTGTGTAGCCAATAGTTGCAATGATTATTATGATGTAACTGTGCAACATCATGAGTGTGTAGCCAATAGTTGCAATGCTTATTATGATGTAACAGTGCAACATCATGAGTGTGTAGCCAATAGTTGCAATGCTTATTATGATGTAACAGTGCAACATCATGAGTGTGTAGCCAATAGTTGCAATGATTATGATGTAACAGTGCAACATCATGAGTGTGTAGCCAATAGTTGCAATGCTTATTATGATGTAACAGTGCAACATCATGAGTGTGTAGCCAATAGTTGCAATGCTTATTATGATGTAACAGTGCAACATCATGAGTGTGTAGCCAATCGTTGCAATGCTTATTATGATGTAAGTGTGCAACATCACGAGTGTGTAGCCAATAGTTGCAATGCTTATCATGATGTAACAGTACAACATCATGAGTGTGTAGGCAATAGTTGCAATGCTTATTATGATGTAACAGTACAACATCATGAGTGTGTAGCCAATAGTTGCAATGCTTATCATGATGTAACAGTACAACATCATGAGTGTGTAGCCAATAGTTGCAATGCCTATTATGATGTAACAGTACAACATCATGAGTGTGTAGCCAATAGTTGCAATGCTTATTATGATGTAACAGTACAACATCATGAGTGTGTAGCCAATAGTTGCAATGCTTATTATGATGTAACAGTACAACATCATGAGCGTGTAGCCAATAGTTGCAATGCTTATTATGATGTAACTGTGCAACATCATGTGTGTAGCCAATAGTTGCAATGCTTATTATGATGTAACAGGACAACATCATGAGTGTGTAGCCAATAGTTGCAATGCTTATTATGATGTAACTGTGCAACATCATGAGTGTGTAGCCAATAGTTGCAATGATTATTATGATGTAACAGTACAACATCATGTGTGTAGCCAATAGTTGCAATGCTTATTATGATGTAACTGTGCAACATCATGAGTGTGCAGCGAATAGTTGCAATGATTATTATGATGTAACAGTACAACATCATGTGTGTAGCCAATAGTTGCAATGCTTATTATGATGTAACTGTGCAACATCATGTGTGTAGCCAATAGTTGCAATGCTTATTATGATGTAACAGGACAACATCATGAGTGTGTAGCCAATAGTTGCAATGCTTATTATGATGTCACTGTGCAACATCATGAGTGTGTAGCCAATAGTTGCAATGATTATTATGATGTAACAGTACAACATCATGTGTGTAGCCAATAGTTGCAATGCTTATTATGATGTAACTGTGCAACATCATGAGTGTGCAGCGAATAGTTGCAATGATTATTATGATGTAACTGTGCAACATCATGAGTGTGTAGCCAATAGTTGCAATGATTATTATGATGTAATTGTGCAACATCACAAGTGTGTAGCCAATAGTTGCAATGCTTATTATGATGTAACAGTGCAACATCATGAGTGTGTAGCCAATAGTTGCAATGCTTATTATGATGTAACAGTGCAACATCATGAGTGTGTAGCCAATCGTTGCAATGCTTATTATGATGTAAGTGTGCAACATCACGAGTGTGTAGCCAATAGTTGCAATGCTTATCATGATGTAACAGTACAACATCATGAGTGTGTAGGCAATAGTTGCAATGCTTATTATGATGTAACAGTACAACATCATGAGTGTGTAGCCAATAGTTGCAATGCTTATCATGATGTAACAGTACAACATCATGAGCGTGTAGCCAATAGTTGCAATGCCTATTATGATGTAACAGTACAACATCATGAGTGTGTAGCCAATAGTTGCAATGCTTATTATGATGTAACAGTACAACATCATGAGTGTGTAGCCAATAGTTGCAATGCTTATTATGATGTAACAGTACAACATCATGAGCGTGTAGCCAATAGTTGCAATGCTTATTATGATGTAACTGTGCAACATCATGTGTGTAGCCAATAGTTGCAATGCTTATTATGATGTAACAGGACAACATCATGAGTGTGTAGCCAATAGTTGCAATGCTTATTATGATGTAACTGTGCAACATCATGAGTGTGTAGCCAATAGTTGCAATGATTATTATGATGTAACAGTACAACATCATGTGTGTAGCCAATAGTTGCAATGCTTATTATGATGTAACTGTGCAACATCATGAGTGTGCAGCGAATAGTTGCAATGATTATTATGATGTAACAGTACAACATCATGTGTGTAGCCAATAGTTGCAATGCTTATTATGATGTAACTGTGCAACATCATGTGTGTAGCCAATAGTTGCAATGCTTATTATGATGTAACAGGACAACATCATGAGTGTGTAGCCAATAGTTGCAATGCTTATTATGATGTCACTGTGCAACATCATGAGTGTGTAGCCAATAGTTGCAATGATTATTATGATGTAACAGTACAACATCATGTGTGTAGCCAATAGTTGCAATGCTTATTATGATGTAACTGTGCAACATCATGAGTGTGCAGCGAATAGTTGCAATGATTATTATGATGTAACTGTGCAACATCATGAGTGTGTAGCCAATAGTTGCAATGATTATTATGATGTAATTGTGCAACATCACAAGTGTGTAGCCAATAGTTGCAATGCTTATTATGATGTAACTGTGCAACATCATGAGTGTGCAGCCAATAGTTGCAATGATTATTATGATGTAACTGTGCAACATCATGAGTATGTAGCCAATCGTTGCAATGCTCACATGCTGTAGTACTAGGTCAACAAAGTGCAATTGGTGTACACAAGCTGAATTTGTTATTTTTCATTTCAGAATCAAATATTGATTTGTAAAGCAATATCTCTTTCAAAAGATAGATGCAAGTTTTCATTGTTGCAATTTTTTTACATAATCCCCTCTGGCTGCCACCCTTATGGAGTATAATTGCAAAAATGAAAACAGGTATTTTTGTATTAAGATCTATACCCTTTTTCAAGTCATTATTTATTAATTCAATTATCTTTATTTTTACAATTATGATTTCTTCAATGACCAATCAAATTTCATTTTTATTTTCTTCAACAGATTCATCTTTAAAATTCCGAAAAAAATAGAAATACTATGCAAATGCAGTAGAATTACACCTAAATATCTGCATGTATATACCTAGTTCAGGTACATACCTCATATATATATACCTACCTCATGTATATACCTACTTCATTTACATACCTAACTCATATACATACCTATGTCATGTACATACATACCTCATATAATACACCACTTCCAAAATTGTTATTTATTGTAGAAGGCTATGGAATTTTTCAAACTTATTTATAATCATGTAAATTTTACTCTCTCTACAATCATAACATAAAAGGGAGAACACATACACACAAGTTTTTGTTGTAGCCAATGTCTCATCACCATACATCCATGTACTGACGTATCACAAGTGTGTCTAACATGCATCCATACATCCATGTACTGACGTATCACTAGTGTGTCTAACATGCATCCATACATCCATGTACTGACGTATCACTAGTGTGTCTAACATGCAAAAACTTTAACACAAGCATTTAGCACCTATCTTAAACATTGTTGACAATACCATTGTCACAGGAAAAGTAACAACTATGTCACTGTTTGGATACTAAAAGAAGTAAGCTAAGTACACCTCTCCTTTGATACCTCACGAGCAATGGGGTCCATAAACATTGACTACAGCATAAGTATAGGGTGTGATAGTGAGGGAAACAGTTTTTGGATAAATTAACACTGATTGATGAGGGGGGAGGGGGTAAGGGAGGTGGTGGTATGGGCAGTGCTAGCAACTTTTGTTGTTACATGAGAATTATAATCTCCTTTGTCTTACACAAATATTCGTATAAGGGTTGTTAATATTCCTGGATGTTACATCTCATTTAATAAATTGATAACAGACTTTAAATATAAATCAAATTGACATGCAATATTGAGATACTCACAATTTTGTGCATTAGTAAAGTTGTCTCCCTCTCAGTATCAAATTAGGTGTATCCATCGTAAACAAACACAAATGAACTAAAAGCTTCATGGCTAGAATTACACTCTGACTCATAAACCAATGAAGCCAAATGCATTAATATGGTTGCACTAGTTCATTCATCAAGATAACTATTTTAAATGACAGCACTTCAATGTCTAGAGAATTTTGTGCAAATAAACAGTTGGCATGTGGCAATTGCACTGTCCCAGAACATTACATCCGTTTTGAGAAAAAAAAAATTGGACCCAAAGAAAAGAGAAAATGAAGAAATATGTCTGCTACCAGTATATTAGAACTTGCAAGTTATGTTAGTATGTATCACTGAAAAGTTGTAAGAACAATCCATAGATTAGCCAAAGACAAACACAAGTTGTCTAAGGTGTGATTTTAAGAAAAAACAAGGCTGATATACACCCGGGTGTTACTGTATTGTTGGTACCTATCATTGCATTGAAGGTCCATTAAGTTCTTCACAGGAATAATAATCACAGTTTTATTTATTCTCAGGTCACTTTCCAGCAACAAATGAGGAAAAACAAGATAGTTACATTTAGATCATACATAATGAGGTTATACAAAGGGCAAAAATCAAAAGGACTAATAATTACTAAAAGCTATTTAGTATAATATTCACAAAACTACATACATTTTTCAATTGACCAATATTTTTCACACTTATAAGTGTTACAAAATTTGCCATATATGGTCAAGTACAAAAGTATTTTTTGAAGTGACACTTGTGCTGTTGATCACAATTTACATTCAAACAAATAATGAAATTCATCCCTCATTTCTCCACTACTAAATAATACCCATTTCCTGCCATATCTAGTCCCTTTTCTACAGAATAAATATTAATTAAGTTTTCTAAGGTCTGTTTTATCCTACAAATCCATTTATTTGCCAGATTGTACATTTTTCTCCATGCCAAACACTTGTATCACTGAGAAAAATTTGGAATAGTTATCATTGTCATTAATACATGATTTAATAATTTGATAAAGGCTATATATAACTTTAAAACATTTTCCCAATGACTCCAGTGGATAACAATTTTGTCTATATATAACTTTAAAATATTTCCACTGACTCCAGTGGATAACAATTTTGTTTATATATAACTTTAAAACATTTCTCAATGACTCCTGTGGGTAACGATTTGGTCTATATTTAACTTTAAAACATTTCCCAATGACTCCAGTAGATAACAATTTGGTCTATATATATAACTTTGAAAGATTTATCATTGACTACAGTGGATAACAATTTGGTCTATATATATATATCTTTAAACGATTTCCCAATGACTCCAGTAGATAACAATTTGGTCTATATATAACTTTAAAAGATTTCTCAATGACTCCAATGGATAACAATTTTGTCCAAAGGCCAAATCTCGAAACATTATCAAAGACTTTATTAAAATCTATACGAGTAAAAAATAACTTTTCTTGTTTATAATTAGAAAATCAGCCAGTATGTGTAGCGTCATCATCGAGTACCCACTCTGAAAATAATCCTGTCCCTCTGATAATAAATTATTTTCTTCTAAAAACTGATATATCGTCTTATTTAATATGGCTATAAACAATTTTCCAAAACAGCTTAATAATGTTACACGTCAATTGTTATTGGGATCCAATTTACAACCTTTACTTTTATATGAAGGTTTTAGTATTCCTAATAACCAGTCATCAGGAACTATTCCTGTATCAAAGATTATGTTGAAAAGTTTCACATATATTGGTAGCATAATTAAGTGGCCTTAATATATTCATTGATAACTCTGTCATGTCCTGGCGCTTTACTATTTTTCAATGATTTTATTATCTATTTTATCTCATCTTTGGTAATCGTCTCATTTATTGATGTTTTCTCAAAAACCGATGCAGTAGAAAAATCAGAGGAAATGTTAGAATTGTCAGCTTTGTTGAGATTTTTAAAATGATTATATACTATAATAATAATAATAATAATAATAATAATATAATAATAATTAATAATAATAGTGTTTTTTAATTTAAAGAAGGTAACTCAATTAGTTAAATACAACTAATCTCCCTTGAGGCCCTCTGCTAAAAAAAAAAGCAATTACAAAGTATTATCAGTTGTATTAAGGCAAAGTATCTTCATGCAAGTTTTCTCTCTCTCTCTCTTGAAAATAAATATTTACAAGTAAACACATCTACAAATACTTATTCAAATGCATTATGAAAGTAGGAGGATTTAACTGCATATATAAAAAAAGTTTTTTTTATCTCTCCAACAGCTATGTTTTGAAATGACTGTAAGCAAGGTCTTCATGTATACATAGCAGTTAGTGATCACTTCTACTTAGGTATACCACATAGCAGTTAGTGATCACTTCTACTTAGGTATAGCTTTTAGGCTATTCTGTAGTAAAGTTTATATCAGTGTTATACTTTGTTATAATGTTATAATGTAGTAAAGTTTATATCAGTGTTATACTTTGTTATAATGTTATAATGTAGTAAAGTTTATATCAGTGTTATACTTTGTTATAATGTTATAAAACATTATTAGGTACAAAAGTAGAGAGAGGTTCATTCACTGAGTTTATATATATATATATATATATATATATATATATATATATATATATATATATATATATATATAAAACATTTTATACATACTTTTATAAATATGCTAATATAAAAAAAGATACAAAACAAACAAATTATAAATTTGAAGAGTAGCATTGCGATAAATCCTAGAACTCAATCTTGATCTTACATTTTTCTTGATAGTTTGCTAATATGTAGGCTTGAAATATTGCATGAACATTTTTTTAAAGGGTTTAACTGAATCAGCAGATCGAAAGTGAGCCAGAATTGAGTTCCATATTTTAGCCCTGAATACTGTAGACTTCTTTTGAATTGTTCAATGCAAGGTTTTGGTAATTCTAAATCGTTCTTAAAATTATTTTTTAGAACACACTGTGCCTAAAGGTAATGGAATTTCTTTATTTCTGTCACCATTTTTGTTTTTAAGTCTCAAAATTTTTAGGATCGTTTCTGTGCATCTTTCACATTTTTTCAAATACCTTATGTCTGTACTGAGCAAAGTGTTGTTACATAACTGATTTTTAATACATGTACCTGCTCACCTGAGGCATATTTTTCTACAATTTCCATTTCCTGCTAATGAGAAAACCTTTATGGCTAAGTGTAATTTTTTTCTCGCAGTTCTACATTCTTTATTGACCCATGGAGCATCTGTAGATCTTTTGTTGCAGAAAATCTTGTAAATAAAAGACAAATCTTCTCTTTTAAGGAAAACTGAGCTGATTCCCCAACAACACTAATTATAGATTCCTTTATATTATCAATGAAGATTTGGCTTTTGTCTAAAGGGCTCTATCGATATTATTTATGAAGATTTGGCTTTTGTCCAAAGAGGCTCTATCAATATTATCTATGAAGATTTGGCTTTTGTCTAAAGATTTATGATTGATTTTGCTGGTTTAGTGCCATTTTTTAGCACATGATAGGCTATACATGGCGACCAATATATTTGGTTGAGGAAGAACTCAGGGAAGAACCACCAACCTGTGGGAAGCTACTGGCAAGCTTTCTCACATATCCAGACTGGCCAAACTGAGACTCTAACCCATGTGGACAGAGGTGAGATGTGAGTGATCTGTAAAGGCAAGCACCTTAGATCACTTGGCCACCAGCAGCCCCTTTGTCTAAAGAGGCTCTATCAATATTAACTATAAAGATTTGGGATTTGTCTGGGATTCACTTTGTCTAAAGAGGCTCTATCAATATTATCTATGAAGATTTGGGATTTGTCTGGGATCCACTCTGTCTAAAGAGGCTCTCTCAATATTATCTATAAAGATTTGGGATTTGTCTGGGATCCACTTTGTCTTAAGAGGGTCTATCAATATTATCTATAAAGATTTGGGATTTGTCTGGGATCCACTTTCTAGATTTTTTATTTCATTATCCTCAAGTACTGATACGTACATGTATTTACAATTAACTGAAAATTGCAATAAATTACGTACATCCGATATTAATGGGGATAAATCATTTATGAAAGGAAAACCACTTACTGGTGATAAGAGATTATCTATATGACCTACACTGTTGGTAGTACATTTACAAATGCCTTTGTCATTACCAAGTCTACCATTACATATACAAATAGTTAGTTTTTACACATCTGCAATAATTTATTTCCATAATTAATTTTTGATCAGTCAAGACTAACATGTTTAATTGGCACTTGTAAGTGTTGCACTTTCAATATCACTTATACATGAATACAGTACTAACAATCCCAACTTTATCTAATAAGAATGAATCGACATTAACAACAAAATCATTTAAACAATGTGTGCTAGCATTAAAGTCACCAACCAAATATATAAATTTCATGTCACTCAGTTTTGCAATTAGTTCCGACTCCAAATCGGAGAAACTATTTTCATCACTATAATTTGATGACTCTGTGCATATATACGCTACAGAAAACACTACATTGTCATTATCCCAAACATTTCTTTTTTCATCCAAAACCAAAGTACTTAGTCCGAGTCACATTTAAATGGTTTGATATATTTGTATATGCTTTCTCTTAATGATACAGCTATACCTCCAAATCTGTGAAATTTTTATCTGTTGTTTGGTTATAATTTCATAGCCTGGGATTTTAATATTGTTCAGGTCAGTCAATTTCATTTTATCAAGACAAACTAAATCATATTCATTGACATAAATGATATTTTGGAGGATACATTAAAGTTATCTTTATTTTCAGTTTTATTTGATGTTTTGCTTTCACTAGACAACTTGGTAGATTTGAGCCCTGTATGACCTCCCAACAAACTATTAACCAATAACACAGTGAACAGGTTTTGAATCGGAATGTTTGGTCGACTGTCTAGTGTGCTCATCATCTCATTACTGGTGCTCAGTCTGGTTGATTGTTCTGGTATGCATTCACTTGTGTTAGCTGATTATGGCGTTGTACTGCTTGCATTATGGCTCTTGCATGTTGAATATTGTAATATTTGTGCTGGGTTAATCCAGCCAGGTTCACATAGGGAGAAGGGTATAACATGTCCCTTTTAAATAGCATACCATTTGGTTTCATCAAATGAAAACTGTCTGAGATAAGTGTAGGGCCTGTCCACAATCAAATGGGCAAATTTGCTGAAGTCACATTTGGCATCATGATTTATTTGAAATAGTACTTTCTCTTTATCCATAACTAGAGCGGAGTATTGTTCAATTATACTGGGCTCATAAAAGATAAACAATTAAAAGATAAACAATTAAAGCATAGATATTGCTTGTGAAGACTTCTTGAATTAGTATTTATTTCATACAGTGTTGCCACCATTAGGCATTTACCAACATTTTCATTGATTAATATTTTGTTGTACAATATTTTGTCCTAAAATCCAAAATATACAATTTGTTACTAAAATTTGCAAATTTTATGATGATTTCAAATTTCCACACAATAACAGCCTTTTTTGGCATTAACATGTGTGTTATATAAACTTATCATTTACTAATTTCAATCCTGAATTTTAACATCAAGCTAATCGTCACCTACTTTTCGCCTTTTCCAAAAGAAAAGAAGTGGGATTCACACCTGCGTCCATGTTATAAGTGGGTGCACGAGTTATTCTGGTGCGTTAAAATGGGAGCTGTGTAGACTTAAATTTTACTACAATCTGAAATGTTTGTGCTGAAAAATGCATTACTACACCTGTAATTGTTGCTTTGTGATCATTGTTAAACAAATCCTGGCTAAATCGCAGAGAAAGGCAACTCTTCCCTACAGAGGAATCACCAATCATCGTCAGTTTGATCTTGTGTTCATTGCCAACATGGATGCTACTTCCAAGGTCATTGTAATTCATGTTGTCCAACTTCGGCAGTGCCCCATTTAACTAGAAATAAACAAATATAACTTTTTTTTAAAATGTAAAAAATAAACTAGTTAATTTTTGTCTTGCATAACTGATGATAAATGTTGCCATTTAAAATGTCAGTCATGGTTGGATGAGATTAATAAGGTCATTAATTAAACATTGAACTAGATTGCACAGTAGGGCTCATCATTTTGACTGAAAGAAGGAGATATTTGGGGACAATAAAACTCAGAAATACCAGAATATGCTCTCCTTTTCAAGTCAAAAACTATCAATAACATTTCTAGCTATACTTCACTCTATCAAAAATCGAGATATCAACCTCCAGATATAACTTGGAAATAATGTCTTGAACACACTGCTGTAACATTTTGTATCGTACAACCTTTGCAGCCCTTCCAGCAAATATACTACTACATCTAACTTCATCAAAGAAAATATTCCTTCACTAAAACAGTCTCTCTCTTTCTGTATATATATATATATATATATATATATATATATATATATATATATATATATGCAGTGAAACCCCTCAAAACTGAAAACCATGGGACCTCCCAAAATTTTAGTTTTTAGAGGTTTCCAGTTTTATAAGGTTTTCGCAGATGCAAAAAAATGTCTTTTTCTAAGCGCTTATGTGACTTAAGAGAGAGAGAGAAAGAATATCTTTTTCTAAGTGCTAAAGAGAGAGAGAGAGAGAGAGAGAGAGAGAGAGAGAGAGAGAGAGAGAGAGATAATATAACTATGAAAGAACATCAGTGTATGTGTGTGTAAAGTGCACAAAATGAAGAAAGCTGTTACAAAATTTTTTTAATAATATTTCATGAAAAATTAGCTGAACAACATACTTTCCTTCCGAAAATCATAATATAATAATAATTCTTTATTTAACAAGGTTAGCTCAATTAGAATACAGATGTATCAAGCCTCCACTGAGGCCCTCAGCTACTTTCTAACAGTCTACATGCATGTATCTTACTAACAAAACGTGGAGTAAAAACAAGTGAATTGACAACATTTTGCAAGGAACAATCAAATGATATGACTAACCATTAATCTGAATATAATCATTTTGAAACAAAAGATAGATTAGCATGTACAAATACAGATTAGCATTACAAAGACAAAACAGTTGGACCAGAAACAGGAATTTAACAAAAATATGACACGTAGAAATCGATTAAAATCAAGCTGTAAATATTTGAGATATTTTTTTTTAAAACTTTCAACAGAAGTGGCTGATCTAACTGATGTCGGCAAAGAATTCCATATCTATAAATAACATTTGCGCCATGTTCTCATGACCTTACGTGCTTCGTTCTAGATAATGACGTTATCAACTGTGTCACCAGTGTTCTTCAAGAGTGGCAGGAAGTATTTAATAAGTAAAATCAGACAAAATGAGATTTAAACAGGTAATTTCATGTAATTATAAATAATCAGAATGAAAATCTATATTTTCACAAATGCCTTATTTGTGTCCGATATTTTGGCCTTGAATTTTGTATTATATGCTAAAGATATGTCCGCTGATCACATGTTGGCTTTGTTTACATATCTTGAACAGGAAAACCCACTTTGGGAATTTGTACAACGGCAAAGCCAATGTAAATATTTGTTTTTAATCATGTGGGGTTCTTATTCAACGTAAGAAAAATTTACACTCTAAATGTATATTCACTATGGACTTTTTCCTTTCAGTATTATTTCATAATAAACATACATTCTAAATCAAAAGACATTAAATCTATTATAACAAAATGTGTATCCATTCACCTATCTATTTTTGAATTTCTCTCTCCCTCTGTCTCTCTCTATCGATTCATGTATTCATATGGTAAAGAACAAGCAGGCACTAATGTAAGAGCACACACTGCATATAGAATGAACAGCAAAAATGTAACATTCTTTTTTAAATTTTTTTATTTTTTTTTTAATTTCAAAAACACGGAGACGCTATAAGCTAATAACATAATAACATCCATACCTTAGCCTAACTGGCACATTCCAGTCACATGCCACATGACTTTTTAGTTAGTGTCACGAACCATGGATGTCTTTCCAGAAATAAGTAACTTAGGGGTCGTTCACATATGACGTCACGCAGTAAGGGGGGGAGGGGGCCACAATTTTGTGAAGAAGTGTGACGAGGGGGGGGGGAGGGGGTTGAAGAAATGTGACATCACACCATAAATATGAGTGTGGAACGCTTCTTTTAAGAATAATGTCAGAACAAAAAAGATTTTGTGACCTGCATCCTCAGTCCATTTTTATCCGCAATAGATAACAACTCTCTCATGGACAACTTATGTTAATATTGTTATCTCAGCTGAAATATTGGGTAATTGTTATAACCTTTAACTGGTTTAAATTGTTGATTTTTTAATTATGTGATTCTTTTTTTAATATAATGTAATACACACTTTAAAAACAAAATGTAGACTAAATAAACTGAAGGTCGACTGCTGGTTAAACCTAGATTTTAGAAAAGTCAAACAATAGGCTATAAAGAAGTTGTCACAATCCTGACAACAGTCCGACGAGATCAAAGACACACGAGTTAAGCAAGTTGAAAGATGGTATTCGGTCCGCAGTGAATGTTTAATCTTTTAATATTTTTTATGTGAAAAAAAAACAACAAATGTAATTAGTTGACGTGCGCAAAGGTTGTGCCCTGTGTCGGTCTGGGACGCCGCACATTAGAGGGAATAAATATATCAAATGTTAGTTTTTTTTCTTTCTTTTTATTGAAAACGTTTTGTTGACACCACTGAAGTGCTAGATTATAAACGGTCCTACTCACCACCAGCCCTAACATTGGAGGTATCTTATTACAGAACTGATGGAGAAAAATGTTTAGATTAACAGTACTGTGTAAAGTATTTGACAAGGTGATGATAACAGCGCCTGATTCAGTTTGAGAAAACCAAAGTAACTTTGTCATAGGACTGTACTAGTACAAAGAGTCTTTGAAGCTTGATGACATTAAAAAAAAGCAGTCTAAAAAAGACTGGATGAGAGAAGAGAAGAACTTTGAGGATTGAGCCAGCGTGCGGCACTAGTAACATTTACGCTATTGAAACCGTACAACGTAAGGTGTCCAGTGTTACATTAGTTTTAATTTTCATGACTTTTCAGCAGCCCATAGCAATGGATAAAAATAAATTACATCAGTCTTTATTTAACGCTTATGTGCCAGCATATCCTACAAAAACCAAAAAGATGTGCCAAGATGAACTTATTATAAAGTGGAATAGTATCAAGAATGACACAGATTTGGATGTAAAAGTTAACCATATGATGCAAGAGCTCAAGGCGATCTCCATTACAAAAAAAGGATCACTTCTTAACTTTTGGACAAAACAAGTACTATCAGTTTCAAAAAAAGTTTCTACTCAGGATAATTTAGAGTTCAATTAACAACCGACTGATGTCATCATTACTTCTGAAACATTGCCTTCTACAAGCCATCTGGCTACTCCGAGAAATGCTACTGTTCAATTACATTTGAAGTCGGAAATTGATGTCATAAATTCTGACCTCGTTGGTTTGTATAATCGACAGAAACAAGGACTACTTTCAAATGAGCAGAACTTAAGAGTTAAAAGATAAACAAAAAAGAAAAACTGAGTTGGAAAAGAAACTAAAGAGGAAGATTAATGATCAAAGAAGATCCCAGAAAGCAAGGGATTTGAAAAAATCAAAACTGAATGCTTTATTGGAAGATAATCCTGAACTGCGCACAAAACTGAATTACAGGGCCAAATGTGGTCAACCAAAAATCGAAGAGGAACAACCATTGCTTTTGCAAACTATACTGGATATCGCGATGCATGGTTCAGTTTCTCACGAAAAAGACAGTTCGAAGTCTACAGAAGTATCAATTAAGAGAGCATTTAAAAAAAGATGGCTTCAATATAAGTCGAAGTGGACTATACCTTCGCCTACTTCCTAAGCGTAGTTTGTCGTCAGAAGGTAAGCGTCATGTAACCACTGTCCCAGTAAAGTTAATTAGAGAGCAAAATGATTATCACACTAAACATATTGATGACCAGTTTTGCACAGCTACAATAAGACATTTGGAAGAACTGTCTTCCATGCTTGGACTGGATGAGGTTTGTTTTATCAGCCAGGACGATAAATGTCGCGTCCCAATTGGTCTGGTCGCTGCCAATAAGCAGAGTCCACTGCTAATGCACGTTGAGTATAAAGTGAGCCTTCCTGACCATGACTGGGTAGTTGCTGCCCGGCACAAGCTTATACCCTCGGTGTATGCCGGCATTGAGATCCATCGCAACTGTCTTTGAAACAGAGACGCTGTTGGCTTTTCTGATCCAACATTTATAGCCATCCGATCTGGAAAACACTCTGCATCAACAGCACTCAGCCATGGATTTGACTTTGAACAGTTGCTGTGTCTGACAGAGTTCAGTACCATAACCAGGACTGGTATTGATAAATTGGTCAAGCCGATTCTCGTGTTTACTGTTGATGGTGGGCCGGATGAAAACCCACGGTATCAAAAAGTCATTAAGGTTGCCATCCACCATTTCTTGAAACATGATCTTGACTCTGTCTTCGTTGCAACAAATGCTCCGGGATGAAGTGCTTTTAACAGAGTGGAGAGAAAGATGGCACCACTGAGCAGGGAATTGAGTGGATTAATATTATCTCATGATAACTATGGCAGCCATTTAGACAAACGAGGTAGGACAATTGACATTGAGCTGGAGAAGAAAAACTTTGAATTTGCAGGAAAAACGTTGGCCGAAATATGGTCACAGTTGACTGTAGACAATTACCCAACCATTGCTGAGTATATGGATCCTTTAAATTCAGAGCTCATGGAACAGGATATATTGTGTAGAGATCAAAACTGGTGTGACACCCATGTCCGCTCAAGCCAATACTTGCTTCAGATTGTGAAGTGTGACGACAACATGTGCTGTTAGAAAGCACGAAGCTCATACTTCAGTGTGATAAAAGACAGATTTCTTCCTCCTCCTTTACCCCTTGTTCAGTCATGTGAAGGGCTTAAAGTTCCAGAACGAGCAATAGATGGAGCCTTGCACAAATTTTATCCTTATTTGCAACTCAAAGTCTCAAAACGGAAGACATTCTACCTCGGTCAGCAAACACATTTCAGACAATTCCCTACGATTTTTATTGCCCTTCACTTCAATCTGTGCTTAATGAGAGAATTTGCAAGATATCCCACGTGTACTTCAGCTCTCTGGTCATGCTGCGCAGTCACTCAGTCCTTCACAAACAAATAGCAGTTCCATCAATGCGCATCAGACCAATGAGAGTCGCTGCTAGAAGGCAACGCGAAATGATGGTCATACTAGCAAATGCGGAGAATGGAGAAAGTGTGGATTGGATTGACAAGGAGGAGCTTGATTTGGAGGGAATATCCCTTCCAATAAACGATGTTAATCTAGAAGCAACTGGATTTCTTGTTCGTTCAATGGAGGAGCATCACCCTTTGCCTTGGGATAACGATAACTATGAAGAGAAGTAATTCATTTTACAAATACTTCAGATTTAAAACCCTTAGAATTTTTGGGGATTTGTTGAAACTCTAATGTTAGTAAGAATTGAAGTGATTGATGTGTTTAATTTACATTTCATTTTGTTTTTTGTTTAAAATAATTTTAAAAAATTTAAATAATTTTATAAACTTTTAACTAGCCAAATAGTCTTTGTAAAAGCCTGATTAATAAAACACTATTTTACATAAAAGATTGTTGTTTTATCTGTATAGTTAACTGATTTGCATGACATTTACTTTTCAGTATTACAAATAATTGTGGAAAAAGGGGGGGGGGGGGTTAGAGATTTGTGACGTCACATAGAGGGGGGTCTGGGTTTTTGTCACGAAATTGGACGAGGGGGGGGGGGAGGGTAAAAAAAGAAAAAATGGCAAAAATTGCGTGACGTCATATGTGGACGACCCCTTAATCGAAAAAACAGTAATTCTGAAATAATGCACATGAATGCCAATTTTTTTTTTTTTATTGATGATTAAATGAAGTAGATATATTTGAACACTCTCTATGGTTATTTGAATAGATTCTCACAATATTATAACAAAATCAATAAAATTCACGTTAACGGCACGAAATATGGTAGTTCTAGGATATAGCTTAACAGACCGTAACGGTTTACTTGTACCACTGGCTGGCATGATTGATAATTTGACCAATACCTACTTTTACTTAACCATTTCAGTCTGTACGATACCTAATCAATGTGTGTACTGTTCAGTTTTTACATGTTACTGGATTTAATGTTTTCTTTTCTCCTTTTCTCTTCTTTGCTTCGAACAAGTTGACTTCCCTTGTCATGCGGTCTACTTCGGTAGCGTTCAAAGAGTGCATGACTTTATACATGTTCCAAACTATCGCTATTAGCAACATCGTAAACACGGTATTTGCCCCGAAAGACGACGTGATTTTATTTTATGAGATATAATTTGAAGGTAATAATGTGTGAAATATCGACTTGTCAATTTTTTTATATAGAATCTCTATGAAAATTTACTAAACGTACTGTTGCCATAGTTTCTCGTGCTTGTTGGAATATTCTAACAAACCTTGTGGGTTTTGTCAGAAGTTTATAGGGGCCTAAAGCGTTGTGTGCTTCTTGTAAGGAGTCGGCTATAGTCACAGAACATTTGGATTGCTAGTGTTTTTTTTTTTTTTTTTTTTTTTTTTTGGGGGGGGGGTTGTTGTTTTTTTTTTTTTTGTTTTTTTTAGTTATTTATTTTATTTTTATTTAGTTGATTACTTTTCTGTATAAAGTTTTCTAACTTTAGGAAATATTTTGGACAGTAAATTTTTGTTTAAATTTTATTTGAGCACAAAGTAATATTTATTTGAAGAATTTTCCATGCTTTTCTCTCTTCCAAAATTATATGAATTCTATTTTATTTTTTTTCCCCCTTACTCATTTTATAAGCAAACTATGGATTGCTATATTTATTAATTTCTGTCTTGAATTATTTTATGAAGTTATCTGCATCTTTATGATGTTGTTCTGTAGTAAATTAGACATATTTTTGTTTGAATCCGTTTTGGTGACACTGTTGACTTTTCTATAGTCAGTACACATGCGGAATGTATTATCTGGCTTAGGCACAAGAATACATGGTGAACTCCAGTTACTTTTACTTGATTCTATACAATCATTCTCCAGTAAATATTGAATTTATTTCCTCAAATATTCCTGTTTGAGAGGATTTATCCTGTAAGGATGATGTTTCACAGATGTAGAATGTACAATGTCAAGGTCATGATAGATTTTATTTGTTCGTGTAGGAACATCAGGAAACAAGTGCTCATACTCCTGTAATAGCTGTTTCAGTTCATTTCTTTCCTGTTGTAGATGTGAAAGTTTCCGCTCCAGATTGTTGAATATTTCTGAATTCCGAAGGTTGGTTAAACCAGAATTACTACAGTCAGATTGTATTCCAAATTTTACATCCTCACTATGTGGAACAGGTACAAATAAAATAATTGAATAATTAACTGTGCTATCTCTGTCCAAATACTCCTTAAACATATTTATTTGACAAAGTTGTATCTGTTTCCACCTCCCAGGAGTGTTAATGATATATTTTAAGTCATTTACTTTCTATTCAACGGTATAAGGACCATACAATTTAGCCCGAAGAGGATTTTGAGGTATGGGCAAGAAAGCCAGAACTTTATCACCAGGCTAAAAATCCTTTCCTGTGTATTTCTGTCATACCTTAATTTCATTTTTGACTGAGTAGAGTGAAAATTAGTTCTTGCTACTTCACAAGCCTTTGACAAATTTAAATTTGAAATCGGAGATATAGTCAAGAAGATTAATCTTTGAATCTTCATTTGAAAGAAGTTTCTCTTTCAATAATTTAAATGGTCCACGGACCGTATGTCCAAAAACCAGTTAAAAGGGAATAAAAGCTAATGACTCTTGAACTGATTCCTTAACAGTCAACAACAACAAATGAAAACCCTCATCCCAATCTGTTCCTGTATCAAAGCAATATGATCGAATTGATGAAATCTTTCCAAAGCTCATTGACTTTCAGGGTGATAGGCAGAAAATTGAAACTGCTGGATGCCTAATTCATGCTTAACTTGTTGGAAAATTCCAGACATAAAATTTGACCCTTGATCAGACTGGACAGATTTGGGAAGGCCAACAAATGAGAAAAAAAACTTTACCAAAGCTTTTACAATGGTTTTAGTTTTAATATTTCTCAAAGGAATTGCCTCTAGAAATCTTTTGGACGCACACATTATGGTCACCAAGTGTTGGTTGCCTGGCT
This sequence comes from Margaritifera margaritifera, assembly GCA_029931535.1. Classification (NCBI taxonomy): domain Eukaryota; kingdom Metazoa; phylum Mollusca; class Bivalvia; order Unionida; family Margaritiferidae; genus Margaritifera; species Margaritifera margaritifera. The sequence continues at coordinate 82,802 of JAQPZY010000716.1, read as the reverse complement.
TGGTCTTAGGTAAGGGACCGACACAGTCTACTATTATTCTACTAAATGATTTGTCAAATGCAGGAGTATGTTGCAGATGAGCCTTAGGTATCTTCTAGTTGGGTTTTCCTACCATTTGACAAGTGTGAAAAGATCTACAGTATTTAGAAACATCACTTTTAAGTTTCGGCCAATCAAAATGATTCAAGATCATGTGATAAGTCTTACTGACTCCTAAATGACTAGCCAGGGAAGTTTCATGGGCTGGATTAAGAATTTTCTGTCGATATGACTTAGGAACGACAGTTTGATAGTTCGCTGACCACTCGTCAACATCGGGTACCTCAGGTAGTCTCCATTGTCTCATAAGGACCCCATTTTGCACAAAGTAACACACTGGAACTTGTGTGGCTTCAGTTTCACTAATAGCCCTCTGAAACAAACAGGATATCTCAAGGATGTTGTTCCTGTAAGACAACGAGTGATTGTATTTTGTCACCTTGATTAGAATAGAGAGAATGAGTTGCAAAAAGAGGATCACTGTGATCAATACCTATTGATTGATCAATATCAGGAGAGAAAGTGGCTTCATCAAAAGACTGACCAATAAATGTGTCAGCTAAAGGAATAATTTCCTGATCAACATTATTTCAAGAGCTCTTTTTGCCATAGCTCTGGTAACTGCACAAGCAGGATACAAATCAGGGATTTCAATACAATAGGATCAACTTCTTGATCTAAATAAGGCTTGTCAGTTACAAGTGGATTAACTACGACCGTATCTCCAGCTATGTCATTGTCTGGTTACAAATGGATACTTTCTATAGGTAAAGAAGTCACTGCCCCAACAGTCACAGGTCCTGAAACAAAATCTGATGCCAAATTGGCACAATGGAGAGGAACATTTACATAGCCGCACTCTATTCCCTGAATAAGTACACATTCACAAGAAGAAGACTTTTCAGACAAAAGCAAAGTACCTGATAAAAAAAGACCCTGATAAGCTCTTGTGTCCCTTAATATTTTCATAGGGATAGGTTTGGCAGAATCACCAATAAGTGATATGGAAACTTCTGACATGAATTGTTCATAAGTCTCCAAAATAGAATCAGACTAGGGTTTGTTTGACTCCACAATTGTATTGCTTTCTATACAAGACCGTGACCTTGTTCTCTTTGAAATAAGAACATTTGGAATAGCTCTGTCTTTATTCTGTTGCTTATTTTTCAACCTGAAGAAATCAGAAATGACGTGCCATTTCTTTTTGCAATAAGTGCACGTAGAAAGAGATAAGGATTTCTGAACAGTCTTATCAAATGTTTGATTTCTAACGGTTGTGCTGTTTTGAAATTGAGAAGTACTCGCTTGTGACTGATTTTTTTTTTTTTTTTTACCAGAAAACTGCTGGGAGGAAGACTTACTGACCAATGAAATTTTGTGAGTCAAGGAATCATCCACACGAGCAGCATTTTCCAAAGTTTCCACTTTCTACTTCACAAGATAGGTCTTGACATCACCATGGATGCACCTCTTGAACTCTTCAATTAATGCGAGCTGTCTGAGGTTATCGTAATCTTGATCAACCTTCTTGGCTGAGCACCACCTATCAAATAGTCGTTCTTTTTCCCTTTCAAATTCGACATGAGTTTGTCAAGTTTCATTTCTACAATTCCTAAACTTTTGTTGATGTGCCTCAGGTACCAACTCATTACCCTTCAAGATGTACTCCTTAACCACATCATAATCAGTACTTTGTTGTGCCGACAGTAAAGTGTAGACTTCACGAGCTTTGCCAATAAGGACGCTTTTTAATAACAAAGTCCAATGCTCTCTGGGCCATTTAAAGTTTTCAGCAATTTTCTCACAGCGAAGAAAGTATTTATCTACTTCTTTTTCCTGAAAAGGGGTACGAACCAAATATATCTGGTAACATCAAAAGCTGAACTTGTGTGTAAATGGGGAGGAGGGTGCTGGGGGGGGGGGGGAATGCTCCGCTTGTCAGTTCTAATTCTTTTAATTTATATTGCATTTCCCTTTCTTCTCTCTCTCTCTCTCTCCGCATCTGTATTTCCCTTTCCTCTTTCTCTCTCTGCATCTGTATCTCCCTTTCCTCCTCTTTCTGAATTTGTAGCTCCATCATTTCTTGCTGAAGCTGAAGCTTTCTTAATTCTAATTCTATCTGGGTTTTTTTATAGATGTAATTCCCTTAATTTCCTACAAAAACCAGATACAGACTTATCAATTAAACCCAAAGCACTATTATCCAAAATTTCCTTTCCCACCAAATATGGAATTCAAATATTCTTTATCTCTTGCTTTGTCAAAGACGCTTTCGCGTCAGAACCATCATAATGTCTGGCAAGCTCAAGTAACTCGTCCTTTTTCATAGACTCTAACCCTACCTGTGTAGGAGTTGAAACAAAGTTCTCGACCTTACATGGCATTGTGAATGCTTGCTGGTTTCACTAAATATTTCTCAAATGGGTGAAATAAAAATCTTTATCAGGGACAATGAAAATTCCAAAACAAAGTCAATTTAAATTGTAATTTAAAGACATTCACATCCCGGAATGGCCCCCAATTTATGTTGCGACTCTAGGTCTTAAACATATGTAACAGAAAGAAAGTGAAACCAACAATGTAAGTAAAAGCAACCAACAATTTATGTCTAGACAATTAAAATGAAAATTCAAAAAGACACTTACAATATTGTGAATTAAAATCCAAAGTGTCTTAATCACAAGTCCTAAATATAGAATGTTCCGAATGAATTCCAGTAGCCTTGAATGTCATGATGTGCCAGTAGTCTTGAATGTTCTGATAGGACTGAATGATGTAATCCAGAATATCTTTGAACGAATTCACAAAAATCCCAAAGTCATGTATCAATCCAAATTTAAAATGAGCACTTGAGTAATCCAATGAGGATTTTAAATAAATAATTCCTCTCTCTGAATTTGCTCTGATTTTCACAACACAGCTATGAACATTTGATGACTAAAATGATTCTTCATAGACTGACCATTAGAACAAGAATTAATTACTGTTTACCCAAACTCCCTATATATAAACACAAGATAGAATTTTCCAGAAAATCATATGCCTACATGTCAAATATCAGTAATTCTAGTGGAAAAACCAATCTAATTGTAGACAAATTAACACTGACCTCGAATTCTAAGTAAACAACTTGTTTACATCATGAATCAAGGACAAAATTAAATATGTAAACATTATACATAACAACACACACACACACACACACACACACACGGGGGTGGGGTGTGTGGGGAATTCACTAGATTACAAGACAGTTCTAAACAGACAGACAATCCTAGACTGACAGATATACCTAGCAGGCGTTCTTAGTCGGAGATACGCTTACTCTATAACTTATATCATGAAACATCCCTTTTAACTTACAATTGCGGGCCTAAAACCTTTTTTTTCTATCAATACTGCAAGTACACAGTTCTTCGTACCCGGCAATAATTCCTACGTTATTGAATATACTTAGCGGAATACACGAACTGCAATCTAAAAATTGCTACAACAATTGAAGTTACTTGAGCGTATCGGTAAGACATTCTAATGTATGATTATAAAGAAAGAAAAAAAGGAAATAAAGAAAATCGAAGTGGGAGGAAAAGATGGAGGAGAATAAATAACGATTATATGAAGAATGTTGTCATCTGTATTGACGATGAAAAGATAAAGCTGATTATGGATAAAGGAGAAAGAGAGTGAGAATATTATGAATGTATGTATATATCTATGTAGTAGCGTTTTACGGCACCTCAGCATAATAGTGTCTATATAGTGCCAACTAAAGATAAAGTTTGAAAAATGTAAAATTGAATTGCACAAAAATTTAGGAAGATAAACTCTTCCATAAATGAAAATATAAAGTACAAGAAGATAAATATCAAATGTATATATGTTAAATTCTGTAATACACATCGGGAGGTACGTCAACATACAGTTTCTTCTTCTTCTTCTTCTTCTTCTTCTTCTTCGAGAGAGAGATGCCACCGGCGATGATCAAGGTAAATACGATGGCGATGGTGTGCATGATTACATATGTTTTTTTAAGACATTGCTATGCACCAGACGTTTGGATTGCCACTTTCCCTAGACATACCCGATCTCTGCAAATCTTTTTTATTTTTTATTATATATATATATATATATATATATATATATATATATATATATATATATATATATATATATATATATATATATATATTGGGGTGTGTTACTAAGAAGCAGTATGCTCTACTTAATATTTAACAACCATAAATAATATGATATACATATTGATTGAAAGTTTCTACTTAATATTTAACAACAATAAATAATATGATATACATATTGATTGAAAGTTTCTACTTAATATTTAACAACAATAAATAATATGATATACATATCGATTGAAAGGTTCTTTTTGTAACAAGTTCCACTAGTAGAACGTTTCGTGTCTTAATGTATTTTGCTTTAGTTAAAACTGCAAGTCCGAATTCAAAGAGAAAAAGTTAAAGGCAGAATCACAAAAGGAGACAAATTTGTTCTTAATTCTTAATTATATAACTTATGTAATGAGGTTGCTTCTACGCCTGACGTAGCCATATCCACATATAAGCAAATCCGTTTGATAAAATCCCCCAACCGCCATGAGAAAGACGATGTTTGTGTGTGTGTGTTTGTGGGGAGGGGGTTGTAGGGCGGTGATATATACATTACGGTACTCTCGTACAGGAGCTACACCAGACAGATTCAATGTGAAATTACTGAGTGCACAGTTCTGGTTAATGCTGTTAAGCCACACAAAGGCAGCGTGTACAAATCTACCTACAATCAGCACTAGTTCACACAGGATATATAAGCAGATAAATTCGGACTTCGATGTAGATACGCATGCACAAACACAACACAAATAAGAAGGACACGCCCCTATAATATTAGTAATGGAATAGATGAATTCATACCCCTTTCGTATAAGCTGCTCCTCACGTTTGCGAAAACATTCTTCAAGTGATTCAAATAATACAAGATTCCTTATTTCGGTGGGCGTATGTCTGTCATTTTATCTGCATGTAAACTGGTTGTTTGTTTCGATTCATATAGGGAAAGTAACTTTCACTAAAATTGTTATCACCAGTCAAGTCTACGTGCATTTGATAACATATCAAGTAACATTTCCGGGTCACGTTATTTAATGTTTGAGTCACCACAGATGTCAATATCCGACTTCACTTCCGCATTTCCTGATTGCGATAGATAGATGAATCAATGGATGAATAAATTTATGGTTGGATAAATGAATGGACTTAGGGAAAGAAAGAAAGAAATATATAGGTATGTATGTATGGATGGATGGGTGGATACATATATAGATAGATAACGCTTTTATTGTAAAGAGATGGCACATTAAACATTAAAGCTGATCTCCCAAGGTCCTAACAGAAACGTATTTAAACTACATATATATACACACATTCAAACTCACAATCTTCCAAGGTCCTCACAGAAACGTATATAAACTACATACGTAAATACACACATTAAAACTCACAATCCTACTAAAAACCTGTCAAAAATGACATGTGAAATAGTAGAGATATTATTAATTCAGTATTATTTTATACAGTAAGATTGGAAAATAAGTATGGATATTATTAATTCAGTATTATTTTATACAGTAAGATTGGAATATAAGTATGGATATTATTAATTCAGTATTATTTTATACAGTAAGATTTGAATATAAATATGGATATTATTAATTCAGTATTATTTTATTCAGTAAGATTGGAAAATAAGTATGGATATTATTAATTCAGTATTATTTTATACAGTAAGATTGGAAAATAAGTATGGATATTATTAATTCAGTATTATTTTATACAGTAAGATTGGTAAATAAGTATGGATATTATTAATTCAGTATTATATTATACAGTAAGATTTGAATATAAGTATGGATATTATTAATTCAGTATTATATTATACAGTAAGATTGGAATAGCAGTATGGATATTATTAATTCAGTATTATATTATACAGTAAGATTGGAATATAAACATGGATATTATTAATTCAGTATTATTTTATACAGTAAGACTGGAATATAAGTATGGATATTATTAGCTGTGATCCATAAAGTTATCATTATACAAGTGCTTGAATTTACAGTAAGAAGTTGAATTTCTAATTTCAGTAGGAATAGTATTCCATAATTTTTGACCCGATACAGTGAGATTTATCGAAATAGAAAGAACGAGATCGAGGAAAAAATAAACTGTTTGGAAAAAGAACGATGTCATGGTCATATATTAGCAGTTTGGTGAGATAAGACAGATAAAAAGATACAAGGCCATTCACTGTCATGTACATCATGCAACCTTTTTGCAATGTAACATGTTCACAAAAGGATAAACAGATTAATCTCGAAAACATTTCGGAAGATGTTATGATAATATCAGTTTATAGAATTGTTCGGGCAGTTCTTTTTTTTTTGTTGTTGTTGTTGTAATTTAGTAATCTTATAAGTTTGAGCGGTACTGCAGTTGCCCTGAATGGTGCACCCATAATCTAAGATTTTTTAAAATATAGCTATTATAATACAGTTTAAGAATATTCTCAGAAACGTATTATTTAATTTTAATACATTTTCGTGAAATGGATATATAAATGAAAACTACAAGCTACGTAGATACACGCATGTTGTGATATGGATTATATTCCAATGAACGAAAAGCAAATAAAACATACACATCACAAGAATATCTCAGTCTCTCTCTCTCTCTCTCTCTCTCTTTCAGTAAAACAAGTTTATCAAATATCTCGGGGCCCCCAAGATATTACACTGAATCCAGATATTGTTATACCCATTTATGATGTATACATTACGCCGTATCGGTATCCAAATTCACTTTGCACTAACCGTTAATTCGTTGTATCGGTGGTTGTACTAACGAAGTTTTACTGTATTTAGTCGTATCTAATCATCATAAAGATATGTGAGACTTTTTTTTCTTCTTCTTCATAAAATAGAGAAACAGTATTCTATGGATTTGGGATAGAGCTTTATTTGCGCATCAACAAACTGTTTAGTAAGCACTTTATAATAATGTGTTAATCGACACACCTTCGTTTGGTGGGCAAAGCTAGGAATTTTGTGAAGTATAGGAATCCAAAACCTACATCAACGCATTATGTATCAAAGACACTATATTGTGAGTTTCAATAAAGGTACTACACTTGGACAGAACGGATATTACGTTACTAATGTTTACTGCATTTAAAATATGATAGAATCTACATAAATTATGAAAATGAGGTACAGCCAAGATTCAAGGGGTCGGCAATCGTTTATACTTAAAAAGCCAAACTATGACACAATTAGGAGCAAGAGATCAACAAAGAGCCAGTATAAGAAAACCCATTTCTAACTGACAGTATACAATTTAACATTATTGATATTAAACATGTTGATTTTAATAATATGAGAAGAAAAGAAAGCGACAAAAAGACCGAATTGACGTGATTAATTAAGCACTATTTATTTGTTTAAATTAATGTTAATTTAAATTTTAAAAAATCGTGCTTTTTAGGGACGACAAAAGAGCCATATTTTGTTCCGTACTGAGCCACATTTTGGCTCGCGACCCATAGGTTGCCGACCCCTGGCCTAGAAGATATGTTTAAAGTTCGATTTTACGTTATTTAAATAATAACAATAAAGTATGCAGGAAAACATTACGCGAAGGAAAAATAATAAGTAGATAGTAAAACGTAATGTGCGACAATTTTATATCAAAAGAGTGATTTTTTAAAATCAAAATTTTCGAATGCTTAGTTTTTTCTTTTTTTCTGGGGTATCTGAAGATTTTGGTGGGTTTGCTATGTTTTTATTTGTGTGTGGAGATTTATTGATATATAAACGTATGCCATGATGTCGCGTGTATACATGCAAAGTTTAATATGTTTTAGAAACTTGTTATGCTGCTAAATCAAGGTTTACCAATTTTGTATCAAAATGTATCAAAAATATTTAATTTACCTTTCCAAATTATGTAGCACTAAGTTTCAACTGAAAATAATACTTAAGAAAGACCCTCCCCCAGGCCCCCCACCCCCCTGCAGCAAATGTTGAATTAAGTTGCTTATATACAAGCTTACCATGTATCTAATTAAATAATTTCATAATTTCACTGTGAAGCCTAAAATTAGAGCAAAATTTCAAAAACATGTTTCAACTTATACGAGATAAAGAAAAATGGTTTTATTTGCAGCAGCTATGCAAATTTATTGATGCTTACTTTACTACTCGCCTAATTATAAGAAAGACGTAAACTATTTTGTGAGCTTTGCAAACTGCCAGAAGAAATCTAAAAACAAATATAAAGAACATCAACATTAAGTCCCAAAAAGCTGCATTTCTCATTGTTCGTTTTTACAGATACACCCCAGCAGATATTTTCCACAAAGATGTTTATAATTTGCGAGAATTTCATTAAGCCTATGACTCAACTAGCTGTCTCCAAAAGTACAAAAGACAGCTATGATAATCCAACACATTCATACGTTTGTAACGACTTTTGGGATGAAAAAGATGGAATCTTAAAATTTACCAGCTTCTGATAATAACGTTGCTTGAGGTCCGAAATGTACCATGAAGTATCTTTATGAAACCGTTAGACGTTCCCTCTGTCGATTGGTAGAACTTTTATAGAAACAGTGACCGCAGAAAAGTGTCAAGAGCTGGCAACATAATTTAGTAGCAGAACTTACAATCTAACGGTTATATTGGGTCAAGAGAAGACAGATAGAATAGAGAAAACAATTAGATTATTTTCTGACAAAATAAAATAAGTTCTGAAATGGTTAAAACTCTAATTTAATATTTCCTATTGCAATACGGTACTTCGTGGTCAGTAAAGTTACATTCTAGAGTTTCATTATTTTGATGTGATGTTGTAACATATTTTTTAAGTACAGTCCAAGTTCGAAACAAAGCTTTGGCTCCTGCATCTGTATCTAACTGTGCGCTCGGGGTTGTAGAATAGGTTCGACGCGTCCTCGCTGCATGTCGTATGATGCGACTGAGTGGAGGTAATCCGTTTGCCATGGTTTGCATCCCGTGTCGTTGTAGGAAAAGATCCTGGTTGCTGAGTAGAGGAGAGACGGAAGGTTGCCACTCCGATGCAACACACTATTTTGGCCTCAACTTCAGTTAGACGCATGGTCAGAAGAGCTTGGTCTGACCAATATGTTAGTCACGCCAAGCTTCAGGGGCTATGTTAAAGACTCGGTTTCGGTGATTTGCATAATGTTCAATTGTCACTTTTAGGGGTGAAACGATACACCTTTGCCACGCATCGATACGATTCTCGATACACAGCGTACGATAAGATACATTATCGATACACATATCAACTTGATGGTCTTTTCATCTTTAGAATGTCTGTCAGTGGTAGGGTGGTGCCATTTTTGATGTGTTGACATATTGGGTATATTTCCAGTATGCATATTTCAAACAAACATAGACTTATCATCTGTTCATATGCAATTCTCATCCTTGACAAGATTTAAAAAAACAAAAACACTTCTAAGCAGACTAGCTGTTAGTGATTTTTAATCACCCTTTTAGGCCATTTCAGGCTGCTCCATTCAATCATTTGCATGACTCATCCTGGTCACCACGCCCTATGTTTTACATTGAATGAATGTTTTTAAAACATCTTTTTGCCAGTTTCATGTCTTCACTTAAATTTTGAAGAGATTACGGTGATATCTTCGAAACAGTGCAATTTCCTTGTGCAAGGAAATTTTTATCTAAAACAAGTCCGAGTGTGGGAGCGGAGATGACCAATAGCCAAAATCATTCACATTGTACTTCCTGCAAATGCAAATCAACTGCTGTGGCCACAGACATTTGTTTCTGTCAGTGAAATAGAAAATTATTGACAACACCCACTCCCTTTCTACAAATTGACGAGGTGGCTATAACTCGTGCGGTATGGAATCTGCCCACTTGCCGATTCTGTGCTAATTTTTTTATTTTTTATCCCATCGGTAGGCTTGGTCGATAATTACATATATCAACGTAAAAGGAAATATTCCAAACTTATTACCCGTGTACGATTTAAGTACTTTACACATAACATTTAATAGTCACTTTTGTGTGAAGTTTCTATGTTGCTTTGTATCTATTTCGATAGAGTTTGGATGCCAATATTTCCGGTATGTCACGCAGCGAACACGCTACAGTTAGTTATGATTGGTGGTTATTGTTTTACCCTGGACATGGACAAACAATAACCACTAATCAGAATTGCATGTAACACTGCGTGACACACCGGATGTGCAGCCTTCAAGTCGATCCAAGTAGACAAGATGTGATGCAACAGATAAATTTCGCGTAAAAGTGGTTATTACATGATCAGTAAAGTACTTAAATCATACATAGGGAATCTCTTCTTTCCGTTGATATATGTTATCAGGGTCTGAAGATGCAGATGAGATAAACTAATTAGCATGGAATTGGGGCGGGAGAAGGGGGCAGATTTCGAAAAACGCGAGTTAGTCACCTTGTGTTAATTTGTAGAGGCGAGTGGGTGTTGTCAATTGCTTTTATTTTTTACTGACAGAAATGAGTGCATGTATTTGCTACGACTGTCTCAGACAAATTCTCAATTTAAAGAATGAAAAGACAAATGACTAATAATTATTCACGACTGCTGAAGATTAAAGTAACTTGCATAGAGTAAGTATCGTTTTGTATCGATTCTTCCCTTCTTGTATCGATATAGGTATCGCTATAGAAAAAGTATCGATACATCGATATATTGATTAATCTTTCACCCCTAGTCACCTTTGTGATTAAATCAGCATAGTGTTGTTCTTCAAAGCTTACAAAGGACGCAAGTCTCTGAGGGCGGTGGCAAGGGTCAACTAGGTAAAGTTCGCTCTTCGCTCGAATATATCACTCTGTGTAGCCCTGATATGAGAAACGCAATAAATCAGCGTAAATCGCTGACCTCTTGCTAGGCTCAGAGGCGGATGGGGAGCATAGGTGACGAGTATTTTAGTATGCCACTATGGTAAAATCAATTAAAACTTCAACCTGGTCTCAAAAGGATCAGGAATAAATCAACCGGTGACTTGGATGAGCAAACTCGTCCGAGTTAGGGATTTCTCATCACTGAATCTAATGATGAAACTAGAAAACTAACCAAGCTGCTGTCACCTTTTGTGATAGAGCTAAAGCTCTTCAGGGCTTGGCTGGAGATCCAACAAATGTAAAAAAATAAATTTAAAAAAAAAAATATGCAACAACCTTACTTCAGCTTCAGGCCAGCTACTTGTAGAGTGTGGCTGCAAAGCTTACTCGGACAATCTGCTTCGTTCAACGCGATTTGTGGAGATACCCATTAAGGTTTTTTCACGCAAATCTCTAAACTCTTCAAGAGGTGTTGTTCGATCTAGAGATCTGGATGGCTGCAGTGAGACTGAAATGCTCCAAAATCTCAGCTCTCAGAATGTCTCATTAGAGAATAGAATCAACATCCGCTGTAATGGCAAGTCGATTTCTACAAACACTTACATCCTCACGTTCAAATGCGCCACTTTGTATACATTGATCAAAGCCGGGTGTTTTAATATCCCTGTCGACCCTTCCTTCCTTAACCCTTTAACTGCCAGAAATATGGCCACCACAAAGCTGGCTGCAAGAGGAAACCAGTCTTTCCCAGGCGTGGACAGGAGGGTCACGATCCAGAGAAAGTCTCTTCAAATTTCCAGGGAGAACATTTCTCGTACTCCGGAGACTGCCCTAAGTGGAAACACAAGAAGGAGATCCAACGCGCGAGACATGAGTAAGGCACAAGATTTCCTGAGGCCAGAAAATTTGCGGAAGCCAGAGTTCAACTTAACACAGCTGACAAAACCAGGGAAATCTTTCAGAAGTCCCGTATTGCCGCCCCTTCCCTAACTATGTCTGACCCCATAATACAATGAAATTTCTGAGGTTTGAAGGCAAATATTGATGAATTTAGTCTTCTACTTACAGAACATGATCCAATAGCTCTTTGCCTGCATGAGACCTTTTTAAAAGAAAGCGATAAAGTTAATCTTAAAAACTTTACCACGTACAGCAGCTTCTAAAAATACTGACAAGGCTGCTGGTGAAGTGTCCATCATCATAAAAAACAACGTTTCACAGCCAAATCGATCTCACTACTATTCTACAGTTTTGTCCTTGGCGAATTTAACGGATACCATACACTTTAGAGCTGTAAAAAATGAACGAGAATATGTATATATGTAGTGGTGTTTGACAACACTTAAGCACAAAAGTGGCTATGTTGTGCCCACTAAAAGTAAAGTTCGAAAAATTAACAATGAATTGCACACAAAGTTAGGAAGATAAACCCTTCTAAATGCATGTAAACATCAAGAGCAACAATATAGAAAAACAAAGATGATAAAATTCTGTAAAATGTATATAAAATAACACATGTAGCACATGTACAATCCTTAAAACATGATTAAAATATGTTGTATAAACCGTATTTCCTTAAAAGGTAATATTGTCTCCGGTGGTACGTCCTCATACAGTTTCTTCAAGCAGTTAACGTCACAATATTTCTGTCTTACAAGGTGGAATTCGACACACTTGACAAGAATACGTCCCTCTGTCTGTGGAGAGGACACTGGTAAGGTATGCATTGCTGTCGGGGTTTCACCCTTCGGGAGATATGCATGAGTCAGATACGTGTCCAATACGCCATCGACACAATACCATTTTTTCTCTCTGATTTGTCCTATACGAGGGACGCCACTATCCAATAGTGGGTTTGATGTTCTTGCGTTTGTTTGTGGAGTTTTCATTCCACATATTTTTTCAAATATGCTGAACATGAGTAATAATGTGACCCCCCCCACCCCCCCGGCCCCTTGCGGGAATTATGTTTACATTGTGGGCCTCTCTGACCCCATATGGGAAATTAACATTGTGGAGCACTCTGGCCTCAAACGGAAAGTTAACATTGTGGGCCTCCAGGTTTAACATGATGCGGCTAGAGAAGCCCACGCATGTAACCAATAGACCTAAGCATATTTTTAAAATGCTGGGCCACTCTGGCGCCATATGGGAAATGTAATGTTAAAATGTTTCGATACAATCCAAGATACAACATACAATACAGCAACCACTTTTTGATTGCAATCCATTATACCACATGTACTATCCATTACCCGCTTTTTTTTCTTACTATTCAAACACACCCACTACATTTTAACCAAAAAGGTAGCAGTGTTTCAACACACACGTTATACTTACATACATACAAACATACTATCACACAGGATGGGGTAGGATGTAAAAGGGGGATGAAATAAACACACACTTTCACACAAACATACTATACTATCACATGAGGGTAGGAAGTGTTTATAGACACACTACTATACCCTCACATATACAACACAAGAAAGGGGTAAGGGGTTTTAAGTTTATGTTGTCAACATAGACATACACAAAACATACATAAACACATACACAAATCTTTGGCAAATGACTAGTATATCATTTCTAGAGATCTGAGTGGCCCTGAAAAGGGCCGTTTATTTTTGCTGCCACTACAATTAGTAGCTACTGCACCTCCCGGTTCGGGCACCGCACACTACACATCTTTGGCTCCATCTGCTCCACGATATTTTGGCGGAGACCACGAGCCTAAAACTAGGCTTTTTGGCCTCCTTCTCCCAATTTTCTAAGTTCTTCTCCTCCTCCAGCATTCAATATTGATGACCCAATCTTCTGAACGTTTCTTGGATTTTCATCCAATTCTTATTGAATCTGTCAAATTCCCTCTCCTTCTCACATCTTTACTCTCCGTCTTCAGTGTCTCCTTTTCCCTCCTCTAATTTTCTCAGCTTCCTCCTCCATTACTTACCCGACGAACCTCTTTACAGAATTTAAGGAGCTGGCCTCCCTCTTCGGATGTCTCTTGTGAGGGCAGATGTCCAGTTCTTGTACCCGGCCCAGGAGGTGCTCCTCTCTCTCCAATAAACTTATGAGCTTCTCTCAATTTCCCGACTTTACAATTTTGGCTGGTCATTCTTCTTTCTTGTCTGGTCGACGGTGAATTGTTGTTGTTGTGTTGTTGTGGATTTAACGCCATTTTTCAGCACAAGATAGGCTATTCTTATCAGCCCTGGTCGACGACGAATGGCAAGACTGACTGACTGAATGAATGAATTTGAATTATCCGCGTTTTCGGCCATTCGACCATGTACGAGTGGTTAATGATTAATTAATATACACTGCTCCCTCGCTGCATGGTTTCCACACCTTGAGTGTTTATTGGAGGCGCGATATGGGAAGGTGTGTAATTTACTCGTCAGATGAGTTGCCGGGCTGCAAACCCATTTGACGCATTACACGCTGATTAATTATATGTCTAGAGAGGCAGACTTATGGACTCGGCAGGGAAGGCGCGATGCGGAACTTAAGTACTGAAACGCCATAGACGTAATTCTGCCCAGTTAACTAAATCGGAATGTCCCTGTCAGGAAATTTGATTAGCAGCATCTCGTCCCCGGTACGTCTGCTTGGTGGTAATGCAGGATGACTACGTCATTGTTGGGCCTACAGGTTCGTATCCGGTTAATCTGCTTTGTGCTGCTGTGTCAGTTATCTTGATGTTCAATTGCCTTTCGCTGCCCGTATAGGTGGGGTTTATTTTCGACCCTGGGGGTGGCAAATTCTTTTGGCACCGCTCACCCGCTGCTAGGTTGCCCCACTTTTGGGGGTTCATTGGTGGCGCTAGGTTCTGAGGGTAGCTCTTAATCCTGTTCTCGGTTGCAAGGTGTCCCCACATACGGGCAATTTCCAGGCTGGCCAGGTCACTTCCCCTAGGGTTGGTTTGGTGGATAATTCATCACCTCGCTTCCATCCATGGTAGCTCTCTCGTGCTGTACATGCTGCATGCTTTTCCATGTAGTCGGCATCATGGTGGGGGAGTAGGTCCGACCTCGTCTATACCGAAATAGGTCCGTATACACAGCTTGGCCCCTGACTTCCAACGTATTGTAGTAGAGTGCTCAATTAAATGTACGAACCAACCCGAGGCAACGATCGACTGTCGCCACCCCCTCATCTAATCCACAGCGGCTCTGCTCTGCCCCACCTGCTCTGCTCCACGGCTGGGTGCTGACTCAAAAAATGTGTGTGATGGTAAGACTGCTACTACTACTACTGCCTTAGAGTTTGTTCATGTGCGGCCATTCGGCCATGTACAAACAGTTAATGGGTGCACCGCACCCTACTTAATTATTCGTCAGGTGGGTGTGCAAAATTACTTATACCTGTACATAGGAATAGAGCCGCAATTTTTACAGGTTTACATGTGCTTAAATGGATATCTGGAGTGACGAAAGTACTTAAACGCCATGAACGTATATGATCAAATACTGCCCAGTTGTCTAAATCGGACTGTCCCTAATACCAATTGTGTGTTAGCCACATTTTGTACTTAGAGTCAATCTACAAGGTTTAATACAATTTTCCTAGTCTCTAGCAATTTTAGAATTTAGTGTATATGTTGTACATTCAATTTTCCGAAAAAATACATACATAAATAATTTCCGGGTTAAATTAACTCTTTGTTAAAATTTTGTGATCTTAATTTGAATACCAAGTGATCATTTTGGAACGGTGTACAATGGATTATATTTGCATATTAATAAAAAATTCTTTTTTGCTTTACCGAAACGGGTTTTCAAGGCCTAAAAGAAAACCCTATGGCAAATGAGGCAATTCTAGTAGCCCTTAAAAGGGTTGAGGAGTAACTTATGTTGGTGGAACCACGTATAGCCTCAGGTCGGCTGGCGGCTCGAACCTTCGTCTAATGCGGCCCTTGGAGCTACCTGGGTCGATACTGTGACCGGCTGGGACGTCAGTTTCCACGATGTAAGACTGTTACTTACCTACTTTGAATTATACTCGTGTGCGGCCATGTACGATTGGTTAATTTGCACACCGTGAAATTTTACATTTTTCGTCAAATAGGTGCGAAGCACCCATTTGCCGCTTTATTGTGTGCACCGCACACTTATTAATTATTCATGTCTGGAAGCGGAAAAGGTGGGAAAGAGCTGCAAAAGGCGCCTCGACGTTCCCGGATGGCTCCAATTGGTCCAGGGTTGAAATTTTGTTTTTTATTTGCTAAATGTAAGAAAAATCGCCGTCTTGAAAATTGTCTAACTATTTTTATGAATTTTGAACATAAACTCGGCATTTGTGGCTGTGAGTTTGGATTAGTTGGAGGGTGGTAAAGATTTGTCGTGTTATAGTTAGTTGTCCGGTTCAATCCAAAAGGTGGATATCCTATTTTTAGTAAGCATATGCACCGACACTTGATTTCTGGTTACTGATGCGGGGGTGATTCCAAAAGTAGTTACCACATTGTGCGGTAGGGCCTTGGTGTTCAGGACTTGATACCACCTTAAAAAGGTAATTGTGTATGGCCAGTTTGATGGGTTTTCATCTTGGTTTGTTCGGTTATAGCCACCTTGTGTGGCGGGACCTGGTGGACTGGATTTGGGGCCACTTTATACATTTTAATTTTTAGTTGGATGTTATTAGTTTTTTCTTCCTAACATTTGGTGACTATGCTTACGCTTTTTTTCGTTATCTTTTAATTTGTGGGATGTTTAAATAATCAGTTACCGCATTGTGCGGTAGGGGCCTAGTGGTCTGGTCTTAGGCCACCTTATATTCTTCAATTTTTGTGTGGACCAGTTTACATGGCCATGTTTCAGAATTATAAGTTGTTCAATCGTTGGCACATTGTGCGGCTGGGCCTGATGGTCTGGGCTTAGGACGACCATATAGCGTACTAAAGGTTTTGAGGGGTCAGGTTATTCTATGTTGTTCCTTGTAATTTCTGCCAGAAGCCGTCACCAAGAATGGATAGAGAGAGAATTTTTTTTTTAAAGAGCGTTATTCCTGGAGTAGGAGAAAAAAAGAATAAAACATGCATGATAGGTTAGTAGTAGGGTTTATCTTGTATTTTACTTATTATTGATTTCATTATGTTAATTTTTAGTGAGATAAGTTGTGATTTAATCCACAGGTTTACCCCTAAGTCTTATCCATGGGAGTGGAGTTTTTACCGCTTAAGAGGGCGGAGATTGGACCGCTCTTCATGGCGAACCGGGCACCTAGTGGTCCCGGCCTACCAATCCCCTCCCCCCTGGGCAGGGCCCCTTCTCTCCCGCCTTACACTGTTCGGGTTTGCCATAGTAACGGGTTTACTACACTTTTTGACTGCCTGTGTGGTTTGTAATATTAGTTTCATATATTTTTGTTGTAGAGACCTTTCTTTTCCTCTTCCTATGAATCTATTTTGGTGTTCCTAACCGGGGTTTAAATTTTTCCTCTCTTTCCTATCAGAAATGTAGCACAGGATGTTTGCATACATTGAATTGATGTCATTGTTATTAGTTCCTGTATTAAGGAAATTCGGGTACTGGTCTGGGGCTTTCAGTTTTTCTTGTCTTTCTGGATTTTTTTCTTGCCTCGTTGTGATTGGGTCAGCTATTGAAGACATGGTTTATCGTCTCTGGGGTGGGACAGTGAGGGCAGTTAATTCCTGTCTCTTTTATCCCTTACACAAATCTTCCAACACTACTGACTAGGAGTGTTTTGCCAGTTTTATTCTATTTATAATTTTGGTGTCAAACTGATTTGCCAGGTTTGGGGCGACGATATTTCTACAAACATGCTTCTGTATATTGTGTATTTTTCGCTTTTTGTATGTACTGTCTCATTCCCCCTGCCATTTTTTTTCATCGATTTTTTGTTTTATCATGCTGCAAATCTCATAGATGCTGTAATCCAGGTGGTGCACTTCTTGGGTCATTAAGTTTATTTTTTGCTTCTTTATCCGCCCTCTCATTTCCAGGGATGTTAATATGGGAGGGCACCTACATGAATTCTACAGCTTGATTATTTTGTTCCAGGTTTTTAAGCCTTAAGTAGACTCCTCTAATCATGCTTTCTAGGCTGGTTGAGTTACCTGATTCCAGAGTCCGCAGCACACCGAGGGAGTCGCTAACTATGACTGCTTTCGATGTTTGGCTAGTTGTATCCATTGAATCGCTTGGATAATAGCCCACAATTCCACCATATAAATAGAGCAGCCATTTGGTAGCCTCGCCCCCAGTGTGATTTTTTCTCAGGATTCACTGCTGCTGCTGCAGTCTGTCCTGGGTCTGGGGATTTAGATACATCCGTGTATATTTGGATGTGCCCCTTGTACCTACTTTCTATCTCAGAGAGGATTTTTGCCCTTATTTCTATTGGTTGTTCTTGTTTATTTCCATATGAGAGTGCATTTAGATTTATTGTTGGTGTTTTACTGGTCCATGGAGCGGGATCCGGATAGTTTGTGATCTCCGCTTGTATATTAGGAATGTCTAATTCCTTTTTTAAGTCATGGATTCTTTTTCATCCTGGTAAGTTCATGCACAGTTGGTGTCGGAAGGGCTTATTGCATTTCTCTATTATAGCTCGTGTAGGGTGCGACTTGTCATGTATTGAGATCCTGGTCGCATACCTCAGGAGTAACTCCTCCCGTCTTAGGCTGAGTGGTGGTTCCCCGGTTAGAATCCTACATTCGTCCCAAGATGTGCTACCGAGAGCACAGGTGTAGATAACAAGAGCTTGGTGTTGTATACGATCCAATTGTTTTAGTACATTAGGGTGGGCCGATGCGTACATCTGGCATCCATAATTGATTTTCGATTGGATGAGTGACCTATATAGTATAAGAATTGTGGTCCGAGCTGTACCTCAATCGTTACCCATGAGGTTCTTCAAAAGGTTCAGATCTTGCCGACATCGTCTTTCTAGCTCTGTTATGTGGTTGTTCCATGTCAGGTGCTCATCAAATAGCATACCCAGGAACATAGTCACCTTTTCAAATTTTACATCCATACCATTTAAGTACAGTTTTAGTGTTTGTTTCTTTATGTTTGCTTTTGCTACTATTTTACCTAGGGATAGTTTGAAGCCCCACCAATCGGCAATTGGCCAATCTTATCCAGTCCCACCTGCAATCGCCTGACCACAGTATCGCTGGAGGGGTTTCCCGCTTTCCATATTCCACTATCATTAGCAAATTGAAAAAGGTCCAGATAAGTTGAGTCGACTGATCGATCTTGGTCGATAATCATGATGTTAAACAGTGTGGGGCTTAATACGCTACCTTGAGGTGTACCGTTTTCAAGCTCAATTGCTTCTGAGTCGCTGTTGCCCACCCTGGTTTGAATTTTTTGGCCTGATAAGAAATTCGATATCCATTTATGCACGCGGCCTGTGAGTCCATAATGGTTTAGTTTAGTTAATTTGTCCCTTCCTCCAAATCAGATCATAGGCCTTTTCTAAGTCGAGGAATACTGCGATAAGCTTACGATCGCATTTCCCTTTTGCATTAAAGGCAAGTGTTATGCTTGATTCTAAGCGTACTTTGGTGTAGTTGTGGTGTCGTTTTTGTGAACTTTTAAGTGCACTGTTGTTAATATTGGGAAGTGTTCACTGCCTAGTCTGCTCGATTGATCCTCTCTATTATTCGCTGTGTGCGTTAACATCACCACAAATAACGATGCTTTTCTCCTAAGTCACTAATAATATTTCGGTAAGTTTCGGGTTTTATCGCTAACCCCGCTCCTGGGTCATACATGTTTACCACCATTATTGGATTGCTGCCAGTGTGAATCTTAGTGATTTGGAATTCCGGAAGTTGTTCGGTATTTAGAGTTTGATGGGTGCCCTCGACAGACTCACTTGATAGAGCGTCGCTGACAAATGTCGCCAGACATCCTCCTTTCTTTCCATTTAGCCTGTGTTTGAAGTAGCAGATAGTATATCCTGGAATTTTAGGAGGTTTTGTTATTTGCTCGTTCACATGTGTCTCTTGAAGGCACGCAGTGTCAGGTTTATTGATTTCGGTTTGTAATTTTATGACCAGCTCCGGGATGTTGAAACATAATCCCCTGGCGTTCCACTGCCAATTACGGATTATTTCGCTTGTGTCCATTGTGAGTTCATCCTAGTTTATGGGTTGTGGTTCCCATCTTTCTTAGGCTTTGGCCTAGGTGCCCAGTTTGTAATCCGTAAATTGGTCTGTGTTATGATTAGGTTCAGTACGGCCTCTGCGGGTACTTGATTGTCCTTATTACCAGAAACAAATCCCTTTTGGTCTTCATTTATTACTAAGACGTCCAAAGCACTTTTTATTATATTTACAGTACAACCTGAAACCATTTTGTAACTATCATTCAATAATGATATTGGTCACCAATTCCTTAGAGAAACATCTATTTTTATTTGGTTTTGTTATGCATGTTACGATACCTTGTTTTGGGTAACTGATAATGAACGTGATTTATATACACAATTGATTGATCTCAATATAAATACCCACAATTCTTCCCTAAAACTGTATAAAACTCTATTGTAAATCCGTCTAACCTAGACGTTTATCATTATACATATATTTCACTTCCTGTGCTCAACCTTGATAAGTAATTTCACCTTCTAAACTTTGTGACATATTATTATTAACCTTGATAAGTAATTTCACCTTCTAAACTTTGTGACATATTATTATTAACCTTGATAAGCAATTTCCCTTTGTGACATATTATTACTAACCTTGATAAGTAATTTCACTTTGTGACATATTATTGTTAACCTTGTTAAGTAATTTCACTTTGTAGCATATTATAATTAGCCTTGATAAGTAATTTCACTTTGTGACATATTATTATTAACCTTGATAAGTAATTTCACTTTGTGACATATTATTATTAACCTTGATAAGTAATTTCACTTTGTGACATATTATTGTCAACTTTGATAAGTAATTTCACTTTGTGACATATTATTGTTAACCTTGTTAAGTAATTTCACTTTGTAACATATTATTATTATTAACCTTGATAAGTAATTTCACTTTGTGACATATTATTATTAACCTTGATAAGTAATTTCACTTTGTGACATATTATTACTAACCTTGATAAGTAATTTCACTTTGTGACATATTATTATTAACCTTGATAAGTAATTTCACTTTGTGACATATTATTACTAACCTTGATAAGTAATTTCACTTTGTGACATATTATTAGTAACCTTGATAAATAATTTCACTTTCTGACATATTATTATTAACCTTGATAAGTAATTTCACTTTGTGAAATATTATTATTAACCTTGATAAGTAATTTCACTTTGTGACATATTATTATTAACCTTGATAAGTAATTTCTAAACTTTGTGACATATTATTATTAACCTTGATAAGTAATTTCTAAACTTTGTGACATATTATTATTAACCTTGATAAGTAATTTCTAAACTTTGTGACATATTATTATTAACCTAACATTCATTTGGACCAATTTCATTTTCAAGTTCTCTCCGTGAAGACACACCAGTTTCATCATATGACTTATTATAATATTTTTTTGTGTTGTTCTAAAATATATTTTGTATCTGTATATTTCTTTCCAAATTCGTCTATCAGCTTGGAGATGATTTTAGTAACATTCCTATTTTCTAAAATAAAAAAAGTATTTTGTTGGTTTTTCCCTCATATCCAAGTATCTTGTTTTTGATCATCGCTTTGTGCATTTTCTTTTTTCTTATTGCTTGCAATTGCTCTTTCGTATTCTCTAAGTCTTGTATTTTTTCACTACTTATGATATTGTAATATTAATCTATTTCATTTTCGAAATATTCAATGTCTTTTTTAAGTATATTTTCTTCGGAACTTTCCGTTCTTTTCTTATATGAAGCATATTTTATAATGTTGTCACTAATTATAAGTAACAAAGTCTCTAAAAGTAATTGTCGGATATACTGAACTTAAGATTCTCAGGTTTAATGTCTTTGTCCTTACTGTCACCTGTTTCAATGGCATATGTATTCTTTACTTCATATATTATATCATTTACAATTTTAATATACTTCTCATCCTTCAACATAGATGTACGTATTGGCGTTTAAAGGCAATTCACACCAAATAACAGTTATACGGTGCCAATCAAAGATGAGGTTCTACAAATGCATGTGTGTATTAATAGTTCATGAGACATCAGAACAAAAGAGGCCATATGGTCCCTACTAAAGACAACATTTGGAATATTACGTAGAGAGGAATAGAGCAAACGGTTTAGACGGGTATCTTGACAGCAGGACACATAACGAGGACGACACTGGGGAAGCATAAATCCAATGCACTGTTGTAAACAAGTTATTAAGTAGGCTCTGATAACGGTCAAAGCTTATTCTGCTGTTTCTTTTTGCAGCCTGAATATAAGGAAAACATCCAGTTACGTTTCAGCTGATATCGGCAGAAAAGGCAGCTTTTTAGCACGACTAATTTTAGCAGCTAAGGTAGTCTGTTTTTTTTATTGTAGAGGTGATTTATGTATTTTTGTAACTTCGAAAACATCAATAAAAGGGCAAAATTAAAATGAGTGTAGGTATATTTACGGACTAACTAATTATATGGCTGTCATGATCCATATTTACTGTTCTGAGGACCAAAGCAGATCTATAAGCAAAAGAAACATATCTTTCAACTATGAAACATGTATTTCGTATATAATGTCTCTGCGTGTATATACATACCTGTTTGGTTTGATCTCGCAGCAAGTGGGTTTGAGATTTGTCTAATACAGCTAGCCTACTCTTTTGCCACTGAAACATCTGGATGCAATATTGATGACATACATGTCTTGTACAGTTTAAGCTGTAAACTTTAATTCATATCCATATTTTCCATTTCAGAAGCAGAAATCCCAAAACAAAAGTTGTTTCATATGTGGAGGTGGTCCCTATGTATCAACTTGACTTGAAATTAAACCTGTTTAAAGGCCGGCCATTCCACTAGAGATACAAGCTTTGGTATATGTGTGATACATGGGGTCCCAGGATACAAACATTCAAATTGCTAACAGATTTGGCATCACTGAATTTTCTGTTCTTGAAATCCAAAAGAGATTATCCAGATCTTTGTGCAATTTGAACGAGTCGTTCAGTCGATGGCCAACTGGACACAAGATGAGAATATTCAAAATTTTCAAAATTTTCGAAATTTTCCTAACACTATTGGTGTATTAGCTGGCACACATAAAAGTTCAAGCTCGTCGACAGTATCGTGAAACGTATATTAAAAGGAAGGGATTCCATTATGTTGTCCTCCAAGCTGCTTGCCAGTATGATATGCAGTTTATCCATTGCTACGTTGGTTGGCCTGGTAGTGTTCATGATTCACGTGTTCTGCATAATTCTGATCTGTGGGAAGAGGGATTGGAATGGTGTGGTGACACACACCTAGTTGGAGACGCAGCTTACCCACATAGACGATGGCTAACGACTCTTTATAGGAATACGGGGGACTTAACAGAACAGCAGAAGTGCAACAAATTGTTGTCATCAGCACGTGTTGTCATTGAAAGATCATTTGGCTTGTTTAAGGGCAGATTCAGACGTATGCAGTTTTTGAATGTTGTTAACATGCATGTATTTTATCTTATCTGGCTTTGTTTTGTTGAATATCTGCCTTTTACGCGCAGACATCTTGGAGATTATAGTTCGACCTGTTGCTCCTGCATTCCTTGTAGAAAACAATGCAGAGGGTGCTCTAAAAAGCAAATTATGATTGCTCAAAATCTTCCTAGGAACAATTGATGTTGAAATACGTATCTTCTTGACACATATTTATATATATATATATATATATAGTAATATATGTGTGCTATTATCTGAATAAATGCTACTTGAAGTCCACCAAAAGTTAAAAACTGCCTTTATTTCTATGGCAGTTAATTAAGGTACTATTCTTTATTCTTTTTTCAGTAAAGCCATTCATATAATTGTCCACGTCTTCCTGTTCATTTATGTCAAAGTGGCTTATTTAATATTACCTAGAGAATATTGTGTCAGAACAATTAGTGACATTTATTGTGAAGAAAAAAAAGAGGTATATTTCTCGAAAAAATAATTATTTGTTACAATAGTTGTCTCGTTTGACAATTGGATTGACAGACATAAGTCACACAATATACAACGTTTTGCTTCACATTAGGGGTGTGAGTGTGTGTGTGATAAATACCAAATGCAACTAAGTATAATAAGCTCCAAGAAGAGAGCAACACTTCTGTTAAAGAATTATTTTATGTACTCCATGTAAATAAAGAAAATCTAATACTGATCAGAAAAAAACTTGAAAACATAAATAAATAAATTATCCATCAGCTGTTTATAACAGTAGCACCTGGCAGTAGAATGGCTATAAAAGATCAATGTATGCATTCCTTGAGAATATTAATCAGTAGTAAATCCAAATACAATTAACATAAAATCAAATAAAACCAGACCTCGTGCTTTGGGTCCTCACAAGTTCAATTCAATAATTCCTCTGCAAATTGCAAAATATCAAAAATAATAGTATAACTCATCCCTGAGCCTATCATGAAAAGAAAACACGTTAGGATGAAATGTATAGCAAGAAATAAATCCACTGTAGCACAATTAATATAATAATAAAAGAGCAACCATATTGAAAAGTGAAACAAAACAGCATTACCTCCAGTAAGCTACGGGATTTTTTTAAAAGGAGATCAATTCACAGACAGATTGTCAAACAATCAAGTATCACATAGAAAATTTACTCGTTTAAAAAAGATTGTTTTAAGCATTTCCACCAACATTTAGGCAAAAAGAAAAATCGTACTGAAACTATAATGCATATTTCCTATAAGTTGTAATATATGGATTGGTTTACACAGCAGTGCCATGTTTTATCATGAAACTCGTTTGGTATCAAGTAGTTGGGAAAAGGGGCTCCCAGGACAAGTCATAAATGCAATTTTTAAAATCATTTTTGAGGGTCAACCCCTTTTCCAAATTACTGTATAAAGAGTTAGAATTAAACATTAGAATTTTAATGTAAGAGAAAACCAGATTTATATTCTGTGTAAATTCAAGTGTAGCAGATAAATTCAAGTGTAGCAGATCTGTTAAGGTTTACCAGTAATTGGCCTGGGGGTTCTGTGGGTATGACATTTCATGATCTGTCTCATATTTAGATGAAAGTTCTCTTGTTTGAAATCAAATACAAATTTGTTATTCTCCTGTCAAAGTTTGGTGCCCAACAAAATAACACACATGATAATTAGTTAAGACTGAAAGATATTGATTAAGTGTTAAACAAATATTGCTAAAATTATTAGGCAAAGAAGGTGGAAATAACTTGAGATCTGTCATGGTTCATCCATAAATGGCTAGGTGGTTTAGTGATTAAGACGTCTGTGTAGGATTTGTAAGATCCAAGGTTTAAATTCTGGCCAGGTCACAATAAATTAATATCACCATTCTGATTACAATAACTTATGTTAGCATGAGCATATATGAATAAACAGAGTAAAAAGGAGAACAACAAACAAAAATTGGCCAAAATTTTAGCAAGCGCAAAAAGCAGGTCAGTGATCTACTGTTGGTATACTGGTGTAGTAACCCTCATAAGCCACACATAAAGCCTGGTGGCAGCAGTATTCTGAACATGAAAGAATTGGGCCTAAATGCAAAATTTTAAGATTTGTTGGTGCCAACAACAACAACAACGACGATGGCGTAAGGGGTATGGCATAAGCTCTCTCACGTTTTAATGCAGGCAAGCTAAAAAATGATCTCGACTTAATGCCAAATATCTTTCCAATGGTCCCATAGTCCTCCAAAGTTAGGGATCCTAATGGTTCAAAGTAGCTGTCCTTGATTTCTATTAGCATCAGTCGGAAAAACTCCTTCCTTAGTCCCCCATAGTCTTCTGCAACCTAACAGAATGGAGACAGTGTACTAAAGTTTTCAGTAATTTTTAATTCTATTCCGCTCGTAAAAATTATTTACACTCGGTACATCCTTCTTGAGATTTACAGTCTATGGAGCTCTGCGATGAGATTACTAGCTTAAACATGACTGGTAAACTTTTCTTGAAATCGTTACATTCTGTGTTACTAAATTTTTTTTTACAGACTTTAAGAATTGTTGGCTGCAGTCAGGAAATGAAGAGAGTGCTTTTCTTTGTTTGACAACACCCTTGCAAGGGAAACTATTAAGCTTACATCATAAATATTATGAACATAGTACGAGAAAGTTTCGAAAACAATTGTTTCATACTTTAAATACTGGCCTCATTATTTACATTCACCACTGTCAAACATTTAAAACTGATGGAATTCTTCCTAATCTTCATGGAAAATGAAGCGATTGTTACAATATTCTGTTTCAGAACACAAAGTACTGAGTGAAATTCAATTTTATGTGTATTGAAATAGTGACTTTCACCTTGCAAATTTTGCCCCCAAATTTTTATCCTTATCCCTAAAGGAAGCTGGAATAGCAAATCTGAACTAGAATCCCTGAAGCTTATGATAATATAACCTGTGTAGCACTTTGATAGTATTATTGCATTTAAAAAAAATCTTCATGAACCTATGAACAGAAAGAGTTGAAGATTGGTGAAATTATACGCTGAGAGAAAGACACAAGAACACTAGAGGCATTTGTTGATTACAGGGGCGTTAGAGTAACCTCTCCATAGAACTGAAATGTAAGCGTTGCACGCAGATCTGGCAAGGACTCGATTTCATCAATGCCTGTTTTTAACGAGTTTTGTCGGTCGAACAGTATGAAGTTGGTTATACCTTCAACCAGGCTAGCTACATCTTTGATTTCTAGTGCTTTTCCAGTGAAAATTTTTGACTGAAGATATCTAAGCATGTCAATCGGAACAGAAATATTGTTTATTGACAGGTATCAAATACAATTTTCAATTAGTGCTTTAAATGACAAAAAAATCATCTGAAATGGTTATATTCTCAGTGACTGTGGCATTTTCGGACATGTCCAATGGATTCTGTAATTTTTCTGTACTATCTACTTCTGTTGCTCCTTCACTAGGTATCTCATTCACATTTGATAGATCTACATCTATATCTGTTGTTTCCTGGGCCGATATTTCACTCACATTTGGTAGATTTTGATCAGCGCTAACTCTGGTTGCATCTGCAGTTGAATTTGTCAGCAGTTTATCTTGATCATAATTTGAATCTGAGGTAATTAATCACCAGCATAGTCTTCCGTGTGCCAAACCGCAACAACACGTCTTGGATGTCTGAGTCACGAGTCTAACAGAATGCTAGACTGACCACATGTTCGTAGTCTCCAAGCTCAATATCCAGAGTCAGCCTAGCAGACGACCACATAGTGCCCAGAAAGCTCAATGTCTCCAAACTGAAACAGGAGAATGTGAAACAAGCATTTGTCAAAGAACTGTGTAGCCAACTAGAAACAATTAATGCGAACTCCGAGAATGTCGAGGAAAACTGGACATCCTTTAGAGACTCTGTATACACAGCTGCATCCAAATCCTCAAGATTTGTTTTCATATGAAATATACTGCCATACAGAAACTACTGAATCAAAAACACCAGGTACAAAAGGCCTGTTTAGAAGACATCACTTCATCATCTAAGAAATCAGCCTGAAACAAAATCAAGAGGACACTTCAATGCAAATTCAAAGAGTTATAACACTCGTGGCTGAGCAACACGGGAGATGAGATTCAGTCCTACGCAGACAAGAATGACACGAAGAACTTATATGATACTTTGAAGACAATCTACGGGCCACAGTCATCAGGAACATATCCAGTACTGTGTGCTGACAACACCACACTGCTCACTGTCAAAGAAAATATACTACAAAGATGGGCAGAACACTTTCACAACATCCTAAATCAACAATCAGCTATTAGTGAGGAGGCAATTGAACGACTGCCTAAGTGGATATCAACACATCACTTGCTGCTCCTCCAACGCCAACTAAAACTGAGAAAGCAGTTGATCTGCTGTCAAATGACAAAGCACCTGGAGGGGATGCTATACCGAAGTCTACAAAGCTAGAGGCTTGCACATGGCTTAGAAACTGAGTGAATTCTTCCAGTCAATGTGAACTCAAGAAACTATATTCCAGGAGTACAAGGATGCATGCATTGTCCACTTGTATAAGCGGAAGGGCAACAGACAATCAAGCAAGAACCATCGGGCATCTCCTTGCTCTCAATAACTCGTGGCAGAATTCTGCTGGATCGCTTTGTGTATCATATTGATCACGGGTTCCTGCCTGAGAGTCAATGTGGCTTCAGGAAAGAACGAGGGACAACAGACATGGTGATTGCAGCTCATCAACTCCAGGACAAATGCCAGGAACAGAACTCCAACCTGAATACGACATTCGTGGACCTGACAAAAGCATCGGATACAGTCATGAGGGCATCTGGAAGATCATGGCAACATTTGGTTGCCCAGAAAAATTAATCATAATGGTTCGACAATTCCATGATGGCATGCTCGCTCGTGTCGTGGACGACGGTGAGTCATCTGAACCATTTCCAGTCATCAATCGAGTCAAGCAAGGCTGTATGTTTGCCCATCCATCTTCGGTAGTATGTTCTCTGCCATGCTTACTGATGCCTTCTGTGACTATTATACTAGGATTGACATCATATACTGGACTGATGGCAAGCTCTTCAATCTGAGGAGATTGTAGGCAAAGACGTAGTTACATGAAATGATTGTTCGTGATCTCCTTTTTGATGACGACTGTTCCCTGAATGTCAAATCAGAGTCTGACATGCAGCAGAATATGGATAATTTTTCTTCAGCTGGTGACAATTTCGGTCTCACAATCAGTATCAAGAAGACAGAGGTTAAACACCAACTACACCAGGAAAGCCTTACATAGAGCCTACCACCAGAGTAAATAGCCAAACCCTCCTGGCAATCGACAAATTCAACTATCTCCGTAGTACACTGTCTCGTGCAGTCCACATCGATGATGAAATCAACGCCAGAAGTTGTCACAGGATGAAGCCGGGTTGGGACTGGATTAGTGAAGACGCCGAAAGCAACTGCGTTAATAAGATGTTTATTTATAAACGCAATTTAAAGATGAACAAATGTGACACCATTATAACAAAAAGATAAGGAAAATTATAAAGTTCCTAACATGGAACTATCAACAACAAGTAACTCAACGAGAAAAATCAAAGATGAATTTAACGAATGGAATTTTAAACAAACGTGAATAACATCCTATCTATAATCAACAAATAAGAGTATATGATCTACACCCCAATATAAACAAGGTCTTATTGAGTACCAAGGGTGACCAAAGCATGTGATTTATGCACTTATCAATGTAATACTCATTTATTCATCAATCTGTTAACTCGTCAATTTATCAATTCATCAAGCGATATTGGAATATGTATGGATTTATGAATCTGTCGCTCATATAACGATATTGAAATGGGAATGCATGAAATTATGAATCTATCACACATATAGCGATATTGAAATGTGAATACATGTAATTTGGACAGACAGCAATACTGAAAATAACAATAAAATGGAAGACGTAATATGTATAACTATCGTGGCGCCCATTTGACGACCAAGATGTATCTCCGGTTCCACCCGCTCTAGTCAATGGTCAAGGAGCCACCACGCATGGTCCACCCCTCCCAGTCTGTTGAAGGATCCCTCGAGAGCCTTCACATTTAACACAGACCCGCTGGACGCGAAGCCTTGGCTCCTCACATCGAGAACACCAGTACACTCTTCCGAACTAACGTCACCAGAAACAGCGTATACGTCACACGAAACCACACAGAGTTCTGTGACTCCAATTCACCAAACCATACATAAGACACACAAAGCACCACACAAGGCACCACACAAGGCAGCTCTACAGCTGAAGATTTGCTCCCGTAAAGAGGTAAGCTTTCTGACAAGACTCGTCGTAGTGTAATTTGTTTATAGAGATTTTGCTCTATATGTACCCTAGCTGTGACAGAACTGCGCAGCTAGTTACTTAGGTTTTCACTGCAGGCAATTTGCACATGCAGCATGGGGTGAATCGCGCTCAGTATTTCAAAATAACTAGAGCCGAAAAAATAAACAACCCTCGAGTAACGAAACCCGAATACATTTTCGATCACATATACATATTGATATAAATCATACTCAATTCCGTGACAGAAGTGCTAATGCAAGTGTGACCTTTGACAGACTACACGCAAATATGTGAGAGCGCAGAGGCATCACTTTCCAAACAAAACTGAAGGTCTACAAAGCCTTGTGTTGCCGTTACTGCTGTATGCATGCGAAACATAGACAGTGTACAGACTCCATGTCAAGAAGCTGAACTATTTTCACATGGGCTGCCCGAGGAAACTGATGAGGATAAGATAACAGGAAAGAGTTCCAACAAGTCTCTCACACGGGCAGGCATTCCAAGAATCCAGACTCTGCTGATGAAATCACAAATGAGACGGGCAGGCCACGTCACCAGGATGTTAGAATGTTAGAAGAGCGATTACCAAAGAAGATCTACTGACAGCTGAAGGTGGGGACGCGATATCAGAGAGGTCAGAATAAACGCTTCAAAGATTCCCTCAAGTCTTCCTTGAAATATTTCAACATTGACCCTGGGAATATCTAGTACAGGATCGCTCCACTTTGCGCAGTTATATCCATACTGGAGCTTCAGATTTTGAACGGAGGAGAATTGCAGAGGTAGTACAGAAGCGCGAGCAGCGTAAATCTCAGAATTGCAGCAAATCCTCTATTGATCAAGCAATTCCGAGCGGTGTCTCTTGTCCAGTGTGACACAGATGGTTCAGAGCACAAATTGGCCTGATCAGACACTCACGTACTCACATAAACCAAACCAGTTAGTGATATCATGGTTATCTTCAAACTCGAACTCGAAGGACGTAGAACAACAATCATTTTTGTCTACTTATATCATCATCAGCCATTTCCCTCTCTATATTTGTAATAGAGGTTTGGACCATTAATAGCAGTTAAATTGTTTGCTCTTAGCTATCTCCAATCATGATGTGGAGGACTATTAAAGTTGTTGCTGATCATGCTATATTGTTTTATTCTTATCCCATTATTATTAAAGCTAAATTATTGATTATATGTAAATATATTGAACTTGAGATAAAAGTTGTCTGATTTGAAAGTATATATGAAGTCTGTAAAGATACTTTGCTAACCTCTGGTATGCTCGAGTTTGATAAGTGCCAGTAACTTATTGTACGTCCAGATGTTGCACACCATACAGCTCAAAAAAGGTGATTCTGCCAGAATGACATATCACACCGAACCCTATATCTTCTGAGTGAATCATCACTGTTCAATTTAAGAGTGTAGTCTTTGTATATATCTAATGTTCTGTATGTGAAGACTTTGTGTTGCATATAGTAAACGTTTATGTCTCCGAGTAAGGTTTTAACAGTGTTAACAGCAGCAATAAATTGTTTTGCTGAGCAATTCACATTTTGTATTACTGTTTGGCTCTAGAGTCCTTTTAGAACATTTCAAAATACACCTTATTTCTATGAATGATGTATGATAGGTAGGAGGTATCATCGAGGTTTTTAACAGTTGGTACATGAAATATAATGATCGTCATTCATATATAGTATTATCCTTTTATTACAATTGTTATATGCCATATTTACATTAGAAGCGAATGACATTATATTTTCCACATTTACTAGGTCTTTTCTTCATTTGTTTGCTTTTTTGTTTAAAGTTAGAGGCTCATTTTCCACACAGTCTGTCGAAGGTGGAGATAGTTAACGGACAAAAACGTATTAACATAGCGAATTATATATATGATCTCGCTGACTGGGACAGCGACACCGGATAAAAAATTCCGACAGAATATGACCAAGCAATTCTCTTTACAAGGTTTGTGTACGCCGTAGATAACCGGACCATTTGATGATACAATGACTACGCGCTTAATACGCCCAAATTACGAGAGAAACATGTTACAGACACATGGATAAATAACCAGGAAAGATACTTTTCCCTATTTTTGAATTAAAGCTTTATACTTTGTAGAAAGATTGCAGCAAATTAAATTCTACATTCATTCTTGTCTCTGAAACTTCAATTACTTCTGATAAATACATAATAGTGTTTACAATTGGTTTGATACAATGTGCTTCGGGTATGCAAGAATTTCGCTCGAATTCCATATTTCATACAATTTCTACCTAAACAGATTTAAATAAGAAACTGTCAAAACTTCGTTAGGTTAAACAAACCTGGAAAACATTTTTTTTACTGTGGGGTAGGGGTGATGTGGTTAAGTTTCAATAATCTTGACTAATATTGCAATGTTTCTGAATTACTCTGGATAATATGTTCCATTGGATACGCCTGAATACGGTCAAAAACCGATTGCTAGGTTTTATCGAATTTCAGAGAATTTAATTTTACCAAATCACACAAAACTTCATTCAATATACTCTCACTGATATTATAAACTCCTCAAATGTTTGTACATTTAAAACAGTTATATGCCAACAGAAATCACTTCCATAAAGTATATAGTTAAAACATCAAGCAGACATTTTTATAATCTTTATTGTTCATTATAATTAAAATTCTAGGCAGCGCCTTTGGTATGGAAATATCGTATGATATAAATTTTGTTGCAGTTCTTATATGTCTCTCTATGTTGCTTGGAAGTTTTAAAATTTGTATTTCATCCCCTCTTCTTCGTCCGAAATTACGCGTAATTTCAAGAGAAAAACAAAAACTAAAGACGAAAACAGAAAAGTCAAAAACAAAAAAAAAAAAAAAAGACTTTAGGTAGTATAATATTTCTTACCAGGCAAGTCCAGGCTGGCTGCCTCAGTGTGTCCTTAGGAAAGGTACTTAGCGCCCATATCCTCGGCCTGATGTAGCCAAATAAACTGATTAAAACCAACCAATGAACCAAATGCAGCTCTGATACAATATTTGTCAAAGTCTTTCGTTGATTGTGCAAATTGGATCAGCAAGGATACAGAGTTTATACATTGAAATTGCGCCTGGTATATAGTGCAAACTGTCAAGGTGGCTAATCATTTGTGCAGTAGATGTGCCTTTAGTCAAACAAGTTTAGTACAGCAGATGTTAGTACGCAAAGAATCACACTTTAGCCTAGATATGTTGTCTGCCTAGCAGCCAATGGAACTTTCGAACCAACAAGAATGGACTAACAACTGGTGAAAGAGAAGTTGGGTGTTGGGAATCGTTAATTTAACTCAAGACCAGAAAGATACAAAAGCAAGCGCATTACCAATATGATGCTGAGACCCAATTATGATAATACTACCGCTACTACTACTACTAATATTATTATTATTATTATTATTATTATTATTATTATTATTATTATTATTATTATTATTATTATTAACACGATCCTCATTATTCAGTGTTCCATCATTATGACCAAACATTACTACATTCTTTCTCAATGCTCATTCCATCAGCGCACACATTATGTAAATTATTTTCTTTAAAGAAAAATCCCAAACTGGTCCAGTAAGTCAGGTAGTTTTTTATTTGATGTTTTCGTTAACACAAATTAGTCTTCACTCTTTTCTTTTTTTCAATCTCTTTTTGTTTTCTTTGTCGGAGTTACTGCTCATTTTATCTGCATGTCTCAAGAACTCTGGATTTTGTAATTGGTAAAACCACAATATATTTATCAGAAGTAACTGCTGACTGTAGGGTGCTGTGGGCAATAAGTTTTCACAAAAGTATAGAGCTTTAAAGAGAAACAAAATAGGCAAAACGTAGCTTTCACAGACATATAACAATGTGTTTGGAACGTATGACGCACTTAATTTAGGCATATTCTGCCTGTTATCATTGTATCTGCAACTTTAGACTTATTTCCAGTGAAGTATCTATCAACAGCACTCGCCCATTAATATTGTTTGTTGTTAGGTGTCGTGACTGTGCTGATTTCTAGACTGGCTGTCTGTTTGAGAAAGCTTAAGCAACATTTCTTGAACAGGGAACCACAAGATCAGTAAACAGTGGGTGAGGTCCGTCGCACAAACAATTTTGATTTTTTATATTATGTTTGATTTAATCTGCTGTTTAAGATTTAGATGGACCGGATTGGGCTCGAGGGAGGAAGAGAAGTATTAACTCATATATTAATAATAATAATAATAATAATAATAATAATAATAATAATAATAATAATAATAATAATA
Source organism: Margaritifera margaritifera (assembly GCA_029931535.1). Classification (NCBI taxonomy): domain Eukaryota; kingdom Metazoa; phylum Mollusca; class Bivalvia; order Unionida; family Margaritiferidae; genus Margaritifera; species Margaritifera margaritifera. Next base: position 48,591 of record JAQPZY010000716.1, on the reverse strand, counting down.
ATAATAATAATAATAATAATAATAATAATAATAATAATAATAATAATATTATTATTATTAGTATTATTATAGCGATCTTTCCAATCACATCGGATCTGGGGGAATCGTGTTTTTCAAATTTTTAAGGAAACAAACATGCCATAGCACGGTGAAGCAAGTCAGATATACTGAGCAATTGCTTTCTAGATCTACATATACCTTTTTTCAAGGTCGAAGGCACAAGCAAAAACAATCTGATGCACAAAACCCTAAAAAAAGAAATCTTTTTTACATGCCGTTTTATTACTGTGAAATGTCAAGTTGGAAAGCAAAGAACAAATACAAACATAAAACGTAAGCAAAATATGCATTTACGTACTTTCTTGAAACGGCGAAGCTCGTCCAAATAGGTTTGATTTTGTTGTAAGAGAACAACATGTAAACACATACATTATCAAGTTTCTAGTGTTTGCAATTGTTTTCAGTTTGTGTCGTCCGCCTTGAAAAAGGGATTCGTACATCTTTACAGTGTTAGCCAGTTATTGTATGATTTGCTGCACCGTGCTTTGTCATTTTACGTTCACATACAGCTATCTCTCTCATTATTTATGTTTTTGTGCATGTGTGTGCTTTTGTATGTTGTCAGCGAATTGACTAAATGAAACTAGTTTCCAATGTTTAAAATATAAGAGGCTGGCGGTGTTTTATGTAGACGCCATGCACTTTAGTAGATATGAAAAGGAAATTTGTGACCCACTATAGCATAAAGTCTTGTGACTAGCAACATAAAGAAGGACCCGATCGCGAACTGAAATGGCGATTTGGGACTACCATGCACTCACGTTTTGTGACTAGCAACAAATGCAACGTGCACAAATCTTTTAGCGACTAAAATTCATGTCGGGTTGCACCCAACGGTGAGGGAAATGGCACGGCTGGGTGGCATGCGTTTGGATCATGGCGTAGGAAGCTCGCGGCGGATAGCGCTCGAAGCAGGCATAGAGCCTTAGCGACCGGAAGGTCAGAGAAAATCCCTGGAGACCAGCGCCGACGTCGGACATAGGAAGTGTGAGTGGCTGTAACTAGGCAGACGGGGTGTTGCGACAAGCCCCGGCATCAGCAAGTACTGCCACTCGCACAACGCCAAGTACAGTAGGGGCTTGGAGTTTCTACACTGCTAGCACTGCAGAACGGGCGTTCGGGTCGATGACAGGAATTAAACCAGCGCGACGGCTTCATGTCCACGAAGCTGGCGCTGAAAAAAGCGACGAAACGAAAGGTGTATAACAGGGTGCCCGACCAGCTGGTGGTACCTAGGAGCAATAAAAAAAACTATACTATTGGCGACTACAGAGTCGCCGCGATTATCCTTGTCTTGACCCGCTATAGCGACGATGATTAGGCGCGGAGCCGACGACCGCAGACACCCAGCAGAGTGCAATCTACGACCAGTTCTCCCGGCAGATCATCGCCCAGCAAAGCATCCCCGCGCCTCAGAACGTCGTCGTAGTCCTCCAGCTCTTGGAGCTGGAGAATACCCAGGAGCGCACACGATGGTATTCGACAAGCTTGGCGTCATGGAAGTGAGCCTGCGCCTCGATGGCTACCTAGATCCAACAGAGGAAATCCTTCTGGACTATAGATCAGCCAGAAAGACTTCACCGGACTTTACTCAATCTACTACTTTAGCTTTCAGCACATCGACCTGTTCAAACAGTCGACTGTGGACATGTACTTCAAGGCCTGAGGCCAGACAGACCCTGAAGGCACCAACTACAGAGCCTTCACCGTCATCCTCTCGGTAACTCGTGACCCTCATCAAGGGTCAGCTTGTAAAGCAGGTTGCGGCTGGCCACCAGCGCACTCCACGATAGCGACGATATCATGTTTATGTCCACACAGCCCTTGACCTGCTGCGACTTGTCTGCCCTCTGAAGCACTTTTCTGGCGTCTGCAACGGCGCAGCAGGAACCAGGCTGCCATCGTCAACCTCGACACAACTCAGAATTGCGGACGCACTTGACGGCGTTCCGGACGCCTGGTCGCCTGCTCTACTTTGACAGGGCTCATCGCATACCACCCAAGCCTGCGGTGGAGACCACATGCTTCTTCCTCTCACCTACTCGACCTATTTCACTGTCCCTGTACAGGAAAAGGACGGCGGGCCGATATGTTCCCGCTTCCGGGACCTCGACCATATCGACCTTTAAACGCGAACGCAAAGAAGTACGCCGACAATATAAAGACGCTCACGAGAAAAATGTAATTGGAGGACCACGACGCGGCTGCAAGAAAATACATCTTGACACTACGAAGGAGTGGTCGGGCGAAATGATCGCAAGATGAAAAGAATATGTAACCGCGAAGATGCGGGAAAAGTCTTCAAGGACTGCGACAGCATGACCATCTCGCTGGAAATGACTTCTAACGGGGTCGTGAGCGTGGCGGATCCTGTAAGCACCCAAGATGCGGCAACAAAAAGCTATGAAGTCACAGACCTGGGGGTATGGTTGACTTCCATGGGGGCGACAGGATGGCTGGCCCCTGGATATGGGTTCGAACAGAGTCGTGACCGTGGCAGATCATGTCGGCCCACAGGATTTGGCTACAAGGGCTTACGTTCAGGATGTCGACATCGAATACGAGAGCTTCTTAACTGTCTGCCCGTCCCTGTTGGCCACGGGGAAGCTATGTGGTGCGAGGGTTTCAAAGTCTTCACTCAGACAGCCGGCGGCTTGACTTCCTTAACCATATTTAAATTCTGCAATTAGAATCCGCAGCAACCCAAAAATGTAATGGCGGAGTGTCCCAGCAGACACAAGGACGCCGCCGTATGGGATTAACTGGAAAAGCAGGAGGCCAACGTCGACAAGAAATATCGGCTGCTGGTGCATTAGTACCTGCGCCAGCCTGGGGTCAGCGTACCGATTCCGGATGGGGAGGGACGAGACCAATGGCCAAATAGATATTAAGCAGTAGGGTCACCCAGAGCACACGAAGCCTACTCGAGGTCAGTTGGGCATCATCGCGCTTGCTCTGCAGCAGCGGGCAACCTCCCATCAGGGGCGATCAGCTCGCGATTATTTTTACAACGATAACGCGTAGGTGGGGGACGAGGCCTCCCCGTCGTCCCGGCTTTCGCTGTACGAGTAATAGCCTGCGCCCACCCATGTCAGAGGGAAGTTGGGGATCATCGCGTTTGCGCTGCAGCAGCAGGCAACCTCCCATCAGGGGCGATACGCTCGCGATTATTTTTACAACGATAACGCGTAGGTGGGGGACGAGGCCTCCCCGTCGTCCCGGCTTTCGCTGTACGAGTAATAGCCTGCGCCCATCCATGTCAGAGCGCGAAGAACCGGTTTCTTTTTCAGGTAGGATATGTAGTGTCGCATCTGGATCCTCGGACAAAAGCACATACACTCTTTAAAGGTCCAGATCAAATATCCATAGCGATCCGGGAAAACATCTACACCGACTTCAACCTAATCACCATCGTACGAGCGCGCCAGGGCAAAAAAATCAAAGTCTGCAGGTGCGGGATCGCCTGGAACACCTTGGTCGCAGATGACCATTAAAATTTCTACCTCAATCTGCTAATCGAGGAGCTATGAGCCTGTACCGTTCGATCACCCGCAAAACTCTCGCCTTAACAGACAATTGGAGGTGGAGTGAGCCCTGCACGCGAAGGCTTAGCGGCGGCAGGGACTCTAAAAAAAGTAACTTCGCGCGACCAACCGTGGACGGCACCTTGACTGTCGTGTCCATGGCAGACTGTGTCGCCCTATTGACCACTTACGTCGCCATCGCAGTCAATCTCGCTTATCTGTCCCTGGGCTGCGGTCGCCGCCTCACCGTGAAAGCCAAGAAGCACGACGAAATTCGAGTTCTTGCCGAAGCCAAGCTCAATACCATCCAGGACTGGGTGTCCCAGGCGCTGAACGACTCATCAATATCCGAGGAAGAGTTCCAGTAAACAAGGGCTTCTCGGGGGAGTTCATCGCCTGTGGTTCGTGCGGCCGCTGCGGGCCTTTCGTCGAGGACCCGTTCTTTGTCGACCTGTTTCCAGTGACCATGAACATCTACTTGATCCTTCTGGGCGAGACCGATCTCAGCAGGTACGAATGGTTTGTTAGGAGACCCCCGCGTCTTACCGTGTGGGGTTACGCCATGGCAGAGCCCTATTTAGGGAGCTCCTAAGCATTCTTTTGGTCACGTCCGAGCAGGAATTCATGGAGTACCTCGACGCAACTGAACACCAATTATGCCAAGGGGCAGCTAAACCGCCCCACCTTCCCCTCTCAGAGCTGTGGAGAGCGCGTTCGAGTCCGACGTCGGCGCTAGTCTGCAGGGGTTTTCTCCTACCTTTCCCGGTCGCCAAGGCCCTCTCTTGCCGATTCACGGGCTTCCGACGCCATAATCCAAGCGTCATACACCAAGCCGTGCCCTTCCCGCCAATGCTCGGCACACCGGCCATGAATTTTAGTCGCCAAAATTTGCATGCGCCTTGCATTTTTGCTAGTCACAAAATGCGACAGCATGGTGATTCAAAACCGCCATTTCATTTCGCGATCGGACCTTTACATGTGTTGGTAGTCACAAAACGGGATGGTATTTTGGCCCCAAATCTGCCTTTTGCATCAATTGCTTTTTTCATTCGTATATTTCTTTCTTTATATTATGACCATCCTGATTCATAAAAGTCCATATTACAGTGTATGCACTGTGTAAATGTTCCATATATCATACCAACACATGTGATGGACTATCTTTATGCTATTTTTGTATCAATTAATGTGGTATAGTTCACAGTGATGAAGCTATTTTTAATGTGTTGCAATTGTACTGGACATGTTTTTGGTCAAAGGCACCAGACTATCAACTTCATGCCGTGCGGGATATGTTTAGTCCACATGACTTTCTCGTATGGGCAAACGTTGTCGCAAAATGTGTTGGAATGAGACATAAGTTTTTTTGCCTTGCCTCATTTGAATACTTTGGGGGGGGGGGGAGAAAGAGTATAAGCCATACGAGCCTTCTTCCATACTTCAGAAAAATGTCTTCCTCTTTTAATGGAAAATATTTAATTTCTCATCATGTTTCACTAACAAGTTTATATATTACATCATTATATACTGCCAGAGTTCTGTCTGTAAATGATGATTAAATAGTTTTGCCTGCTATAAAATAGCATATTGTACCAGTACACATAACGACTTTTTTATTTTTTAGACATACACTGTATCGGGATCCGAATGAGACTTTTACTGTTACCGGTAAGTACACACACACACACTCTCTCTCTCTCTCTCTCTTTCTGTCGCTCTCTCTCTCTCTGTCGCTCTCTCTCTCTCTCTCTCACTCTGTCTCTCTCTCTCATCACAGACAAATGTACCATACAACTTTGAATGTATGTTTAATACAAACCACGGATGGATTTCTTATTTTGGAGTCCGTATCCATTAAAAACGATGGTATACTCAAGCTGCTACCAACTCATTTGGTCGTGAATCTTTCCAGGACGTATAGCACGTACTAACATTCTAGACGTTCAAAGTTGAAATTTTTGTGTCACACACAGTCTTCTACTGATTTTATGTCATATTTTTGAAATATTTAAATTGTTTACAACTATATCTCTCCATTTCCACGAAGTAACGCTTAGAAGCCATAATTATAATTATTTATCAGGGTTATTATAGCTCAGCTATACACGAAAATATATAGTAGTAGCTTAAGAGATCATCTGTTAAATTGACCAGGAAATTTGATTTTATCTGTGTAATATAGGTCTCTCTCACCCTCTCTCTCTCTCTCTAAATCTCTCTCTCTTTGCATTTCCCCCTACTCTTTCTCTCTCTCTCACTCTCTACTTCTGTATTTCCCCGTCCTCTTTCTCTCTCTGCATATGTATTTCCTCTCCATCTTCTCTTTCTGAATTTGTAGTTCCATAATTTCTTTGTGAAGCTGAAGCTTTATTAATTACAATTCCATCTTTTTTAAATCAAAACCAGATGACTCACGTTGCCTTTAAATATTTCTATGCTGGCTAGAGTAGGCATGTATGAGCTGACAAATTGGAGAGGTAGGTGCACTTATATAGATCACAAGTAGACAAAACGGCAAACTGAAACACGCAATGGACACCAAGTTCGCGGGAATATACTAAAGTGGGTGAGGTTATTGGTATGGCGTTCCAGATATCACAAAGCTAGAAGCAGCCAAAGTCTCACAAGATGTTTCCAGGGCGTAGCTCAAAACGCAGACCATGTGACAGATTGACCTGGTCGAGACGCACCATGCCGACCTCTCGTTCTGCTGTACAACACGTTTGGGCAATACACACACAAGTATGCACTGACCGTGGTTGACGCATTGACATGTATCTGCAAGCTGGGACGCTAAAATTGCATAACCTGCTGCAGGTTGACCACAGCAGGGAGTTTATGGGTGCCGTGTTAACTCCTGGCCAAGCACGGCGTGCGTGTGAGGCGGGGCGGTGCCAGTGTCCATCGTGCGGAGGCCATTATGTAGAGGTCTAATCGTTCCCCAACCGAGCGGCTGTTTGAATATCATTACTCCCAGCAGATGCTACTTTTTGCTAGCGTCAGCGAGAGTGCAATGCGTAGCACTTTGTGGCATCGGCGGCGACCTTATGTTGTGGAGGCCCTAAACGATGACGTATCTCGGCTGACAGGCAAATGACCTATTGATGCCATTCGTGAAACGGTCGCTTTGTTTGTATGGGCAACGCCTGCGGTGCCTGTGACGCTACCGGTTTGGCTGAACATGTATAGCCTAACCTCAAATATCATGGTGTGGTACGTATATGAAGTGGCAGGAGGGCAACGTTGTGGCACAGATCCAGTGTGGCAGCTCAAGGTCTTCACCCTGGTTGATAGGTTTGACATCCCAGGTCAGCCATTTATATACCATCTTTTGGGTACAGATGCTCCACGCAGAAGCGTCGTTGGCGAGGAGCAACATTCTGTGCCTGAAGGTACCTAGCTACCGCCCAAGGGCATTATTGGCCCAGGCAGCCGAGTTGGCTGATCTTCTTGAGGTAATCCTCCGACAAGGCACGACACCAACAAGGTCAATATTTATTGCACGAACGGATATCGAAGTGTGGAGTGCATTTCATGACGTTGCCTTTGCCGCCGACACCGATGAAGTCAAAGAGCCGCTGCGAAACGTTGGCACCATTGCTAACAGGTACCTTGCAGAGTGGCGACAAAAACCACCAGCTTCTCAGTTTATTTGCCAACGGCGTTCTTGGTGGACAGCATTAATACCTGTTTCATTTGCTTGCGCATGGTACCCGCGATGCAAACTACAAGCTCCTTGACCTTCTAGAGTATATCAACCAAGATGATATCACTGAACCAAGAGCTCCTCTTCCAAGACGTATTGCTCTTGTATTGTGAGGTAGTGACCACATGCCTGTATTGTGATACCATCTATGGCAATCCACTTCTTGGTGTCTAGCGGCGATATGCTCGTTTTGTTGATGCGGTACGACCCCTTTCCCTTATTCTGTGGTGGTTGCTGCGCACGTCTACCATCTGGTGGTATAAAGTATTCCGGTCTTCGACAGCTAATATGGACAGTTTGTGCTTCAGGACATGTTTCTCGACTGGTTTGGATACTCCCTTGTCCCTCCGTATTTCGTTGCTGTGATGCTCATGCCAAGCTAGAGCTGAAGTTTCGATAGGGAACAACGTATTGCGTTTTGGACGCAGGCTGGGAACGAGCTTCATGCTTTCAGTGAACTCAACCCCAAGTTAGTTCACTAAACAGCGCTGATAGTCATTCAGCCAACTCTCTGGGATATACAGTGCCTCCGGGACCAGTGGGTAGGTGTTGTGTGCATCATGGAGCTCCTCAGGGAATTGAAGGTCCTCTTCGAGGATGTATCCCTTGGGCGAATCCTCGGCGATTGATTTGAGTGCGGGCAGGTTGACCCATTTAAAACCCGTGGATATAGATTCTGCATCATTACAGGCTGTTATGGTCAAGGTAGGCAATCCAGTTGGTTGGTTTTTTACTGTCATACTCCGGGTATATTAGGTTGTTCACTTTTGGGTGGCGTGGACTGGCCAGGGAAACGCCTTTGCGGATTACCTTCTCGATAAACAGGTACAAGTCGATGTCTGTCAGCAATATGATCATAACATCAATCTTCATCAGGAGTGCATCCCAGCTCACCTCGTGGCCAATGTAGTACTGGGCATAATCGAGGCTGTAGTATGCCAACGACATTCTCCGGAATACCTCGAACGTGTCCGCCAGAAAGAGCATATCGATTTTTAGATAGGGATCATAGTAGTTGCCACCGGTTCTGGCATTCAAACGAACACTTTTCCTTCTATTCCTTCTCTGGTGAATTGGCATTTGGAGGACTCCATAGACGGAAGCTGTATTCTCCGTTGAGGCTATTACTATGACCTGCATGATAGGATGACTCTGGTAGACACAAAGGATATGACTCACAACTGGCACCTTCGTTTTTTTTCTTGGTAGATGTTTAGCTTTAGATTACATGCTTTGTGGGCGGCGCCAAGGTACCTGTCGCTGATATGCGCACCCTGTCCTTTCATAAATCCTCTTCACAGATGTGGCAGTCTGCTGCTTCCTGAAAGGCCTCGTGGTCGTCTCCGTCCATGATCATCTCGACCGGATCTTGAAACACGTCTCAGATCTCCTCCAGCTCGCCTTCAGTGTACCTAATGAATATGGCAACAGCGTCTTCGTCAAGGTACAACATAGCAGCAGGTCACTATATAGCAGAAGCAAGATGGGACTGGTTAGCAATTATTGGCGTTTTGCTTTTGCCAGGATTGCCAGCAGGTCCTTCCACTGGTACGTTCATTTTCTCGAAATCAGCATACATGATGTATGGGACACGCATCTCGCGGTGGTAATTCTGAAATGCTAGGATGTTCTTGGCTGACTCTGGCAAGTATACGCTCTTTGGCTTTTCGCTTATGCTGCGGCAGTGGTTCGCGTGCGCTTCCAAAAAGTCTGCCCCACTGAAGATGTGGAGGCACCGGAGGAGGTGGTGCTTTCTTCATTTGTTTCTATTGTGCTTGTTTACCAAACAGCTTAGGCTCTTTATCCAGTCATAGTGACTATTTTCTCTGTCATGTTCGGTGCATGTAGCGCGGCATATGGCAACAGGGTGTGGCAGAGTCGGATCATAGAAATCAACCTTACGGCCAGGAGAGAGAACTGGCAGTTGTACTGGAATACAAGGCTCAACCCTATGCTGTGGGGTCAAGTCAGGAGGCTCAACCTCACGTCTAGGAGCCGGAACTTGTCATAGGGCTGGCTGAAGAGCCCCAGTCTCATATAGCGCAACCAGCGCGTCATATTAACTCTGGATTATATGCCCTCTTTGGAGCAACGCGGTCAAACGAGTGATAGCGGACTAAATGCTGCACTTACGTCAATAGTTATACATATTATCCCAATTCTTTAAATAGATTTGTATGTGCTTCTGTTAAACTTTATATGTGTTAATCCAATTCTCTAAATTAATTTTGGTTTTGCTTGTAGTTCACATATATCTTTACTACATTGTCTTCTTGGATTGTTTGTACTCTTCATGTCTCTTGAACCATGATTACTACTAAAACTTGCACATGTCATGCAATTGATCCATGTTTCAATCCCACACTTACAGCATGGGTATACCCCACATCCTCTTCCAAATTCTACCATATGCATACCACAATATTCACCAGCACAGTTTTTCCCACACATCTCTTTACCCCTTAAATGCAACCAAGCGCATTTGTTTTTACCTCAAAACACCGTTTAGGTGCGAAGTATTATACCCATTTGCCCATATTGTTTTAATAAAATAGCCCACGCCCCCCGTGGATGGACTGCCCTAGAGACTGACATACAAGTGGAAGCAAATGCCCTTTTGCACCCCGCAGGTCTCTTTATTGCTGGCGTTGGAGATACGCAAGTTTTACTCACGGTGGGCACTGGCTGGCACAGGACATCACTTGACTGTTGGGTTGAATTGGGGGAATTGTTAATCTAGTACATATTTATTGATATGATTGTAAAATGTACAAGACAGTTCAAATGAAGGATCATCCAACAACGCTTGACGCAATTTTACAGCAACTACTTCACAGCGAGTTTCATTTGTGGGCAAACAAACGAAAGAAGAGATTATAAAAAAAAGGGTTTCATGCATTTGAAAAATCCTTTGATATGTTTCACCGAAATAGTTGAACCCCAGAACACCCAACAAAACAAAACAAAACAGTTGTTGAGCAACTGTTCTCGAATAATTTCAAACCACATAACCGATTGAACCTAGTGATTATTGCGATGCAAAGTCATGAGCGTTGTTTAATGCATTGTATGACTCACTATCATGTGTAATGCGATTTGAATGGTCATCATTTGATCAGTGTTGACAAAACGTATAGTGGGACATTGTCAATCAACACGCTGAATTATCACGCAAATGTAATAATTGTGTCCCCTTTTTGCTATGTCCACAATTAGGTTGCCAGCGAGGTATAAGTTGTGGATTTACAAGTTGACGTTGGTTGACGTTGTCCCATAGCTCGATCGAAGGTAACACATAGCTAGATCGAAATTAACACATCTCTTTAGACACTTTAGGACGACAGGAATTGATTTACCGCTTTTAATCGGGCGCCTCTAGAGCCACAACAAGATGTCAAGACCGAACACCGAAAAAATGGATGAACGTCGTTTTCAGCGAGGAGCCTTGGTTTCCAACCTCAGAAGATGGTGGTCAATAGGGAAAGTGGCGAAAGATTCTCAGAGAACTAAATAGCTGAGTGTAATGGTTTTCGAACTGAAAGCGTCATGCTTTTGGAAGCCATCAGCTATAATTTCTGTTTTAGGCTTATTGTTGTCGCCAGAAACAAACATGACGTCGCGTTGATACATAGGGTAGAGATTGATTACAGAGCATGTTTTGTATTGCAACTATGAGGAAATCAACGGAAATTGAAAAATTTCAGAAACTTCAATCCAAATGCATCAAGGTTAACGTAAACGTTTTAACGTTAACATGATATAGACTTCATGGATTGACCATTGATATCACCGTATTTAGATCATATTGAGCACATGTTGGTAGGATTTGGACGCCATGAAACATCAGCTTCAACCTGGGAGGGTTAGGGACCTAGCGGTTGCTCTTGTGGAGAAGATGGTCACAATCCCGTCTTTTACTTCATAAGATGACAGTTCCTATAATGTATTCGTATGAATCATAGTCATACCCGATATTAGTACACCTCATATAATTATATTAAACGAATGAAGATAACTCATACCAATAAATAATAAATAAAATTAGATTTGGTTGCAGCTAATGCAATGCTAACGAACTGTACCGTCGAGTGAAGAATTAGGGCCTTCTCATGACAAACTGTTGTCTCGATGATAACGTAACGTCTGCGTGTCAAGTTAAACATGTCATGAGGTCAGTTTGTTCTACTAAAATTTGTTATTGCTCAATTTTGTATGGCTGAATTCAATTTACTAAAACATATAGTGACAACACTCTTGGACAACTGATATATTTGTTTGCCTTCGAGTTCGTGACTACTGAATCGGATTTCTATGATTAGCTCCCTCTACAATCGCGTCAGACACGAGTCACTAAATCCAGTTATATATTCACATATATTAGATACAACCAATATTGCCATCTGGTATAATCATGATATTTATATTACGATACAGTTACAGTAATGCAATAAACGAAAAGAATTTATATCACGTGATTTAAAGTCAAATTCTACCAGTTTTCTGCCAGGAAACTATTTCTCTTGCAAGAAGGACTAGCGCCATCGAATGATAAACTAGTGCCCTCGCCCGACGAACTAGTACCCTCAGAAATGATGTTGCGTTAATGTGTGTTAAGATAAACAAACAGGTCACGAGGTCAGTTTGTTCTACTCAGTAACGTGATATTTGTCTTCTCATTATTTTATCTTGCTGAATTTGATACCAAAACGTATAGTGACATTCTTTTGCAATCACGATATTCAGGCAGTGTTGGTTCTGGTAGTGTAACGTCAGATGGGCTATCAATTAAATTTTTTTTTATTATTTTTTTTTAATGAAGTTCTTCCCTTACTTATAGCTTTAACCAATTCCCTTACTTATAGCTTATAGTAACCTTTACCTTTATTTCCGTTCAGGTGTTTCCTACCTAGGTTATGTATGTGAGATTGGTCTCAGAGTTCAGCTCGTCCATTCAGAAGATTATTTTAAAACGGTTTACACTACAGCACACGAACTTGGACACAGGTAAGTAGACTCATTACTAACTCTATTTGTATCTCACATTGCATTCACTTGCTTAGTACTTTTTATATCCCGTGGGGGATTCTTGGTTTCAAAGTATGCAAATGTTACATAGTTTTCTTAATTATAAATTACGATCTATATATTTTATGTTAACTATATCTGACAATTGGGGTATTATTTATTCATTCTATCTTGCTCTATTGTTTTTTTTTAAAATTTGAATTAATATTTGCTAATCCTGCAATACTTTTTTGTTAAATCATTCCGAATATGTATATATATATAGTTATTTTATTTGTTCAGTTTAAATTTGTCTGTTTATTATTTTATCTCTTTGTGTAGCCATTTTAGTAATTAAGTTTTCTCTTTAATCCATTTGCTCATTTTTTCTAAAATTATTTGGGATGTATCTAAGTTTTAAGCCCGTAATATTTGATTTTCTTTGTTCTGTTCCTAATTTACTTATTTTTTAATTATGCGAATACCACGATCGATTTTTGTACATCTCTTATACTGATTCTTAAATATTTTGTACATCTTCAAATGGTACCCGTAAGCTAAATTAAAGTTCATAACCTAACCATTTTACAAACACCTGTTTGTTGCCTTCAAGAACGTTTTAATATTTGTTTTTATTTCTAAAGATATTTTGTTTGTTATGTGCCGTGAAATATTTCACCAATTCAAATGTTTGCGTTATAAACTATTCAATTTGTATATTTAATATATTTAATTTTAGAAACTTCTGTCCTACACGTTTTTATTATTCATATCTCTGTTCCTTGATATTCTAATCATATGACTTATTTTGGATTGGCACCTATGAAATTATGGTCCTTATAAAGATTATCATAAATCGTTTGCTCATTTTCGTTTTACCTTGTATCCAAAGGTGTAAATCTAATACTGCTACGTATTGTATTATTGTATTTGTATCATCTGTGGCAAAGCATGTAAATATATTTTTGTATTGATTGCTGTAAAATTCTTTCACGTCGTATTTTTAAGAGTTCCGCTTAAAAGTTCGATAATAACAAGCTTTCTTTCATTATGCGTGTCATATATTTCAATATTATTATCATCTAACCATTTGTTGACAGTTTTGTTGTCAAATTATGTTCCCTGGACAACCAAGCTTCTCGAGGTTTTTCGACGTAAGCTTTTCAGGTTTACTTATTTTTATTATTTTTTTAAAAGCATTTTTTTTATAGTTATTCTGTTTTACTACGCAGCAGAATTACTGGTGCATATTTGGTAAATATATGAATTACTGTTTTGACCCTTGTTTTATCTACTAAATAGCTTTATATCAAGCATCAGCTGGCCATGTTAAAGCTATTTTATCTACTAAAATGCGGAATAGAGTGAACGTTTTCTAACAGGTTTATGCAATTCGTCTGCTGATGAAGAATGACCAAATTGTATCTGATTCGAGATTATATTTTGTTCCGGCCTTAATCATCTATTATCAAACAAAATGATATGCTATCGTTACTTATATGGAGAGAATTAGGAGCAAAAACAGGCGGAAGTGGAAAATTTTGTAAAAACCGTAAGTCAAAACATAGGACAACATAATATACAGAAACAAGTATCAGCTAGCATATTACAGTGAAATATTAGAACGATTAACAACAAAAAGAGTTACGAATACAGATGAAATAAGAAGTAGGATAAAAAGTACCAGCAGATATGGGTAAACAACTTGCTGCATTCAAGCTCTATGCTACCCCTCCACCACCCATGTTACTTCCTCCAACACCACAACCACCAGCAACCACGTTACCCTCTTCTTCAAAACCATTTTGTTTATAAAAGATTGAAGTTACACTCATGACTGAAATACCGCTGGAGGATTTAAATATCTGTAAATCACATACATTACCATCTTTTAAAACAACTCTGGAATAAACTGTCGATGGTATCATTAATCCTATAGATGTGGAGAACATTTGTGATGCTGTTAAAGATAAAACCAAAATACGTCTCTGAGAAAGCTGGTGGAGAAAAAGATATAAGGAAAGAGAAAAAGGTGGTAAAATATAATGGATTTATTAGCTAAAAGATGGCTAATGCGACCACCAAAGCAAAAAATACAACCAGTACCAAATACAAAAACACGTATTAAAGATAACAATAAAAATATAGTCTTTAGTAAAATTAAACCAGTACAAGTAATACAAAAATCACTCGAACAAAAACACTAAGAAGAATTGGCTAAAGCTATAAGTAAGGGAATTGGTTAAAGCTATAAGTAAGGGAAGAACTTCATTAAAAAAAAATAATAAAAAAAAATTTAATTGATAGCCCACCTGGCTTTACACTACCAGAACCAACACTGCCTGAAAAAAATAATGGGTATGTTACAAAAACAACCCATAAAACTAAAATCTCAACTAATGAAAGATATTGAGACAACACTAATTAAAGAGAGCGAGAAAAGACAAAAAGCACGTCAAACACAGAAGGAATTGATGAAATAGCACAACAATTAGAAAAATCAATAAGTGAATATAAAGTAGAGTGATATGATGCACTCGAATAAAGGTGCGGGGATTAATTACTACAGCAATCCCTCTGTGCTAGTCGGTAGATTAGAATTACTAGCAGGGAATAATTCAAAGAGCTTAGAAAACAAAAGTATTAGGATCCTAGATAAATTAATAAATGAAAAACGATCAAGTGAAATCGCACGAAAAGAAACAACATATACTACAACCTACACTCCAGCATACTTCGTTGTCGAGTTTACCGATCTTTGGCATTGGATAAAAGAAAAAAAAAATTTTAAAAATGGCTTTTTTCTTGGATAGTACAAAGCAATAATAGTAAGATAAAATATATCACAAATGTTGGTTTTGATTGGAAAAGTGTCACGTTTCACTTATGCAATATTCATATCATAATGTAAATAATTATATTAAAGAGTTTTTATTTATTAAAGATCCTGTTCAGGAAATGAAACATAATTCAATAATTATTGACTTTGATCTTGCGTCATACAAGACCAGAATAAGACTGGGAATAACACAAATATCAGTTGGATCCAAGAAATACCAATTTAAATATATTACTTGGGTCCGAAGATAAAATTAATACAAAAAAGAGTATTCTAAAAACCATCCATATATTGTTATGATTTTGAACACACTCTATACCCATTGTGATTTGATTGTAAACTCTGTTGTTGATGGAAGTGATAGCAATACGGTTTATGTGCTACCAACACGCGATATTGACCGATCATTTAAATTTAAGATGGAACAAACAAGAGTGGATTTTTCAGAACTTAACTGAAATATAATTACCAACATTTTAATTTATATAACTGGCATTAGCAATAAAATTATGTAATTAAATAGTTTTGATACATCATTTGTATTCATTTGAAAGGAATATTTAAACAGCATAATAATATAAATGAGAACATTTATAATGAAAATACAGGTTTATATAGTTATGTTGATGAATTCACAGTTGATATATATGAAGAAGAAAAGACAGGCGAAGGATTATGGGACTGGGGAAAATAAAGTATTAAAAGCGTATTAAATCGGTCGGTTCAAAAATATTTAAGCTTGCTGTCAAAAAGAAAATAGCAGCTACTGCTCTTAAAAGTTGATCTAAAGTCATTTGCGAGAAGATCGGACATAAAACAGGTGAGTTTTTTCCTGATAAGATAATTTCAATTAGAAAAATGGTCACCCACCAATTGAATCAATAGAAAAGAAAACAAAACAGAACATTAGAGGCCAGTTTAATGAATTGGTATCGGCTGAACCTATACAACAGGCTGAAACAGTAAATAATAGGGAAAAGCCACGTGAAGAGACGATACAAAAACAATTAATGAAAAATAATAAAATAACATCCGTCGTAGGAGGAAGTTTTTAAACGTAGTGTTCAATAATAATTACTTTTTATCTAACTATAATTATATACATGTTTCGGACACAGCAATATTGCAGCCAATACGAATAGTCACCAATTCGGTTAGATATCCCGATAACATTACCAGGAGATGGTGCTCGACACAAAGAATCTGACCATCAATTTACTTGTGACAATCGAAAAAGTTACTATGATTGGTTTAATGGTTATTTAATGGAAAGTTTTAATAACAACCGGGTAGATGATGATCCACAAACCGGATACTCCACAACAATGATGAATGGATCTACATCACTAATTAACCAGATCATGATACAATTTGGGGGCCGCATTGTATATGATCGTACTAATTTACACAGAATTAAGCATCTACAGAAATTGTTTGAACTACCACCAAATTATGTCGTTCCAACAGGTTCAAATGAATTATTTTTATTTAGACACCAACGATACGGTAAAGAAATGGTTCTGTCGGCACAAATGGTGGTTTTAAAACACGTTTGTGATTAACATCAGTATGTAATGTAACAGTCCAAATTCCCTTGAACAGATACTTTTTTTTAGATTGCTGATGGATCACAACATGCCTCCAAGCTTTTCCCATATTTAATTGACATTAAACGATGATAGTGAAATATTACACAGCAAAGCAATTCCTGCACCAAATGTAGCTGCATCAGAAGCTAAAAAAGCAGCTACGCGTCTTGTAGTGACAAAACTGATTTTATGGCTACCAAGAACTCAAACAGTTTGAATAAAATACAGCAGTTAGTAGTTATACGAAAGCGATAAACTTAAAATATTTGTGAGACATGTTACAAAATAGTGGAGAGATTCCTCAATCCCAGTATTCATTTACAATAACAAAGGTTTGAAAGCTTCCAAACACGTGTTTCAAAAAAGTTATGATTGTGACTTAACCACATACTGCTTCATGTATTACAACTAGAACTCTGTTAAAATCTTGCGCGAAAAAAGAGTTATGATTGTGACTTAACAACATACTGCTTCATGTATTACCACTAGAACTCTGATAAACATCTTGCACGAAAAAGAGTTATGATTGTGAGTTAACGCAATATTAGTGTAAAGAAACGTTTTACATTTTTAGTTCTAAAAAGGTTTGTCGGTAATATTTTCAAAAAATTGAATTTTTAATGTAATTCTCTTAGATTAACTAATCGTCCTATTGTTTTTGGTATTAAGCAAATTTACCCCCAAAATCTAACATTCTCAAATTATTTAATTAATTATTCATGTGTGGTAATGCTTTAATTATATTTCATGCAACATTATTGCTCTTAACTTAATTAAATTGTCAATATCGTGTAGTGTGTTTCTTTATTATGACCATTGGTGTATTATTTCTAATTTACGTAAGTTACAAAATTGTTGTGGAATTCATTGTTCAATAGTATGAAAACATAACAATATAAACTTTAAATTAATTATCCATGGTATATTTAAAAACTTTATTTTAATAAACGACAAATCAAAACATTGTAGGTTTTTTTATACCAATAACTGAAATGATATGTATCTTATCATTGGGGCATTTCCTCGTCAGTTAAACAAAAGTGAAATGGGTCAAGTGAAAAAGTGTTACATATGTTAATAATATTAAGCTTCAATTTTTATATCTTGATTTGCTTTGTCAACGTATCATTATTATTTTGTATCTGTCCCTTCTTTAAAACATTTTTAATATATTTATAATATGGAGATACAAAATTACGATAATGATCAAGATAATATTACTGATTCAAGCAAGCAGAAAGAGCCGAGTTTATACCAAATCAACGTTTTTGCATGCTACTCTGTGTTGCACTAGGATCAGGCAAAGTGAATCTGTTAGTCCATAGGTTTAGACAATTCTTATTGTATTATGATAAAATTTATCTGTATGCTAAAAACATAGACAAAAAGAATATCAAAATCTATTAAATTAGTCAGGCTCAATTCGGAAAAAAAAGTTGTGAAAGCGGAAATTATATATTTACACCAGAAAGATAGGGTTAGTGTTAATATAAAATTTGGTAAATTAGATGATATGAAAGATGAACTTTAGATAAAATAAATCACATTTTTATTGCTTACATTTTGGTCGAAAAGGAGTCGTGGTGCATGTATACCAGGGATCATTAATACTTTCCATGAAGTAACAACGCGTTTTTGCTTTCATTAATTACAAATCATGAAAATATTTGACCATATATAGTGATAGAAAATACAACTTTCGAATACGATCAGGCTATTACACAATATCAATCGAATACGATCAGTCTATTACATAATATCAATGCATGAAGGAGACGACTATGCATCTTATTTACTACTCTTAGTACCAAATGAGAAAGATATTACAATTATCACAAGTCAAAACTTGTGGTGTGGATATTTTGATGAAAGGGTTTGATTTTTAAAAATTTTTGGGTGACAGCAACGCCTGAGGGTGATTTATTGCCATCATCGTTATTTTCAATGGTTTTATCGATGCTTGGTTTTCAAATTTAAGGTAACATAATCATATAATAAATGATCCAAATATTAAAACATTAGATCAATAACATGACTACTTATCCAGAGCATGTTCAGCTTATAGAAAATCGTATAAATTGTATGATGTGATAATCAATGTTATTTACATGAACTATCATTGCGGGTTGCGCAACATTAGCTTTTATCCCTGTAATACCATGGACCTTAATTTTCACCAGCACCTCTCCAATAATAACAAGTGGAACAAATTCATGCTTAAAATTAGAAGACTACACAAAAATCTTCACAGACTTTTTTAACGGTGCACTTTTCAAAATGAAAAGTTATTTTAACTCTCATTACCTCATCGAGATTGTGAACGATATTTGTAATACATTTGCTGTATTTGAGCAAACATAAATTTGTGCTGAACCACTTTAATTATATAATAAAAAAATTAATTAAATGATCACCAAGAGGAATCACCAAGGACTATTTTAATTTTTTAATTTTCTTCCAATGTATATCATAGACTTGTATTGTGACTTATTTTATTGGCTATACATTTTGGTCCATTTGTTCATTATCGCAAAATATTTCGAAACAATGTATGAAAATTTAGTAGTTTGTTTTAAAACTTTTTAGTGTAAAATGGTGTAAGTAAATTAATTAGGTTATTAAAATACTCATATTATATTTCCTCTTGATTTCTTGTTCAAATATGTTTTGTATAACGTACCTTTAGCTTTTTGTTGGATAATATCCTCCTTAAAAAGTAAAAAATTCCTTGACATATTCGCAAAAAAATGAATACTTTTTTCGTTGTCATTAATTATTGCTTCCACAGCAAGAGTAGTTTTCTGTTTAATTTGTTAGACTTTTAATATTTCCCAATTTACATATTGTTTACATTAATATAATATTTCCTCGTTTGGTAGAGGGCCATATACTCTAAAAATATTGTCTGAGTCTTCCATTTTAATATATATAGCTACATTTGTATCTGTATATATCTTTTTTAAAAATCATAAAATAAGAATTTATTTGATTATCCTCCACCAATTAGTTAACTTGTGAATGTTTAAACAAATTATATGACAACTCAACAGAACTTAAATTAATTAATTGGTTAATTTCTGGTTCTGCATTTCGATTTTATTACAGTATAAATATAAAATTGCCGAATTCATTAATCTTTTTTCATCTGGGATTGTTTTTTTCTGTTGTAAGCTAAATTTAATTCAGTTAAAAAAAATATCTAGCACATTTATGGTGTTATTATTTGTATCATATAATTAATTACACTAGACTCCTTGAAACTGACTATTTTGTAAATAAAAAAAAATATTTTTGTCTCCTAAATAAATTTTCTGTACCCTTTTATCAAGAATATTTAAAGATAGCTGAAATTAATAGTAGCGGAAATAAAATAATATTATTAATTATTACATTACCTTGAAATTTTGATTTTACTTTAAGCTTTTGTAATTTGTTTCTGAATTTGTTTTTCGATCATTATATAGCTATATATAAGAAATATTTTGTTTAATGAATTTGTTCATACAAATGGATTGTTTTTCTCTTATTATAAATATGAGGTACATTTCAGTGGTGTTTATAATAAATAAACCTACCTGTGTATTTAATAATAATAAACATAAACATAAACATAAACATAATAATAATAATAATAATAATAATAATAATAATAATAATAATAATAATATTATTATTATTATTATTATTATTATTATTATTATTATTATTATTATTATTATAGATATTCATTTAAATTTGTTAATTCATTTATCTCAAAATGATTAAATTATGTAGGTTTCCGATTTATATAGCTACATTTTATCTCGCTATATGTGCGGTATCAATCTTTTAATTGGTATAGTGTTCCTATTTCAGTGGGTATTATCTTTTTTTTATTATATGAAAGGTCTAAATATTTTAAATTACACAACTTTACACTTTCAGGAGCTATTATTTTTGTATCCTATAACCTGAAATGTCTAAATGCTTTAAATTAAACAGTTTTTCAATGTAAGTGGATATTGTTTGTATCCATTATAATATAATAATAACATTTTTATATTATTTTATTTATATATCCAGATTTCTTGTCCGCTTATGCAAGTAGTTGCTAAAATCAAAGTTTTTAAATTAGGTACAAGAAATATATTTCTTTGTATATTGCACATTTGTTTCCCCCAAAAAGTTTATGCAATCTAAGTTACAGATTTTTTAAATATCTTTTTGTTATATTTTATTTTATTTTAAAAATTCTGTTTTTTGTTTGCAGTTTTATGTACTGATATGTAGGAAAACCAATATTTATAAGATAACCTAGCTTTTATTAACTTTGATTATATATAGAATCTTAAAAATGAAATAAAAAAATTTATATTAACATGATTTCATTCCAATCTGTAAATGGAGGCTATTTTACTATAATCATACACAAATGTTTTATCTGTGAGTGCTACTGCAAAGTTAAATGATGGATCATATACATATTAATAATAGGAATAGACCAAACAATTTAAACCTTATAACTAAAAAGGACCAAAAAAACCTGAAAAAAAAAAAAAATACACAAAAGAGCCAGACAAATAATATAATAATAAAAAATAATAATCAGCCAATCAAAAAATTATCAAATCAATCTGTAAATGGAGGCTATTTTACAATAGTCCAACACAAATGTTTAATCTGTGAGTGCTATGATGGTATTGCAAAGTTAAATGATGGATCATATACATGGTAATAATAGGAATAGACCAAACAATTTAAACCTTATAACTAAAAAGGACAAACACAACCTCTCCAAAATAAAACAAATACACAAAATAAATAATATAATAATAAAGAATAATATTCAGCCAATGAAAACATGATCAAATCAACCTGTACGAAAGCAGTTGAAATTGACTATCATACTTAATTTTGTCCAACAGACAGAGACTTTAAAATAGCTTATCTTATATTAGCCTCTCTTACTATTTATTTATATTTACACCTTTTTACCTCTTCAGAAATCAATTATTTTCTTATTATTGATATTCAACAGATACTTTACATATCAAATATCAATCAGTTGTTTTACCAATCATTTTAAAATTTATTCATATAAATTGTTTGCACAAAAATTGATAAAAAACATTAAACCAGTTTAAACCAGTGTTTCCAGAAATCAAATGTCCAGAACTGAAAAATTGAAATTCCCAAAAATTAGAATTCCAAAAAACGTTAAAATTCTATAAAATGAAAATTAAAAAATTTCAAACATGAAAATTTATATAAAGAAAGTTGGATTTTTTTCACTAAAATTGACCAATTTTGAAAGAATAAAAGATTTTATTAAAACATTTTTACGACTCTATGGTCTAAGAAAAATGTAACAGAAAGAATGTGAAACCAACAATGTATGTAAAATCAACAAATAATTTATTTCTAGACAATGAAAATGAAAATCAAAAGACACTTACATTAACGTAAATTAAAATCCAAATAATCCAATAATTCTAAGTGCCCTAATTACAAGTCCTAAATATAGAGTGTTCTGAACGAATGAATGCTCCAAGTGAATGAATATTCCGAGTGAACGAATGTTCAGAATGAACGAATCTTCCTAATGAACGAATGTACCGAATTAATGGGTAGTCTGGAGTGTCCTGATGTACCTCAACAATGTAATCTAGATTATCTTTGAGAAAGTCCACATGTATCCAAAAGTCTTATATTTAAATCCAAAGGTTGATGTAAGCACGTTAGCTAACTCCAATGAATGTTCCAATAAATAATTCCTTTTTAATTATGTATACAGCAATAGAGCATTACAGCATTACAGCATTACGAGATTACAGCACAACTATGACTCCAAACAATCTGATGATTCCAAAAGACTGATCATAAAAAACAAGAATGTTTTCAACACAAGATTTAAAATGGGAATGGAATCTTATTTACCAAATGCTGTATAAATATAAGACAAGTCACATATCAGAATGTTCTAGAATATTAAATGGTGAGTGTGACCTTTAACACATAACTCTAAATAAATTCTGGTTTAATCTGTAAACAAAATCAACCCTGACATCAAATGGAATAAAGAACTTGTTTACCACAACCGACCTTGAACTCAAATTTTAAGAAAACAACCTAATTCAAGGACAATAGCTAAACAAGTCAACATTATACTTATGATTAAAGTTTAAGCCAATATTAAAGTCAAGAAACATTTATAATTTCCTAAAAATATTTATAATATTATATAAACATCATAAATAACACCATAGGTACAAATTATATAACATTACAAAAACCAAAATTGAATAGTGTACAGATTACAGATTATATTTCGTAAGTCAAAACCATAACTTTAGATAAAACATATTTAAAGCAAAGAATTGCGTTGCAAATTTCTTTCCTTTAACGGTATTTAATCTAATTGCAAGGTGTACACAATAATATCGTCAACGTTTCTGTTCTAATAGTGAACTAAGTATTGAATCCTGTCGATGAGAAGAATGGTTATGTATGCTTTGTGAAATTATTTCTGTCTCAAAACGAGAATCATAATGTTTTCTGCAATGCCCCTAATTTAGTACTAATTTATTATCAATATATATATATCTATATATATATATATATATATATCTATAAACCCAATGTTGTATAAAAATTGCAAAGCTTACAATGTATAGAAAATGTTAAAATGTTCTGTATTAAGAATATTTATATCATACGAAATCTAATTAATGTATTCCAATATTATAATTGATAATTGTTCAGACCCAGAAACCATTTAATTGTATTTACCTACCATATCACGCAGCTTAATGAAATTACCTCATATGTAATATATGTGACCAAGTGTAAAAAAAAAATTCAAGGTTTTAATTTAATTTTATTCTGTTCTAGAAATTGTATAAAGCAATAGTAGAGTGAAACTCGCCGCTCTAGGTAGAAATATCAATCGAAGTTCTGATTGTCAAAGCTACACTATATATGTTGTATTGTCATGCTTTTTGCCTGCTAGTTTTATCCAGTCTTGGATCATATCATGACGGCGAAATGGACTCCATAGCTTGTAAGGCTGAAGATTCCTTTATTACGTCTTCTGATCCTCTAGATTTCAACTTAAACAAGGAATACTCCCGGAACCCCTGGATTTTCTCTAATTGCTCCGTGGAATCTTTCAAGAAGACGCTAAAGGACAAGTATGTACAATGTGAATAAAGACATAGCATTCTAAAATTGCATTCGTTTTAGATTTCCTTTGATAAGGGTCATTGGCGCGACCAGTCACTCAGGAGGAACACCATTTTACACATCGATTTGGGGTGTACTGGTCTGTTTGAAACGTCAACAATTTTAAGGTAATGCTGCAATAATACATACAAAATACCTTGGCTTCATGAGATGTAGGATTTATGCCTGTATGTAAAGGCACTCTTTTTATCCAACATATAAATGTGCGTCTGTTTTCTGTCTATGTGCAAACATTCAAGCATAGATGTGTATGTATGTAGGTTGGTAGGAAGGTACACTATGCGTATATAGGTAGGCATTTAAGTAGGAAATTGAGTGGGTAGGAACCCTTCATATCTCTCTATCTTTATAACCATTTATCTATGTATATACATGTATATATATATATATATATATATATATATATATATATATATATATATATATCACTGTAACCAGTCCATTTCCTATTTCAGAGAGTGTGTGCACAATAAGAGTGTCTACAGCGAGGAAGAAATGAACGATTGGAGAAAGTTGATGACGAAACTGCCAGGAGATTGATACACCCCCAATCAGCAGTGTCATATCATTAATGGACCTAAATCCATGTACTGTGAGGTATGTACAGTGTGCGTGTGTACGTACCTTTCCCATCTCCGGCCAAAAACATGCAGTACGATAAGTGATGTCACCTCATGAATATACTTTCCAATCCTGTTTCACTCATTAATCTTTATGAGGTATTTGATTACAAACATATTACAAATAAACGACTAATGAACAATATGTATATATGAAAAGGGTTTAATTGTACATCAGCACAATTCAAGCTATTCAGTATGGAGTAAATATTAAGTAGTATAATTGCGAAAATTTAAAAAAGGTAAAACATTTGGGACGATAAATTCTTCCGATGATAAGTAAACATATACTACTGTCAGATAAATGGTAAACGCATAAAAGTATTTAAATTATATACAAGATAAGGAATAAAAGTAAAAAAACAAATCCTGAAAATATCGACGTAATATATATACATATATTATATACATTGTTACAACTATGGGTAATGTAACAAAAGAAAAGACTCAAACAAGCTTTCAAGATTTAAAATACAAATATTTAATTTCCTAAAATATTAAAATATTTCAACAAAGAATTAAAGTAAAATAATTAAAAATAACTTACAGTATAGAATATCCTTAAAAGTCCTAAATTGTTCTAAAGTTCACTGATCCGGAAGTTAATCCAAATTTTCCGAATGTAGTATGTTCCGAATGAATTCTTTGCTGTACTGATGTGTTAATAAGAATCAGTATATCCAAGTTTTATCAATTTCAAATTATCCCTGTGAATGCAATATCACAAGTTCTAGAAATGTTTCCGATAATTCCACGGAGCTGTATAATTACTAAAGTTTAAGAAAACAGTACTAATCCAGAATGTACTGTATACTGATATATCACAAACGTAGACTATCCACACACAAAAAGAACCAAATTCATTTACGACCTCTCAATCCAGTGTAGCTATGAAGAATGAAGAATGCTGATATAAATCTTATAATATAGTCTCTTACTACGCAGAATCGAAATAAAACCCAAACTACGTCTTTGATAAACAACTGGGTATTTCGAAATATTGCAACCCTCTCCGAACCAATCAGAAACTAGGTTATGCGTGACATTGCCAAAGTGTTGGTGCCCTGACATTTTTAACAGTCAATAACGTATTGAGAATCTAGGTAAGAAGTTCAACTCTCACGCGTTAAACCACGTGATATACTAATGCTACAAGCAACAAATCTTCCCACGACCTAATGTACTGAGTCACATTGAAATACCGTGTATATACTTTCTGCAAGACGACAGCTGTTAGATTATTATCCAGAGATCATAAACCTATACCATTATTTGAAAACAAAATAATACATAATTCCGTAACAACATGTTTGCACACACACTTATATATAAATATATATATATATATATATATATATATATATATATATATATAAATATATATATATATATATATATATATATATATATATATATATATTTGGTTCGTTTAGAGAGTACAAGATATGTGTGGTGACATATTATCAAGAAGATGTATCAAGGAGTGAAAGTATATACACTTAACAAGAGCGTACTGATGAATGAGCAGAATATTAAAACATATTGCATTTTGTTTTGAAGAAATTAGGAAGGCGGTCTACTCAAATTTATGTAGTACCAATATGCAAAATTGTGCATGCTTTGCTAATCTGAGATATGCGTGTTACGGCCATACGCTGTGCTCGCTTTGAGGCTTTCATTTTACGGGACAATGACATTTTCACCGTATTGATGTTCCGTCTGTCTAATGCACTAACACTGAATCATCTGTAGTAATATTCAGTAAGAATAATCCTTCATTTAGAAACCGAAACTGTTCCTAAATATAAAGCTTTTGACGCAAATTCAGGGTGAAATTTATTCTGAATTTTTTTTTTGACAAGGCCATTGGACGGAAGTTGTATAAGTGTGATTTGTACTACATCAGGCTATAATAGCCTTATTTTAATTATCGAAAAATAACACCTTACCCAACGATACAAAAATATTTTGTTTCAAAAACCAACACCATACCCATTGCGAAAATATTTTAAACAGGATAATTCCTTGCTCAGTCAGAAGTCACCATTGTTTTAAAAATCAAAACCCTTCCCGATGGAACAAAAATTCAACTCCGAAGTTATAACTTATAGAAAATAAAGCATTACGCCAGAGCGTTGCCATTCGATTAGAGCGCAGAAACTATGCAAACGGCAGTAACGCACACATTTAGATGCCCCTTTTTAAAAAAATGCATGTACCGATAGAATAAATGAATATCTACCAGCCATTATTTGGTATTTCAAAATGTATAAAATTTGAATCTTTGAATATATATTAAAGTTGGACGATGATGAATCAGTGAAAAGATATAGAGCACAGTGTGGCATAAAATATTCTGGTAAAATGACTTACACTGGGAAGTATGGTTGGCAACATCAGGATGTGAAATATGTTATTGGCATTAACTGATACAAGCGTAACAGAATTGGTACAATCAATATATGTGTTCCACGTCCACTTTCAGATACAAAAACTGTTGTCTGGATGCAAAATAAAATTACCTAATGATCACTATTTTAATCCTGAAAATGATGACATAGATCTAAAAATGTTAAGCTAACATGTAATAACTTCAATATTCCTCGTCATCATGTCTGGGGATATATTAATGTAAAATGGTTTAGAAATGGTCCTGAAGAATAAATTACCGTACATCACGGTTTTGGGAAACCTATACCAGATCATGTAGCAAAAAATGTTTGCAAAGTAAATATAACTACCGAGCTGGAACAATTGACCATTGGAGAAAATACCCGCTGACGAAATTAATTCAGTGTTTACAAGTGACAAACACTGCATGGATTGATTTATTTGTACATGATAGAAACGTATTAAAAAGAGTAAGAAATATTTAGGCTAAATTATTGTAACAGATCCTATGTATTTTAGGTGACCAGATACAAAAAAGAACATTGCTCAGTCTGTTTCAAATGTACACGACAGTGTAAAAACGTTAATTGAAAATGTGATTTTGAGTGAACAAGGAAATGACTATGAATGAAACAGTTAAATTCGATTTCAGCATCATATTTCAAATTCGAAAGTTAGTCCAAACTATGCTATTGGTAGTGATTGTATATTTTTGTTACCAAGTTATATGGTGACAATGATAGGTAGTATGTTAGGTTGCAATAAGAATCTACAAAAGTCATCGGATAGATCTAGTATAGGAAAAAAATATTGCAATAAATACTGACATGTTAAAAAATGGAACTCCAGGAGCTGATTAGCAGTTTTTAATAATTTGTCAAAAGACAGGTTACAAATAACTGATAGAAACTGAGAGAATGTGAAAAAGAATTAAATAGACAAGAAGGATGAAAATGGTAAAAGTCTTGTAATCTATACATATTGCATTGTAATATATACGTATTGCATTGCAATCTATACGTATTGCATTGTAATCTATACGTATTGCATTGTAATATATACGTATTGCATTGTAATCTATACGTCACAACCTTTGCATAATTTAATAAAATAGATTGTAAGACAAAAAAAAAAAAAGATAATTATGACAATAGTTGCAGGAGCTGGAGTCTTGTACCTTTCGAATGAAACCTATTTATATTTTTTTTTCCGTGTCTACCTTTTGATCAAAACTGAAAATTAAAAACCGACTAATGCTACAGTAAACAAAATAATGCGATCAGCTAATACAAAAACAATTTGCACAGCTGATTTAAAAATCCAGCTCGTTACATTGCCAATGATACCATGCAATGCTGCTGCCGCTTTGTTTTCGCTAACTAAAAATTGTTGGCAATATTTTTCATTCCTTGCTTAACATTGTCAACGAATGCATTTGTGCTACCTAGATAATAAGCACCACCAGCACCACTAGTTCGTCTTCCCACTCATGTCAAACCTTTATAAAAATTTGCTATGCTTATATCAGGAAGAGCTGCTATTATACCTATAGCTGTAAAAATTGCTGTGATTGTTACACCTTTGTCTCTAAACGGTTGTTTCATCCTTTTTCCTAATGGTATTGTTACCACTAGGGGTTAAATGTAACAAAAGAAAGAAAGACTCCTAGGGGTTAAATGTAACAAAAGAAAGAAAGACTCAAACAAGCCTTCACAATTTCTAAAATACAAATTTAATTTCCTAAAATATAATTTATTTTAAACAAAGTGAAAGAATTAAAAAAAACTTACAATTCCTATAGAATTCACTAATCTGGAAACTGCCCAAAGGTATTCCGAATGAGAGCTTATGTGCTAACAAGAATCAGTTCTAAATCCAAATGTTATTAATTCCAGGTAAATTCCTGTGAACGTAGAATATCCCAAAAGTACTCGTTATAAATAAGAATTCACAAGCTATCACAAAAAAACAAACAAACTCCTCTATGACTTTTACGAGCTGAAGAAATCGTGAAGAATGCCCAAGCAGTGACTAAAATCTAGCTATATTGTCTCTTACTGCGTAAAAGACAATTTAAAACCCTTGACTGCGTTCTAAAACAATTCAATCATTTCTCGTTAGCTACTTTTACTGATCCAATCAGAAACTACGTCTCGCATGTCACCGCTAAAAGTACCTTCGCACTGCGATTTTATATCTTATTGCAAATCAAAAGGTTGTTGACTTCTTATTGAGACATGGGATCCAGGTCACGAATCACCATGCGTAATCACGTGACTCCATGTTGTGTTAAGTTGACCGACATAATTATTTATTTCCTTGGAATGAAACAATGACTCATGTACTCAATAATAGCGTTGGTTAATAAATAAAATATACATTATAATACAAAGGTCATAAACCAAATGAAACTATATTATAATTTAAATGATGATACATACTTCCGTAACAGTATCTTTTTTTCTCACGTAAAGATTTTTGTAAAATTTTGTTGACATTTTCTCTAAAGTTATTTTCTAAATCTGTTAAATGTACAACTATTTGTGCTCTTTGCTTTTACTATTATACAACAGTTCCTGCAATTTAGTTTTCATTGAATATACTCTGAAAAAGGAAACGATTCGATGACGACTTTCGAATTCGCAAATATCAAATGTTATTTTCGGAGGTTTTGACAACCTTTGTGGCGAGCTGGGAATAAAAGAACCTTGCAATATTTTCAGTACTGATTTTTGCTGCTTCTAAGCGAGGACAAATTCGTATGGCAAAATGTGATCCGAAATTTGGTTTCTGCATGTTCAATGTTTGGTATTTGCGCCTGAAAGCTACATCATATGAGAGATTAGATGGATTATAAAATATTTTTGTAGTATACCAAAGAGATCGGTTTGTTCGTCTGAGATAAAATGATGGTTCATTTGCCTCAACATAGAGGCTTTCAGAAGGGAAGTTCTAAATACACCCAGCTGAAATATAAATCCGTGATTGTTTAACGGATCAAGTATTAGCAGATACAATTTACAAGTTGATCCGTACACATTTGAGCCAGAGTCAAATTTAGATCTTACTAATGAGCCGTATAACTGGATTAAGAATTTCCAATCTGCTCGCCAATCTATGTTTGCCACGACTCGTATTAAATGCATATAATATGTGGAAGAAGCGTTAGTTTATAGTAGAAAATAAACCTTAAAATCGGCAGAAGTACAAACAAACAGTTTAAGATTTCAAAAATTTGAACCCGATTTCTTATATATATATATATATATATATATATATATATATATATATATATATATATATATATTGATACATAGTAAATCAAAAAATCGTCAACATATAATGAGCTGTGAGTTCTTGGATTAATATATTTCACTATGGCGTTAATTTTGATGATGAATAGGGTGATTGAGAATTTGCTGCTCTGAGATACACTCATATCCTAGGGATAGCTGTCGGAAACGGTGCTGTCTACCTAACTGAGGTACACTCATATCCTAGGAATAGCTGTCGGAAACGGTGCTGTCTACCTAACTGAGGTACACTCATTTCCTCAGGATAGCTGTCGGAACCGGTGCTGTCGACCTAACTCTAAAATCTATATCCTAGGGATAGCTGTCGGAAACGGTGCTGTCTACCGAACTCTAAAATCTATATCCTAGGGATAGCTTTCAGAAACGATGCTGTCTTCCTAACTCTAAAATCTATATCTTTAAGAAAATTGGAGGTAAAGTTAGGAAGGCGCCCCTTATATCGTACTTCCATGTGGTGTCGTTAGCTTTTTCCAAGTAAAAAAAACCGGCAACTTTCTTTATGAATTTCAATATTAGACCTGTAAAAGTGCTAGAAAAGGAAAAGGATCAGATGGGTATATTAGACCTGTAAACGTGCTAGAAATCAAACAGGATCAGGTAAATAAATTAGAACGATGAAAGTGTTAGAAAAGGAAGGGGATCAGATAAATACATTAGACCTGTAAAAGTGAAAGAAAAGGAAATGAATCAGATAAATACATAAGATCAGTAAAAGTGCAAGAAATGGAAAGGGAGCAGATATATACATTTGAGCTGTAAAAGTGCTAGAAAGGGAAAGGGAGGGATTAAATAAAAACATTAAATAGATACAAGTGCTAGAAAAGGAAATGGATAATCACTTTGATAAGTTGATAATTTTGGAAGACGCTATTACTTTGGAAGAGAAACAAAATTACCTAGGCTTGTTACGAGTCAAAAAGAACAATACATATGCAAACAACTATTTACTAGAAGACAGCATAACAATTACACACGGACGATTATGTTTCAAAGTAGAAAATATTGTTCACATCATCCTGGACGTAGTTTCTGTTGTTAGATTAAAATTCATCAGCATCACTTTCAAGTTCTGTGTGTCATTTATTGTGACTTTCAATGTATGTGGAGAAAAAGACAACAGGAGGAGAAACGCCATCTGAAAACTCAGAACGGTGTTGGACAGATATGCCAAATTCAGCCCCTTGTTTATTCATGACCTATATAGACATGATTCACACCTCTTTATCAAATAGAAAATCGGGCAAAATCCTATAGATTATGTAAATATTATACTAAATACAGATGAGAACTATATTTTGTTTAGCAAGGATTTCATTGAAGACTGGATATAAAACAAATAGTAAGAAAGTTCCTTAAAAAAATAAATAGATTTGTAGATAGTTGTCGGTAAATGGGGCAGGGTCCTGAATAACTAGCTAAAAGTTTAGATGACACAAAATGTACAGAAACAATGAAAACATTTAACCTAAACTTCTGCGAAAAAATACATTTCGCCCTCTGAGTTAGTACATCTATTCATTTTTGACAGATTCAATAAAACAACATTGCCTCTGTTATGTATGATGTTTAACCTTTGTCCATAATTGTACTTTACATGGTTATTTTAAAATACATACTTAACTTTTGTCCATGCTTGTAAGTTGTGACATATGTCAGGTAGGCCAGTATTGTGTTACAGAATTATGTATCATCTTTTTAAATTATAATATAGTTTTATTTGGTTTTTGACCTTTGTATTATAATCTAATAGCCGTTATTTTGTATATTACACATATACGGTATTTCAATGTGACCAAGTACATTGGTCCTGGGAAAATCAATAAAATTGTCGGTTAAGCATGAGTCATGTCACGTTTTTGTACTTGTGTTCTGACCTGGATTTCGCAATTCAAAGAATGATTCATTTGTTGATCAGAAGTTAGATTGTAAGATCGTAATAATAAGATATTTATTTGAGACGGAATTAAAAAATGGGTTTTATTAGTTTTAAAGACGCAGTATAGAATACTATAAAAGAAATGTAATCTCTGCGTTCAAGATTCTAGGTATTAATCGCCTAAAACAAGACGAAGAAAGCAACTGAAAAACTATATTCCAACAGCTACTTTCAATACAGTAGGAAGATGCTTTTTAAACCATGCATATATTTACTTAACGAGGAAAATGTGAATACATTCATTGACAATATTTAAAGTCCAATTAATCTTCTAGGATAAATAAAATGGCTGAGCTAGTTAAATTCGTAAGTGACAATAACTTGCTTCACATCCTAAGGGAGAAAGCAAGATTTGTATTCAGTTATATACATATGCAACAATGGCATACCAATCCTTATTCTACAGGCGTGGTTGCGAAATGTTAGGTGATGCTTAGAAACAGTTATTTGATGACATAGACAAATATGATGATGAACTATACGATGACAAGAAACGAATAGAATACATGATGACATTCGACCCAAACATTATTTAAAAAACAGCAGAAACATTAAAACCGCTTGGGAAAACAAAATGACCTGACTAATGAGAGGTATAAAAAAGGATCTTACTGTAACCGAGAAATACATACAAGAAAGCAAATCATTACTAACATTGTTAATAGTTGATTATATCTTTCACTAGGAAAATGAACCAGAAGCAGTGAAGAGTTTCATTCGGTTCATCTGTTTTCAAAGGGGATGCATGAATACGTATACGTCAAGCTTCAAACAGGCTTAAGGACGGCTATGCTACAAAGCAACAGAATTTGTTGAGTTGGAACAATGATATATTTGGCTACTGTTCATAGATATATGCTTGATGCTACTTAAGGTGGTCAGTTTTAAGCATTTAATTCTTAGCTTCGTGTCATACAGTGTGTTACTAACAAATTTTGAGATTGGAACGCCATACAAACGAAGCTATGTATATCCTGTAAATATAGCTGAGTTAACAAAATGTAGGCTATAGTGGTTTGCTACCTGAGAAGATTTTAATATCCTAAATGTTAGTGTAGCAACATGCTGTACCAGATAATTTCCCGAGCAATCGCTATTTTTCTGATCGTCATCCAACCATGAATTTCTAGCGCTGTTGTACTTGATGTAATCAAACAATTCACCCTACAATAGAAGTTCTGGTGCTGTAACTGTGTTTTTATCATTCTAACATGTTAATACAGGATTCTTGGTGTCTCGGGACTTGGAAGTTATTTTTTAAAAATTTAATTGTTATAATGTCCCTCATTTTTGTCATTTCTATTTTTAATTCCACGTTTAGCTTGTCAGCTATCCAGCTAGCTTTGCTGCTAATTGTGTTTTGAAATTTATGACTCTAACACGTTTTGGCTGTAACAAATTGAAGGAAATCTGACTTCCAGAGTTGCCATAACCCGCAAATCCTACATTGTTAGTCATGAATTTCGGCTGATTTCCGAAAGGTCACTACTATTAAAACTTCCCAGTCATTTTATTAGAATGCAAATTATTTTTAGATAATGCAACACAACCTGTGATGATGATTATTATTAAGATCACACCAGCACCTCTGATACACTTTCTTCTTTCCCCATTGCCGTAGTAACGTACGGGTTGTTTGCGAAAGCAAATCGAAATGGAAAAGACACAGACTATAAGTGTTGCCGTCGGGAAAAGAGCCTGGTTTCTCAGTTCCGTCGTCACTAATGACTCTAGATTAAAAAATTGCGCCTAGCGTGGGTAGTTAGTTAAGTGATCGTCTAAGCGAGAGTAAGTAGTTAAGTGATCTCATACACCTCGAGTACACGCCTTTTTTTCTTTCTTTTAAAGAAAATACCTTGGATGATTTGTCGGTTCATGTATTGTACGGATCCAGAAACGGGGAAATGCGTTTATAAATCTTTAAGTGCAGCTACCGGAACCACGTGTGGAGAAGAAATGGTAACCTTTCTGTCTCTCCCTCCTCCCCTCTTTGTTTAGAAATACGGTAGGCTTTATAGTTGGCTTTCGAATGTGTACCAAGCTTAATAAACAGATGGTATTTTGTGACAAAAGAACATGGTATAAACAATATAATTGTTAAGCTTTTATAATGAGTTATGATTAGGTGCGATAAGAAAATATTCGGTGTCGTTACAAGAAAACACATTTGAATGCAATGGCTTGGAAATCAATCAAATTAAGGACCAGTAGGTGGCTATGGCTGCAAAATCTGCCTTTTTTTTCAGTCTTCAAATGTGAATCATTGTTTTCTTTTGCAGTGGTGCAAACAAGGATTGTGTGTTTGGAAAGGTCCAAATAGGTGAGTACATCTCTTAGTCTTGTAGCCACGATGACACAATGGTTCGCCTGCAGACTCGTGATCAGAAATATGCGGGTTTGAATCCAGTTCACATCACAAAGGCCACATTATGTCCCTTGAGAAGGCATTTCACTCCAGTTACCTCTGCACGATGTGCAATGTGTTGATTGTCCGCTAAGCACCAAACAAATACCAAAAAAAACCCACATCCCTTCGGAATTATCTGTTAATTAGTAAAAACATTAACATTTGAAGTCTATTCGATTATAATTATGTAATGATGTTGGTGATGACGATAGCGATAATGATGATAATTACGGTGACAATGATAAAAATTCTGCAGACTTTGTCATTTAATGTTCATGATATGAAAATTCGCTTAAATGATTCAAGAAATCGAGGTGACATTAAATTAAATCAATCCTTGTTTTCTTCCAGGTCCAAACCGCAGTGTGCCACACTCAGCCAAGTATGAAATTGGAAACGTTACAAGAATTTCAAGTGATATGATACTAAGGCTTCCTCTGAATTTTTGGCACTGACAACTCATGTCAAAGAACTTCTATGATTTCGATATATTTATCCATGTATACTACTTTACAACTTTCACACGCTTTTATATGTCATGAATTACAATCAGCAATATATTCTTATATAATCCAAAAATTAGGGTTGCTACACAACAAGTGTATGAGGGGAATATAGTTTTACATCGTTTGTCCATCTGATTGTCTATGCATTATACACCTGTTCAGTTCACCCTTGGTTAAAGTTTGCGTTACTTAATGCCATTTTATCAGTCGCTCTTATTGATAAAGTCAAGTATTCTAGTGTGATGGATCTAACTTCGAAATTACTTTACCATCTTAACAAAATTAGGTAGCTTAAATATTTGTATGGTATAGTCATATAAAAGGACAAATGTAATGGTCATTTGTCCCAAAGAGACTGGTTTTTATATAATAAATTAAATTTATAGAATACCAAATGTTTTGGGATATGTTGTATATATTATATCTGAATTTGCACAATATGTCAAAATGTGAGATGGCAGCTTTAATTTGGAATAACATAGGCATCACATAAGTCACTTTATTAATTTTTGTAAGTGATTTTCCAGACCTTCATTTTATATTTACCATAAAACGCATGTGAATATCTGCCATGAGTTTTACTCTGAAGAATATTATCGTAAAACATTGTTATTTTCAAAATAAATTACTGATGCCCTCAGCTGTAAAATTAACTAAAATATATCATGTTTGAAAGGTAATATAGTTTATGATACTTTATTAAGTTTTCTACACTGTACTGTATGTTCAGATTATCTCAGTGAACAGTGTCAAGGAAAATATTAGTTAGAGGTATCAAGTTCAAATCCCGTCAATTTTTTTAAAATTTATGTTTTAAATGTCATGCTCGATTTTTCCTTGGAAAAATAAATATCATCACTTGTATTTGGTATCTTGCTTTTGTTACATGACAAAAATTATACGTGTAAATGGTAATGAGTACAGTGGCTGTTTTGACGTATTGTCTGAATATGCTGTACCTATATAGTCTCGTCACACTTGCAGGTGATTCTAGACAAGTGTAAACATAACTCTAAATACACCATACACGTTATATATTCTCGATTCTGCAAAGCCAAGGTCTCAGTACCCACTTCGTTCCTAAAAGGTTAAAGTTTCAGCCATTATCCTTTTAAGACTATCAAGATTAAGGTCTTGAATCAGATCACAGAAAAATTCGTATCATAAACACAAAATATTACAAATGTTGCTGAAATATGTACTTGAATTTCATATAGTTGCAGGCTTTTTAAAATTTTGTGATGAAACATTCGTGAGAGCAGTAAGGAAAAGGTAGAGTATTTCGCCTCACGAATGAGCCTTTCATCTGTGAAGGAAGCAGTGGACAAATGTGCGTGACTTCACGACGAGCGAATAGAGAATTTGGTTGGTTAATATGATACTTTCTGTCGTTGTTAGTTGATGAAGTAAACTCTAGTTCTGTTTCAATGTTTGCGACAACGTTTGTGGCAGACAATAGTATTAATTACTTTCGGAAAGCTGGCGTATAATATTTTATACATGCGAAAGCTGGCAATTTAAAGTTGTCTAATTTGACGTCTCAAGGGATACATGAACACTCAACACTAAATATCAACATAGAACTAACACTAGCGCAGACAGGCAATACAGACAATTTAGTGAACAATTTCATTATATATTGTGTTGAATTCAACATTTTTCATAGACGACATTTAAATATGTCATGATTGTAGCATGAAAGCAACAATGTCGGCATGTAAAGATAATACATATTTGTTTACGATTTTGGATGGAATAAAACAGATATTATCCAGTGTTTCAGAAAAGATGTAGTTTCACATTTTACTCTGAAATAAGTAGCATCACGTTTGAGAGGGAAAAAACGATTGAAACATTGTATGAATAAAGGATATATTATGTTTCTGCTGTTGATAAATGCACACAGTTGTATTCGCATAAATTTACAGTACAACTTGAACGTCTCGTAAGTATCACAGTGTCAATCTACAGCGATTCGATAAAAAACATCGATCGAATTTATGAAAAGCAAAGTTCAATTTATAACAGCACTTGGTGTCACACTGTGCAGTAATCGTTTTAAAAATCAACTATTGTATAGGCAAAATGTCATCCAAATCTAAAATCATTCACACAGTTTAAAGGATTGAAGAAACATTACAACTTGCTTATAATTAAAGTTACTGTTGAAGGATTTTATGTTACCTTATTGATAACACCTTAAGAAAGTCTATACAGCCTAAAGTATTTTCTGGATGTTGTATACCTTTATACATATCTGAATTAAACTAAAATGCACTGAATTGGAAGAATTATTGACTGAGCAGACTTTGTACATATTATACAAGCAAACGAGAAGAAATATTTCCCTACAAAGAGATCTGTGTTTTGATAACCAGTGTCAGACAGACAAAGTTGACATGCAAACACATGAAAAAGACAGAGACGCAATTATATTTTGACAGTGACAGGTGTCTTCTTAATACACGATTGGTCTGAAAAAATATGAAAAAAAAAAACAGGAAGAGAGCATACCCGATGCTTTTAGAGAAATCTTCAAAGAGAAAATTCTAACAACATGGAGTTTGATAAAGCAAGATATATTAACAGCAGAAGGATAGAGATTTGCTATCTGACTATTTATTCAATTGCAATGTCTAATTCAAGTTACTTGAAACAGTTAGAATG
The DNA here is from genome assembly GCA_029931535.1 of Margaritifera margaritifera. Lineage (NCBI taxonomy): Eukaryota > Metazoa > Mollusca > Bivalvia > Unionida > Margaritiferidae > Margaritifera > Margaritifera margaritifera. The sequence continues at coordinate 10,807 of JAQPZY010000716.1, read as the reverse complement.
TCTAAATACACAACAGTTTTCGCCAAGGCTACCTTTTATACCTTAACTGAGTAAATATATAAAATCAGGCAGGTATTCCAGTCGTTTTCAGACTGTACAACGAAAACAGAGAACAACAAAATATATGTACTCGTTAAATGGAAATAATTTCTTAAATCGTTTAAATTGAGTAACGGAAGGACTATACATGTACACAAGTGTTAATGAGAATGAAAAGTCTGAGTTTTTCAAAGGTAACGAGATTTTAGAACGTGGCATATGTGGGAAGAACAGTGAAAGAAGCCAATAAAACATGCTATACATGTGAATTTGTTTTAGTAAAAAAAATAAGGGATAAGGGAAATACGGCCAAAAAATCAGACTTGAACACCAAAGTAAAAAATGCCATCACGCAATAAATAATAACATTCAAGTATACGAAGTTGATTTTAACTATATCTAAAAAAACAACAAATACTATGTAAAAGTAGTCTACAAGACAGACTTCAGTAAGTTTAAAGTCTGTAAGACAGCTTTAGTAAGCATCAGGTAAAAACAGCTTTAGTAAACATCAAATACAACAAGACAGCTTAGTAAACATCAAGTCAATAATATAGCTTAGTAACATCAAGTCAACAAGACAGCTTAGTAATCGTCAAGTCAACGAGACAGTTTAGTAAGTATAAGTCAAAAAGACAGCTTAGTATTCATAAAGTCAACAAGACAGCTTTAGTAATCATAAAATCTACAACACAGGTTTTAGTAAGTATAAAGTCAAAACAGCTTTTAGTAAGCATCAAGTCCAAGAAGATATCTTTAGTAAGCATAAAGTCAACACGACAGCTTAGTAAGCATCAAGTCAATAATATAGCTTAGTAAGCATCAAGTCAACAAGACAGCTTAGTAATCGTCAAGTAAACGAGACAGTTTAGTAAGTATAAGTAAACAAGACATCTTTAGTAAGCATCAAGTCAACAAGACAGCTTAGTAAGCATCAAGTTAAAAACAGCTTTAGTAACATCAAGTCAACAAGACAGCTTAGTAATCGTCAAGTAAACGAGACAGTTTAGTAAGTATAAGTAAACAAGACATCTTTAGTAAGCATCAAGTCAACAAGACAGCTTAGTAAGCATCAAGTTAAAAACAGCTTTAGTAAACATCAAGTCAACAAGACAGCTTATTATTCATCAAGTCAACAAGAACAGCTTTAGCAAGCGTCAAATTTACAACACAGCTTCGATATGTCAATAAGACAGCTTTAATGAAAACCAGCCGGATTCAGTGCTAAATTACGTTCTTATGTCTAGAAATATTCGTAAGTAAAAATGCATGCGCACCGACACAATGTATGGAAATACAAACCATTATTATTTAGAACTTAAATTTGGAATAGACCAAATTGGTCAAGTTGCTAGAACTTATATCCTATTTTTAAATGCGTAGTAACGAAAGTAAGATACATTTCCAATAATACTGGTAATTTTATTCTGCACAGGTGAAAACATCTCTCTTCTAAAGATAAGATTAACATATGATAGAATACATGTCATATTTGTAAGGCATCACATAGCGTAAATATACTGTCCTGTAGTATAAAATAGGAGAGACCATAGTGACGAGTTATTGCAATGATTCAGAAACATGTAGAGGTAATGTTTCACCCTGGATCATACAAATCGCAATTACTTCTGTTCTGGTTTATGACACCAAAACATTATTTTGCTTTAGTCCAGTTGAGTTTGGGAGTATATGCTGAAACAGTGTCAATTGTTGGACTAATATCGAGCCATTGCTCATTTGTTCTTAGAAAACCACGTTTTTAAAGTCAATAATTTTAGTTATCAGTTTTTCACGACACAATTCCTCCACAACCTTAAACTTGAAGTTAAACAATTTTCACAGTGTCTGCACAATTAGCAATATCATGAGCATACAATATGGCAAAGATATAATGTATATCAGGAGACACACATATTCCATGTCTTCATTCTCATCCTAATTATGGTAATCAAATCGTTTATCACCAGATTAAAATTGAAATGATATATTATACAACCCTATATGGTTCCAACATTACAAGGAAAATAGTTTGTATACTTCCGATCAACAAGGACACACGAATATACATATCACATAAAGACATCACACACACAAAATAAAACTTATTCACTAAATGCTGAATTGAATAAACGTATTAGGAAAATTAATAAATGATTCAATAAAATCTGCCACAAGGTATATTAAAATATGTCTGCACCAAAACGTTTGAAGAGTGAACATTATATCTAAGAGAGAGTATCCTTGGGGAATCCAAATTAATCTTTACTAGCTACCTCCCTTCAGTTTGAACCCTGTAGTCAGTATGTTATTCAATATGCTCGCTGAATACCTTCTTTAGTACATAGAGTGAAACGTCCTTGATAATTGTTGGAAAATAATTTACATCACCTTTTTATATTGAACAATTAACACTTTCATCTGGAAATTACCAGATTGAAATTACAATGTTAAACAAATAGGTTTAATATTGGAGCGATTTCTGCAACAAAGCTTTCACATCTAAATCAACATGTCATGTGCACCTACCCGCCTCCAGCTTTCCCAAACCTAACATTTCAATAATTCTCATAACTTGTTTATCCTCAGTGGGTTCTCTCAAGGATATTATGAGCATGCATCGCAATAGGGAAGAGAGTCTGCATCTATATGTGTAGTACTGTCTGTGTACAAAGGTGTACTAAATGAATATACTACTTTTTTACATTTTATGCCAGTTTTTATGTGACTTTGGGAGGAGAGATATGAAGAGGATCATGAAAGAAAGTTGACCAAATATGCAGAACTGATAGAGACATGCAAGAGCAGGGGATGGAGTACTAGGTTGTCCCCGGTAGAGGTGGGAAGTAAAGGATTTCCTGCTTGGTTTGGAAGATGTTCAGTGCTCTAGGGATAACAGGAAGAAACCATAAAGTGTCAGTTCAAGTAGAGGGAACAACTGCTGAAAGAGCATCCAGCTGGTTATGGATGAACTGCAAGGACACAAGCGGACAGCCTACCACGAATGGGTAGTCACTGTTGCTCTATCTGTCCCATATCTGGTGCATTGATTGACCACCTGGCTACTTATCGCAGCTAGAGTATGTCCAATTAGTTTGTAACTAATACGTAAACAAATGGTTGGCATCCAAGAGATTTAGGATATATCTCGGTACTCTAGGCAGAGTACAAATGAAACTATAGGATGCATAAAATTGGATAAGGTGTGTGTATGGGGGTGGGGATGGGTGGGAGAGGGACACATGACAATTTAAGAAATAACTGGTCCTATAATTTTTATACACTGCCATAGGGTGGATCATATTATGTTATTATATTGTCTGCCTGTTTATTTGTCCATCCATTGCTAATGTGGTTCCTGAATGATAACTTAAGTTGTTCACCATCTACAGTTACCAAACTTAGTAGATGGCTTGCACTTGGAATAAGGAAGAATCATATCGATTTCAGACTCAAAAGCTCAAAGGTCATGGTAACTGTGACTGAAAGAGGCAAAATAGTCTCCACATTGTTGTTAGACGCCCGATGTGTGAAGCTTCATTGTTTGTGTAGATCAGTGAGAAGTATTTTATAATCTTATTAATAGCTTCATCAACAGTGGCAGCAATATAGTCTAATGTTTCACCTATTGACTGGTGAAAAACAATGTAAAGAGTATCAGTAAATACATCCATTTTATTTTCAAACTATCTACATTTTCTAAACCTTTGTGAACCCTTATGATCCTTATGAACATTTCCAAAAGATGAGTCACCACAATGACTATGTGTCAGTTCACAGAATATTGTAATATACACTAGAAACTATAAGTAATCTCAAACACTTGCTACTTGATTCGCTTTAAATGTTCATTATGCACGTGAATCAAATAACAATAGCACATATATGAAAATATTTCGTTTGATCTGCACCAATTTTAAATTCCACCACAGCATGACCGGAGACACCTGAATGGAAAAGACAAACACTTCATCGATAATGGGTCAGAAGAACATAAAGCTATGAACCAAAGTTTTGAGGAGCCTACATATACTGTTGTTGCTTACAAATTTAAATATAATGTTGGAGCGGAACTATTTATTATTGGAGAAGACTGGCAGCTGACTTAATGAATTAACTTGACAGACAAAGATGAAGATACTCACCAGATTTACTTCATTATGCAATATAGCAATGGATTGAAAGAGGATGAATAGTTATATTGAATCAAAGTAAAAGGTCTTATCTAATCTTAGGTGAACAGATACAGAGCAGAGAGCCTCTATTACAGAGTCTGTTTTGACAGTATCAGATATTATTACAAATTTATTAGAAGTAATAATCTTACGAAAGCACAGATGGTAAACTTGTAGCAATACATAACAGATTGGAAACTGATATTAGACAAATCAGCAAAGTTTTAAAGCCAAATATACAACCATCTGAAGTGATTAGTGACGATATTGGCCATTGATATATTTTTCCATTTATATTAATAATAGGCTATTATAAATGACAAACATCCAATAGAAACGACAAAATATAGAAATAATTTATAACGATGGACCATTTCAATGATTAAAACCCAAACAAAAATAGTAAATGAAGGCATATAGCTTTCTGCCAAACAACTGCTTTCCCGACCAATCGTTTCAAAGCCATACACAAGCCATCTGCAGGTACTTACATATGCAACATGAAATTAATTCTCTTTGAGATAATACAGTAGGAATTACACATGGTTTTCTAATCTGAAACACTTGCCAGAGCACAAAGAACGAATTTTAAAATGGTTCCATATTAACACTTAATCAGGGGGTCAAATAAAAACAATATGCTCAATTTTATGTTTTTAATTCAAAACCCATTATGATTTATTTTATTAATAAAACTTCCTAGCTACTGGCAGTCATCTTAAAAGTGTGTTCCATCGTAATTTTTGCTTTAAATAGCCTCATGTATAGGTTAATAAGAAGGACAATAACTAGTAAAGTGCCAAAAAACATTTTGTAACCCCAAACAATCAATTTCACCATATTTCACGATACCATTCTGCAGAACTTTGTGAACATGATTAAAAAGATAAAATGAAGGTCATACAATATAATAACTGTCAAAACCAAAAAAATATTTACTAATATGTCGCACTAAAGAGTTTTCGAAACGTAAACAAAGCAAAAATCCATACGTAATTGACACATGTAACTCCATAAGTTGTATACATATGAATCCTCTCTATTCACTCTTTATGTGGTAGCACTTTGGGGGATTTTATCAATGCCTCAAACCAGTAGTTTGAAGACCCACATTAAATAATCTGATTTGAAAGAAAACAGTACCCCAATACACTATAAGAGGCATATATCCAATAATATTCTAAACAACATTCCGTGACGTACGTATATGTACTTACTGAAAGAATTAGCTCCCTTTGCCGATGTTGGGGCTCTCTAGATTGGACTTGCATTGTCTCTTTTAATATATAAATCTTAATAAAAGTATAGGTAAAATTCATTTCTAAGACTGATTTAACTCATAGCGGTCACTTGATCTCACTGGCCACTTTAATCCCTTCCTCCCTAGAAAAGTTCCCATAAAAGGTCATGTATATAATGGTCGCCTGCTTTCCGCCGTTAGCGGCCTGGTGTTTCCTAACCAAGTAAAGTTTTATATCACTTCCTTAAGCTGTCACTGGAGCGTATCGATTGCGATGCTCTATGTAAGCAAATTAATTTTCATTTGTTTCACGAGGAAGGCATTCCATAGATAAAGGTATATCAAGGGACACATATTGTAACATTTCTTATCTTTCTTGTACTCACCATTTTCTCGTCACACTCTCAAAGAAAGTTAAATAAGGCAATATATAAAATATGAAAGCGAGGCGTTTCTTATCATTATAAGAGAGAAATCGAATCAATTCGTTTGCTTCATGGTGGAAAAATAGCCATGTTGTCTAAGCATAAATGAGATTCGCATTTTGCGCAATGTAGCAGGTATAAATCGATATCTTCTTCGACTTTTCTTGTCTGTGACTTAAAACTATCTCTAACGAAGCAATTTAATTGTTGACGAGAGATACGAGTTGTATACTTTTGAATTAGGGTCAGGGCCATTCAATATTTACAAAACTTGTCTAGCTGTAAATGTAGGCAAAGTTTCGGCTCAAGTGTTAGTAACAATAATCACATTAATCAGACTTTCATTCCCTATTCATCACAAACCAATAACATAAACGCCGACCGTTCGTTTGATCTTGACGAGTTAGCACGTGGCTAATCCAAATATTGCTAAAAGTGTGAACAGCTGTTTCCAAGGCTAATTATATAAGTCGGTCGAACAATGACTTAACCCTCTGCTTCACAGTCTTATGTCAGCATTCAATTAGAGGTTGAATTGCTCTTTTGTGCTGATGCACACAACTACCATCAGTAGGGTTTTTAAGGGTCAATGAGGATTTAATTTATAGTATGGAATAAAGTTTGCAGGATGCAGTAAGCCTGCGTGGAATATAACTTTGGGAGAGAACAACATACACATGTGTTTTGCTATTTTGTTTAAGAGTGCAACTAAACTAAATCTGTTAAAACATAATAATAATAACACAGCTATAAATATTTCCACATATAATACTACTACTACTACTACTACTACTACTACTACTAATAATAATAATAATAATTATAATAATAGTAAATAATAATAATAATAGTAACGTTAATAGTGTTTTGTTCTTTTGGTATTCGGCTCATGTTATTTGTTCATAAATCAAGTTTGAAAGGTGACTCTGCATCTAGATGTCACCTGTGTACAAATGTCAGTCGGGCTTTCTCCAATACGCGGCTGCTATTGACAAGTTTGACTCTAAATTTACAACAGTTAGGTGCGTGCATTTCTCTTGGCTTGCTATTTTATTAATCCAGTGCATGCACGGTTCAGAGCCTTTCGATTGGGCAAGTTGATCATGGTGAAAAACCTTGCAAACCTTAGTCCACTTTCTGTTTCACAACTGAAGCTATCAATGTAAAGTTGAAGAATTCTGAATTGCCTGGTCGAACTAGAACTCTACAGTGACGCATTTTTCATGCCTCTAATAAAAAAAAAATTAAAGAAAAGAGCCATGGACGAAAGAAGGGGCAGGTGTATAACGTTTCAGTATATCAAGTGTCAATACACTCCCATAAATTCCTATACCTTTCATATTTTAAACTTGTATCTTATATCTGGCCTTAAATATTGAAAGTGTCTAAAGATAATTGGTAGTGCTATAAAAAGCAAGTTAGTTTTAATGAATGTTTTTCACTTAAAAACGTTTACTATGTTTGTATGTTATAGTGCATCTATCTGAAAGAGCACGGGCACTTATTATCAACAAAATCAAATGTTCTTCATAAGATGGGAAACGTAAGTTAGTCTACTTTTTAACTTCTCTTGCAAAATTTAAAATTCTCATACATGTGTTATTTATGTAAAGAAAAACAATATGGATTTGAAGTAAGAGATTCAAATAAGACACTTGAGCTAGCATGCTGTATGTATATCTGACAGAGGGAATGGTAAGCACCTGTTTAAAATAAATAATTTTTCTATCTGAATTTGCTCTGATTTTCGCAACAGTAACATCTGATTACTACAATAAATTCCTTAGTAGACTGATTTTAATAATATTAAGTTTATTTATAGGAATTAAATCTTGTTTACCAAACCTGTATAAATATAAAAATAAGTAACCTGACATAATTATTGTCAAGAATATGAGTAACTCGAATAGTCCGAAGTTTCCGGTTTGCTGTAGTCGTGTGATTCTATTTCATCACATTAAGGTAATGAAAAATATGTCCAATTCTAGAAGTTGACTAAATGCTGAATGGTAAACAAGTCTGACCCATTGAACTCAAAGTTGCAGTAAATATGTTGTTTGACAAAGTGGACCACTAAAGTACACAACTGTACGCGCTCATGGAACATAATATACATGAATTCAATATATATACACATACACTGCGACTTTACACTGATTTTGTTCGATGAAAGGACCCATTAAGAAAAGTCCGCTGCAGACATGGGTAAGGTGTTACTATCTTGATTGGCTTTTCAATCTGAAATACCCATTTACCAATCATCTAGGTTTTAATTTTAGCTAAACTAACAAATTAGTCCTTCGGACAATGCCAAATATAGTGTCGTTTCCTGTATTGTAAATCCCAGATTATGCTGTATGATGATGATGATAATAATACTACTAATAATGTATAGATAATAATAATAATAATAATAATAATAATAATAATAATAATAACAATAGATAATAATAATAGTTCTAACTAATATATAAATAATTGATTATATATAAATGAATATTAATAATAATACTTGTTATTGTTACTGATTATTATTATTATTATTATTATTAATTTTTTTTTTTATTAACATGATCACCATATTTCAGTGTTGTTCCATCAGTATGACCAGCCATCACTACATACTTCGTCAATGCTCTTTCTATCAGCACACATATTATGCAAATGTTATTCTTTGACGACAAACCTCAAACTGGTAATATTAAATCAGGTTTCAAATTGACTCTAAATATTGATATCTTCCGTCAAACATGAAGTTATTACCTGGAGCTGCAAAGTTAATTGTCCCTGTATTAGATGAAATCACCTTTCGCCCTTTCTCCAGTTATTATCTCGTACATATTTTGAGTTTCACTCATAAAAAGTATTAACGTTTCCACGGAATAATGTATTCACTGTTTTCCATAGTCTTTTGCTTCTTAGCTGTGCCATATGCTGCAGTGTGTTTCAGGCTAAAGAAGCGGCAAATGGCTAAAAAGAGATGCAAAGAAATTCTTATGCAGAATTATCTCCCCACCCAAATCTTTTCCGATGATAACCCATCTCTGTAATATTTATAAAAATGGGTTTAAGAAGGTAATTCTCTCTTGATATTTTGAAGTGGTCGTTGGTTCCACCTATGTGTCTGCTCTTTGCATTGACTCAGTATCATTCACTGGTAAGTTCTTTTTGCATTTGCTGTTTTATTTACCATAAATTAGTCTTCACTCCTTTTTTTTTTCTTTTCTATCTTGTTTTTGGCTTTCTTTGCCTGAGTTATTGCTCATTTTATATGCATATCTCAAAAACTCTGCGTTTTTGTAATTGTTAAAACCAGAATATATTTATCAGAAGTAACTGCTGACTGTAGGGTTCAGTGGGCAACACTTTTTCTCAAAAGTGTACAGCTTAAAGGAGAAAAAAATAATAGTCAAAACGTGGCTTTCACTGATATATAGCAATGTAGTTGGAACGGATGATGCGCGTAATTTGGGCGTATTATGCGTGTAGTCATTGTATCCGCAATATTAGGATTATTTCCAGTGAAGTAACTATCAACATAACTCCCCTATTTCTACTATATGTTGTTAGATGGCTTGACGGTACTTTGGGATTGATTTATAGATAGGCTATCAGTTTGGGAAAGTTTAAACAACAGTTATTGAACAGGGTACCAAACAGATCATAATCAGTGGGTGAGGTCCATTGCACAAAATATTTTTATTTTTGAATATTGTTTGTTTGAACTTACTGTTTAAGATATGGATGGACCGGATTGGGTTCGAGAGAAGAAGAGATTTTTATATACACGCTAACTCATATGTATTCATTGAATTGAGTAAATAAAACTAGTTTCAAATGTTTAAAATATGAAAGGCTGGGGGTCTGTTATGTAGACATCATGGCCTTTAATAAATGTGAAATGGAGATTTGGACCCACTATGCCATCACGTTTTGTGCCTAGCTACGCAGAGAAGGACACGATCTCGAAATGCAATCACGTTTTGTGACTAGCAACAAAATAAGGCACAAAACACTTTTGGCGACTAAAATTAAAATCGGGTTGAGCCCAGCGGTGATGGGAAGGGCGTGGCTGGGCAGCCTGCGCTTGGATCAGGGTGTATGAAGCAGAGAGGGCCCTAACGACTGTGAGGGGTCTGAGAAAATCCGTAGAGACTAGCACCGACGTCGGACAAGCATGCGCTCTTCACATCCTTCCCGAGGATCTGTACACCTACGCCGCCGCACACCCTTCTTGCCGGCCACAGCCAGCCCAGAGGCGTTAAAAGGTCAGTTCCTGACCCCAGGACCAACAGTCCCATCCTAGCCCACTGAGTCGAAAGGCCAGTGCTGGCCCTATGGACCAACAGGGCCGAGCCAGCCGCCAGGCACTTGTGAGCCGCGGCTTCCGTCACCACTAGTTAAACGGAGGGGCGTCGGTAACGCAACTGTAAAAGATAGCCGAGCCCTAGTGCCTTTCTGTGGACGCGTTTACCTTGGGGGGGGGTGGTGACCTGCGGAGAACATCTGACAAAGGATGCTAGCAGCGATGGCGGCGCCATATTTGTCTTCATGTCCTATTTCCGGAGCCATACCGCGATGCCGATGCGGCGCGACCAGGTCGACCAGCCGGTGGACCAGGCCTACGCCGAGATCAATGGCTGCATCGAGGAATACTTGAATGAGGGCTGCCGCTGTCATATCGAGAGGAGCATGCAGCTTGATCTGCACGGTTCGAAATCACACCAATTTTTGTGTGCGCAGCCACATATAAACTCCCAAGATCGTGTTGCTCCGCCCTGCCAAGAACGATTAGAACACGACGATCATTGCTTCGTGTGAGACGTTCTTTTTGCCCTCCCAAAGCGACAACCACTGAAATCGGGCAGGCAGGTACAGCTAGTATGATGGGATCGATTTCCCTGTGAAGGGCTCTGACGTAGCAAGTCCAT